>JAOTAY010000006.1:16055918-16104770 GCA_025629805.1 Erythroxylum baracoense
AGATGTTGCCATTAGTCACTAATTAATTAGTCCACATGTCTCCTAATCATTGGTCCACTTGTCACACAATAATTGGTGCCACTAAGACATTTGTTATATGGCATACCTCCTATATGTCTACCTAATAAGCTGCCACTAATCTCTTTAAGATGTTGCCATTAGTCACTAATTAATTAGTCCACATGTCTCCTAATCATTGGTCCACTTGTCACACAATAATTGGTCCATTTGTCAATTAATTACTAGTCCATTTGTCACTCATTTAACTCTGCCAAATGTCACGCAATTATAGGCTTAGTAACCCTAATTTTTCATGTATCAAATTATCTAACCACTTGGCATTTTTTCTAATCCAATTGTACATATTAATTCATCAATTTTCCAATTAATCACAATTACTTTCAAATCACTAATTAGAATCCAATTAAACCATAATTCATAACATAACAATTCACAATTCACATCATAGTCACTTTAAAATCTTTCATACCCGGGGACATGTCAATTGAGTGTATGTACTAACTTTGTAATGTGTATAATAGTTTATAATTCGTGTGTTTATACTATGCAAATGAAATGCATTTTCTTAAATTCTCAATACTATCACTCATTTACAGTGATCTAGGGTTGAACCCTACATATGTTCTGGAGACCGAATATTACAATTCTCCCCTCCCCTTTAAGAAATTTCGTCCTCAAAATTCTTACCTGATTGATCAAATAGGTAGGGGTATTGTCTCCTCATATTCTCTTCAGTTTCCCATATAGCTTCTTCATTCGAATGATTTCTCCAAAGGACTTTCACCAATGGAATCACTTAGTTTCTCAATTGCTTATTCTGATAGCCAATTATCTTGATTGTTTCTTCAACATAACTCATATTACTAACAACTTCAATCTCCTGTGCTGTTAGCACATGTGTAGGATCAAATCAATATCTCCTAAGCATACTCATATGGAACACAGTATATATCTGAGCCATTTCAACAGATAAGGATAATTTATAAGCCAATGGTCTAACTCTCTCGATTATTTTATATGGATCAATATATCTAGGTTGAGTTTACCCTTTTTACTGAACCTCAGCACCCCTCCCTAAGGCGATACTTTCAGAAATATTTCATCTCCCACTTGATACTCCATATCTCTCCTATGCTAATCCACATAACTTTTCTTTCTATTTTGAGCTGCTTTAATTCTACTACAAATCAATTTCACTTTATCAACAGTATCCTGAATTAACTCTGGGCCTTCATCAATCCTTAGACCCTCTTCATCCCAATACAAAGGTGAATGACACTTCCTGCCATATAATGCCTTATATGGATACATACTGATACTACTGTGATACTAATTGTTATAAGCAAATTCAATCAGAGCTACAAACTGATCTCATACTCCTTGAAACTCCAATACATAAGCTCTAAACATATCCTTAACAGTCTTAATCATTCTCTCACTCTGTTCATCTATCTAAGGATGAAATGCAGTACTAAAGTTTAATTTCATACCTAAAGTTGTCTATAGACTATCCCAAAATCTTGAGGTAAATTTAAAATCCCTGTTTGATACAATAGAAATTGGAACTCCATGTAACCTCACTACCTCATTCACATATCTCCGAGCTAACTGATCTAGTGAGTTATTCTTTCTCACTGGCAAGAAATGAGCCGACTTGATCAATCTATTAATAATGAATCATATGGCATCATGTTGTCTCGGAGTCCTCAATAAACCCATTATAAAATCTATAGTTATTATCTCCTATTTCCACTTCAGAATAGGCAGTGACTGTAACTTACCAATTGGAGCCTGATGCTTTGCCTTGATCTGTTGGCAAGTCAACCATATACTCAACCACTTGCTTCTTCATCCTTGGACACCAGAAATGTTGTTTCAATGTGTATACATCTTGGTAGTACCAGGATGCATAGCATAAGCTACTAAGTGAGCTTCCTCTAGTATCTCTATTCTCAAATTATCAACATCGGGCACATAAAATCTCTACTTCAACCATAATATCTCATCTCTCAATTCAAATTTAGAATCCGAATTCACTTTCAACTTCTCAATAAGCCATACTAATTCAGAATCCTTGCTTTGAGCCTTTATAACTCTATCATACAATACACGTCTCAACTTCAATGTAGCCATCAATGCTTCATTCTGCCCCAAATTCAATTCAACATTCAATGTTCTTAGTTGCTCTAGGTTAGGCAATTTCGATAACTGTACTTGAGCCACACTGCTATTGGATTTCAGGTTTAATGCATCAGCTACCACATTTGCTTTACCAAGATGATACTCAATTGTGCAATCATAATCTTTCAACAATTTTATCCACCTCCTTTGTCTCATATTTAACTCTTTCTAACTCAACAGATACCTCAAAGTGAATACCTGAAAAGTTTCATAGATAGTATCTCTAAATCTTCAAAACAAATACTATTGCAGCAAGTTTTAAATCATGTACCGGATAGTTAAACTCGTGAGACCTTAACTGTCTCGATGCATAAGCTATCACTCTACCATACTGCATTAGTACCCATCATAATCCCTGATGTGATGCATCACTATGCACCACATAACCTCCAGATCTAGATGTAATAGCTAACACTGATGTTGTTAACCGATGCTTAAGCTCCTCAAAACTTCTCTGACATTCATCATTCTATCTTAATGGTATATTCTTCCTCATAAGTTTTTTCAAAGGGACTGAGATCAAAGAAAACCCCTCGACAAACCTCCGGTAGTATCCAGCTAGTCCAAGGAAACTTTGGATCTCAGTCCCATTCCTCGGAGCTTCCCACTTTATCACTGCTTCTACTTCCTTTGGGTCAACCTAAATGCCTTGTCCAGACAAAATATGACCCAAAAATACTACTTGATTAAGCCAAAATTCACACTTACTGAACTTGGCATACAACTGTTTCTCTCTCATTATCTATAATACCAACCTTAAATGCTCTGCATGTTCTTCTTCACACTTCAAATACACCAAAATTTCATCAATGAATACAATCACAAAACGATCTAAATAAGGTTGGCATACCTTATTCATCAAAGCCATAAATGATGCTGGGGCATTCGTCAATCCAAAAGGCATCACCAAAAACTCAAAGTGCCCATGTCTCGTTCTAAATGCACTCTTCGGTACATCAACTTTAGCTATCTTCAACTGATAGCACCCTAATCTCAAGTCTAACTTTGTAAACACCTAAGCTCCCTATAACTAATCAAGCAAATCATGTATCCTTGATAGAGGATAATTTTTCTTCACTATCACCTGATTCAACTATCTATAGTCAATAAACAATCTCAGAGTTCCATCTTTCTTCTTTACAAACAATATCGGAGCTCCCCAAGGTGACACACTGGGTCTAATAAAACTCTTATCTAATAATTCCCATAACTATGTCTTAAATTCCATCAATTCTATAGGTGTCATCTTATACGGAGGAATTGATATAGGAGCGGTACCTGGAACAAGGTCAAGGGTAAACTCTGCTTCCCTTTCTAGGGGTAAACCTGGTAATTCTGCAGAAAACACATCCAGGAAATCCTTAACAATAGGAATATCCTGAATGGTTTGTTCATTCTGGGTATCAACTACATGGGCCAGATAAGCCTCACATCTACCTCGGATCAGTCTCAAAGCACTTATGAATAAAATTCATCGGACTAGCACTACTTGGCTAACTCCTTAAAATACTACTCTCGGCTGATTAGAAGATTCAAGAACTACCTCCTTAGTATAACAATTCATCATAACCCTATGAGCAGTGAGCCAATCCATGCCTAGACTAATATCTATTTATTTTAACTATAATAAAATCAAATCAGCTTCTAACTCTGCCTGATTAATCCGAATGATACATCCTTTACATACCTCACTAATCACTGTAGTATTACCTACTGGTGTACTCACCTCTAATACACATTTTAACATCTCTCTCTCACAATGCAGTCTAGATGTCAGATGCAGTGCGATAAAAGAATATGTAGATACTGGATCTACTAATGTAAATGTTTCAAAATTAAAAACATTCAACAAACCTGCTACCGCATCTATGGAGTTCTGTGCCTCTTGTCTGGTGATGGCATAAACCCTGGCTTGAGACTATGGTTGGTTACTCCGCACCTAAAACTAGGCCCTACTGATTGTGTTCTACCTCTACCTCTGCCTCTCTATTTTGATCTAGTAACTTTACTTTACTGAATCGTCATCTCAGTCATTGTTCCTCCTCTCATTCCAGACTATGGTTCCAATGTCTCATGGATAACCTCTAATCTGATGCTCTACAAAGACACAATGGAAACAAGTTCCCGTAATATCCTACACTCCCCACCATGCTTCTTACCACATTGTTCACAATTAGGCATCTATTGGGACTGCCATGAGGGCACTTGTCCTCTACGTGTACCAGTTTGAACAAATCCACCTCTTGGTCAAAAACTCGATTGTCTCGATCTAGTCTAGGATCAAAATGATCTGTTCTAGTGTTTATTGAAACTCCTGCCAAAATCAGCCTGACACTCAAATTGTCTCTTCACTCTAGACTCTTGTTTGTACTCACCCTAACCATCTTTCACCAACTATTCAATTCTGATCTAGGTCGCTCATAGTTTCATAAAACTACCCAAGTTAGAAATGGCTAGCCTCATTCTAATTTCCATGTTTAGCCCATCCTTAAACTGTCTACACTTATCCTCCTCATTCGGAATTAATGCAGTTGCTTACCCCATTAACTCGTTAAATCGTATCTTATATTCTGCGACAGTGAGACTGCCTTGCTTCAAATCTAAGAACTCTTTCATCTTTCGATCCACATAAATCTTGGGCATATAATTCTCTCGAAACACCTTCAGAAAATCTTCCCATTTCAGTCCACAAGGTCAGGCAGAACTGTTGGGAAAAGTCTTCCACTACTAATATTTTAGACCTTGCAGAAGCGAGACCTCATAATCAAATCTCTCATCGGACTCGCAATCCATCTGATCGAACACTCTTTCAGTCCTTTCTAACCATCCTTTTGCCTCAACAGAGTCTGTACTTCCATAGACGTCTACAGCTCATTGCTTCTGAAGCTTATCATATCTCCTTTCCCTTCTCACTAGAATTCTCAGAGGCATTTGTGCAAACTCAGGCACAAGAGACTCTCTATTGGATCCTACAGACTCTATGCCAGCTGACTCTCCAACTTGATCTCCTATAGTAGGTGACCTATAACAAAAATAGTTGTGATCACTATCTGAATCTCTCACTCAATATCATGTCTAAATGTTCTTCTACATCCCTATGGATGCCAAACTATGATCTGATACTAAAATTGTAACACCCCACTATCATGGAATATACACCCGAACATCCATAGGACATTCAAGTACAGATCCTGTGACAGTGGCATGTTAGAGCAAACACTATCACTTATATGGCATCATATAGAATAAGACAATACTTAAAATGCTCAACTCCTCATTTCATTCATTAACAAAACTTACATTGTAGCAGTACTTTCATTTAAACAAATATTTACATCATTAAGTATCTAAGAGTTTACTACTCTTTATACAAAAGATCTACAAGAAATGAGAACTACATATACATAATCTATAACTCCTCAGATATTAGTTGATCGACCTTTAAGCCATTCTTTAGTCCAAAATCAACAGTACTAATCTGTCTTAGAAACTATTTCTCCTCTTTTGTACCCAAAAAGTCACGTTACATTTTTTTATGAGTTTTGCGAACTCAGTGAGTGAGCCACATTGATGTGCTCACTCATGGCAAATACACAAATATCTCACATCCATCCAAATTTACAACATTTCTTATCTCAATAAGACATATTGAATGTCACACATTTCACATACTCTTTCAAAACATGCATATTTCAATCAATCACTTTATCAACAATTACACAAATATGGCATATCACATTATCATCGCAATTTCAGAAATGGATTCATGATCATATAATTCATAATCCTAAATGTACAAATGCATATGCATATGAGACTCTACATTTGTTATTATTTGTTGTGAAAGAGAACCTTTCAGATATAGATATAGATATTGTCTTGTACCTATTGTGGGTACCAGGCTCATTAATCACGGGCCCAGGCTCTACATGTAGATTACAAATTTTTAAGCTTAAAGCTCTTTTAAACTGGCTACTCCGGTCACAACACCTTTATCTGATCATCCATATTAATATGATGCATCAAATCACAAAATATGCTAACAATATCATTTATTAATGATGCATAGACAGAATCTCATGTTCTTCGGATCTCAGTCCAGCATTCAACTTTCGTTAAGTATACAGATATTTTTCATAATTTAGATGCAAACAAAACACTTCGATTACATTACCAAATATCAATCTCCTCGGACTATTAATGTCCGAAATTATCACAATCATAACCAGATCATTAACAGTTCAATAATTAGGAATTAAACAGAGATAAGTCAATCCTAGTAAAAATATCTAGGTTACTCACAGTATGCTCCAATTTACGCTATTACCTGGATGGTCTGGCAATGTCTTGTTAATGGCGTTTGACTTGAGCTTCTAAATACACATACATTGTACACATTACCAAAGTGATCAAACAAATACATATTCAATTAAGCACATATATATGTGCTAAGTCCAATGCATGCTCAATGAATTTTCTCGGGTATGTTTTCCTTAATTACAATTGTAATCATTCAAACATTGTCATTTGGATATGTCTTGTTTTCACTTAGGTTTACACCTCAATTAACTTGATTATCTTAAGTTCATCAATCAATCATTCAGCCAACTTATTCAACATCCAATTAGGTTCACTTCTAACCCTAATGCATCAAAGGATAGTATCCTTTCATTAGTTATTTCAAACATCAGTTAAAATACAACATTTCACTATTTGTACTAGCCCACGATCTTGTTGGTCCTTGCCACAATCATGACAGAACCATATACAACAGGCCACGATCACTCACTGATGGCCACGATCGTGATAGAACCAAAATAATTATCGTGCCCAGTATGTTTTCTTCCAATTATCCATAAATTTCTTATACATTGAAACATCTTTTACACATCCAGTTTTCCATAATTCATGCTCATTATGCAACCTCATTAAGGTTTGAATTATACTCCAATTCCAGCTAAAAATTATGGCCTTTCATGCATCAAAAATCAAACCATACACTATCATACCTTATCATGAATATAGTCCTAATTCCTTCTCAATTCAAGAACACTATATTCACATCTTTCTTTGGCATAAATTCACCATTTTAATACATCAAATCCAGACCTAATTCATCCATAATTCAACCTATAATTACATGGTTTTCATACTCCGAGAACAAGCATAAAAGCTTCCTAGTTCATGTAACATTTTTCTAGCACATATCATCACTAATATCTCATTCATTTCATTCTAAGTCAAGCATCATTCTTATACTACTAAGCATGCCATAAAGATCAAATCACTACTTACTTATGGGGCTTCAAATTCAGCACAAAACTCCATATTAGACCAAGCCTCCATGTAAGAAAAATCAACATAAACTCAAGATGATAACGAGCTAGTTTCAGCAACAAGATGAAGGTAGCAATAGGGTGGTTTTCTTGGCTAATTTGTGAAGGATTAACATGTATGTTTCATGTAACAATTTGACTAGGGTTTAACCAAAATTTAGAGAGAAGTTGGATGCAGTTTTGGTGGTGAACCATGAAGAAAGCAGCAGAAACTTTGCTACTGGGATTTGCCTCATCAACATGCTAGGTGTCAACATTAAACCAAGACATTTGTTTCATGGCATGCCTCCCTTATGTCTACTTAATGAGTTTCCATTAATCTCCTTAAGATGCTGTCATCAATCACCAATTAATTAGTCCATATGTCTCCTAATCATTGGTCCACTTGTCATACAATATTGGTCCATTTTTCAATTAATTACTAGCCCATTTGTTACTTATTTAACTCTGTCAAATGTCACATAATTATAGGCTTAGTAACCCTAATTTTTCATGTATCAAATTATCTAACCACTTGGAATTTTTCCTAATCCAATTGTACATATTAATTCGTCAATTTCCCAATTAATCACAATTACTTCCAAATCACTAATTAAGATCCAATTAAACCATAATTCATGACATAACAATTCACATCATAGTCATTTTAAAATCTTTCATACTTGGGGACATGTCAATTGAGTGCATGTACTAACTTTGTAATATGTATAACAATTTATAATTCATATGTGTATGCTATGCAAATGAAATGCATTTTCTTAAATTCTCAATACTATCACTCATTTACAATGATCTAAGGTTGAACCCTATATTTGTTCATGAGACTGGATATTACAAGTGGTTAGTGTTGTATGACAGATAAATAAGGATTTGCAACAACTAGCAAATTGAGGTTGATGGATTCAAATCCTATCAGTTGATTAGAAAACTATAGAATGTTAAGAAAGTAATAAAATATTTCACTAAAGAAATCAACTTGAACTCAGGTATAAACCTACAAATTGCTAAGGAAAGGTGAAGAATCAGTAGTGGAAGTAGTGCAGGAATTCTTCTCCTCTTCTAAATTGCTAAAGGAGATAATTAGTACTTATATATGCATAATCCCCAATACTCAAAACCCCTTAAGCATGAAGGGCTTTCGTCCTATCTCATGCTACAACACAATATACAAGATAATTTTAAAGATCTGTGCCAACAGACTCAAGGGATCCCTAAAATCTTTAATAAATCTATCTCAAGGAGCTTTTATGCAAGTTAGATCTATAGGAGACAATGCCCTGCTAGTTCAGAAGTTAACGAAGGATTACACTACCAAAAGAGCTATAAAGAGCTATACACTCAATGTTGACCTTTTCAAAGCCTTTGACACAGTTAAATGGGACTTCATCATCAAATGCCTTCAAGCTTTTCATTTTCCTATTTATTTTATCCATTGGATCAAAGAATGCCTCACTTAAGTCAATTTTAGAAATCCTAATCAATGGTAATCCTACCAAATTCTTTAAAATTCATAACAAAATTAGGCATAGGAACCCTCTCTCCTCTACCTATTCTTTATAACTATTAAAGTCTTTTAAAGGCTACTACTAACTTTCACTGATGGAAATTCCAAATTCAGGTATCATCACAAACACAATTGAAGTTAAATCATTTAGAATTTGCTAATATTCTTATATTGTTTTGTAGAGCTGATGCTTATTCACTTACACTTATGATGAATATACTGAAGGAGTTCACCAAATTGTTAGGGCTGAAGGCAAATTTTGATAAATTTTGTATCTACATCTCCTCAGACGTTCATAATAAACTAGAAATTAGTAGTTTAACAAGGCTAAATATGCAATCTCCCCCTTTCAAATACTTGGGAGGCCCATCACAACTAATATGCCAAAGTATGTTAATTGCTTACCTTTATTAGAGAAGTACAAAGCTAGAATAAATTCACACAAGTCTATCAATTACTGGTAGATTATAGTTAATTTCTTTAGTTGTAAGGAATATCCACACACATTAGAGTGCCCATTTGTTTATGCCTAAAAAAATGGTTAAAGAGATAGAAAGATGCATTTAGGACAAGGAAACTTTATGGTCAAATTGGATTAATGAATACTACTTAAAGAGATCAAGTTTATCTATGGATTTAGCAGCAAATAAGCAATGGAGAGTCAACCTAGTTTTGGATTGACAACTGGAATGAAGTTCGCCCCCTTTACAAGAGAAATGAATTGCAAGTTCTGACCATTAGGGTTCTAATCATAGCAAAAGTAAGCAACATCATCCAAAATAGGGTGTTAAGCTGCAATTATAAAGGGGCTGATAGGTTGTTAAGTTGTTTATCAAACTACCAACCTAATGGTGAAGAGGAAAAGCCTATCTAGATTAGCAATAGCACCCTGGAATTCAAAAATATTTCTTATTACAGGCTCATCAGAATTACTTATCCCAAGGTTCCCTGTTATGAATTTATTCAGAAGAATGCACTATCCCCTCGGGTAGCAATTGTTAGCTAGCTAACTATAAAGAATAAACTGAAAATAAAAAGCAAGTGGTTTGAAATCACAGATAGCTTTTATCCTATATGTCTTCTTTGTAAAGATTAGATTGAAACATTACCTCCCTCATTCTTTCAGTGCATTTTTTCTCAAGTGATGTGAATTCGAATCTAAAACACAATGCGGATTCACTGCTCATAGAAGGAATGGATAAATATAATCTAGTGGCCCATCAGAATGAATACCTCAATGAAGAAAGATGGGATCATCCTAAAAACTGCACTATGTTATACCATATCCTCAATCTGGAGGGAAAGGAACAATAGGAATTGAGAAAGAAGATCAAATGCTAAGAGACTCAATTGTTAAATGGATCAGAGAAATACTAGTAACATATGATACTCAATCCAAAATCAACCAAAGAATAAAGATACTCTTGAATGTATAGAGCTAGCCAGTTGTAACTTAGGTTGGAACCTATGTCCTACTAAAGTCTATATGACTTAAGAGTTAAACTTGTATACCTTGTCATTGTGTTTCTTTTAATCTTTACTCGAGTTAATAAAATTTATTCATCTTTTAAAAAAAACCTTCGCAAACCTCTTATAAACAGCTAACTAAACTATGAAAACTTCTCTTTTTATTTATAGATTTTAGTGAGGCCACTATTGACTAACTTTAACCTTCTCCTTATCCACCTTTATCGTGTTTGGACATAATAAATATAATAAAACTACTTTATACATGCAAAAGTAACATTTATTTAGTTTATCATAAAATTTTCTTGTCTTAAGACATTCACAAAAAGAAATTTACATACATAATATGCCTAGATGATGTCATATAATATATTAAAATATCATCAAAGTAAAGAACCATGAAGTTTCTAATAAAAGCATTTAAAATATGGTTCATTAACTTCATAAACATAGTAGGTATGCATCATTAACCACTCATATAGACCATATTTTTTAAAGGTAGTTTTCTACTCATTTCATTCTTTCGTCATAATTTGATGATATTCACTTTTCAAAAATATTTTTGTAAATGAATATGAACAATTCATCTAATCTAAGAATGAGATGTCAATTTTTTACCATTATTTTTTTAATACATAGGTAGTCAGCATTGGCTAATTGACAACTGTACCCCTAAAAGAAGTGAACTAGTCAAATAGATTCACTGTCAAAGAAAACTTCCCATCTGTCCCTCATAATGAGTGAGTGTGCCTCGTTTCTCCTTTGCGGTGGGAACAATGAGGTCGACGCTTCATTTATGCCGCCGAATTGTGGGGAATATGGATGCTGCACTGAGCGCTGAAGATGACTGCCCGATTGGCAGTGTAAGCTTATGTGGTGCCCACCTTCCTGGTGCGTGGTGGAGTGCACAGCATCGCTGGAGATGATAGAAAGAACATCTGATGGAGGATTGTGGAGAAGAGCCAGATCGTATGTCTGGTTTTGGAAGCCCAATTTTGCAATACGATCCGCCGCCTCATTTGCTTCCCTCCTCGCATGGGTGACAACGATGTGCGACCATTTCTCCAGTTCCCACTTGATTCGTCGAACGAGAGGTAAGCCTGCTCCTTGCCATGAACCTTTATTTGCCAGTAGATTGATAGCCTCTTTATTGTCTAATTCAATGACTAGTTTACGGACACCGATCGACCATGCTAGGGATATGCCCAAATAAATTCCCCAGAGTTCAAATTGAAGTGGGTTGCATTTTCCTAGCCTCTTGTTGAATCCTATGACCCAGTTGCCTTTGTCATCGCGAAGTATTCCATCAGCTACTCCGACGTCGACTGGCCTGCAAACAACCCCGTTGCTATTCAGTTTAAAGAAGTCAAGAGGTGGCCATTCCCAGGTGAGTCTCGGTATAACTGCGGTCATGTTGATGTAATTGTTCGTTGAAGTTCCTTTAGATTGTTGAATTTGGTTGAAGCTCCAACTTGTCTCTTTAACTGCTGCTTTGATTTTGTATTGTAGTTGGGTGTAATTGGTAGGCGTCGCATTGAAGATTTCATCTTTCCTATTCCTCCATAGGTGCCAGCAGGTAATATCATACCACATTCACCATTCCATATTTTCCTACAAGAAAGAAAGTTTAAGATTTGTTAGAATCCAATTGTCTAGATTTGTTTCCTCCCAAAACAATGTTGGTAAGTCTCTTTTGAGGCTGTGCCACACTGTTGTGGCCCTGTAACAGTCCCTCAGTATATGTAATGATGTTTCAGGTATATTGTAGAGGTGACAGTTCGGATCATCCGCAATCCTTCTACGATATCGTTCAGCATTGGTAAGAAGGATGCCTCTGAGCGCCTTCCACAGGAAAGTCTTGTTCTTCTCTTCTATGTGCATTTTCTATATTAAAGGCCATTTTGGGTCAAGTTGATTCCAGTTGGATTGGCACATCTGATGATAAGCTGAGCTGGTGGTGAATTGGCCATTGTTGATCCATCGCCACAAGATCTTGTCGCTTCCGGCTTCTGGCATTGGAGGAGGCATTCCTCGTATCTCTTCTAATGGATATGTCTCGGATGTTTATTTGACAACTAAACAATAAACAACCAAGACATATCCATTATGACTTATCCTCCTTGGGAAGAAGCAAGATTGGAACAATAAATGGACTCATGCCCTCTCTTATATGCTCTTTTAATAAAATCTCCTTAGTCTCTCCTAAATTAATTATATAGTCCAGTCGATTAGGAATGGTTATCCTATTTATAATATTAATTTGTTGTTTTATTTCCCTTATTAGTGGCAAACCACAATTAACATCATCGGGGAATACATCTTAGAAATCCTTCAAATGTTAATATTGTTAGTGTTAAAATAAGATTCTTTATACATGATTACAACATAGCTTGATTATAATAGAAAATTCTCTTAATGTCATTCTCTAGCATAAAATCTTACTTAATTGCTTTTTGCTTAAACCGCTTTTCTTCTTTTCCCTTAATTTTTTCTTTTTTTATTTCTCATTTTCATTTTTTTGCTGACTCTTCTTTTTTAAAAATCTCTCCTCTTTTGTGATATCAAATAGAGAAGTTTATTTGGCAATTTCCAATTTTACTAAAATTGAGTTCAATTTGAATGTAAAGAGACAGAAATAGAATGGGTTTTTTTCTTCATTTTGCTCGGTCAGCACATTAGAAATGAAGACGTGCAAAGGTTTCTTCGAGCCAGACAGAGATTGGCCCTCGAATGCAGAGGCAAAAGGAAAGTTGCAATCAATAGGAATTTCCTAGCCTTCCCTTTCTGGCTAACCTAGCATCCTTTGTCGAGATCAACAAGGGATAGTATACGAAGATTCACCTATTATCCATCAACAACGCCTTTTATAATGGAGGATAAGCTTCATCTTTGAGAGGGAAACAACCCAATGATTACTAATTCATGATTTGGCATGTAACTAGCTACAATTTATGAACAGATCGATTTCACTGTTCATGTTCCTTGTTCCTCAGCATTGCCTTGTTCTGATTATCTCCTTCTATTTCCTTACACTACAATCTGCACTCCATCTATTTCTTTCTTCTTTACGTCATTTGCTGACCTTGTCTTTACTTTTTCCTTCTCTTGTCTTCATCTCTAATAATCTTGACTACTATTACCTCATCTGTTTCTGATTTCTGAGGAAACTCTCTTCCTCAAGCGGTTGTTTGTTCGGCTCACTTTGGTTCCATCTGATTCTTTCTTTTGTCCAGTGGATAAAACTTCCAAAGTTTCTCCACCAACAAAAACTACTCCTCCTTTGAACGCGACTGAGCTGTCCTCTAATTCTATACATCCTATCTAATATTTAAAAATAATTAAAGTTCCGTATTTAATGTGCACTTAGCTTAAAAAAGAACAAGTCCAGATGTTGTATAAAATCTAAAAATGCATATATGAATAAATATTGAAAATTATAACTTGTTTTAATTATGATGATTTTAAAAGTCTGTTATATACTATACTTGCTTAACTATCTGACTTTAATCCTCTATATTCCGCTCTTTTTTAGTTTAAATTAATGTAATAAGGTCAATAAATCCAGACTTTGTCACAATACAGTAGACATGCTGAAAAACATTCCTGGTGAAATTTCACATTTACATACAATTATAATTTTGGGACAAGTGCATCTTCCCCCACTTGCCCTAAGCTAGATCGGATACCCGCTTTACGCCCCTAAACGAACAATTTCCACCGAATGGAAAGTTAGCTCTCTTGCAGGATAGATACTTAAGAAGTGATTAAATGAACAGAGAATGCAGATAATCAACGACTAATTTTGCCTGGGCACGATTACTACAATCAGCTCCTTGAATGGCTGTTCCATAACATGTTACAATCATGTGAAAGTGGCTGTACTTTTCAAATTGTCACATTTCACCAGTTTGTATTCACATCCATATCTCAAATACAACACAAAAAGCTCCTTCCCCATCTGCAGACAAATGCCGCTTCCATAAATCTCTACGATGCACCACAAACTTGACATACAGAATGGTGGGTCTGCCCCTGCCAACTCAATGCCATATAGTTTGTCCATAACGTTGAATATTTGTTTGAAATATGGGATATATGATGCCAAAGCAAGTCAATAAATTGAATTTCAAATGTGTACGTTGCAGGCCGACACTATTGTTCTCTATTGTTCTCTGAAGTCCGTGGTTTCTGACAGTTGCTGTGTCCTGCACAAGATGGAAGAGAGTAAGCTATTTGATTTTAAGCGATTATTGTGGATGTTCAACGATATATTATGGAGCACAGATGGATGGATATTTATAGGATCAACAGAAAAGACATTACCTAACACTTTGAAGGTAGACGAACAGAATCTTGATTCCCATTTTTCACTTTTTGAATAAATATATCCAAACTTGTGGCATCAGTTCAAAAATGTATCATAAAGTGCTTGCCTCTTAAAATATTCAAGGTTTCAAGCAGCAGGGCAGAAATTGCCAACCAATTTGTGGATTTTTACGGAAGTAGAAATTCACTAGATCAGGGCAATGACTTGCTAAAAGTAGGAAAGTATTTGTTTTGCGCATCAGCATCTCAAGATTTAAGCTATCTATAGTGAACTGGCTATCTTCAAAATCCTGCATTCGGAAATGAAAATCACCATTGCATCTATGACAAGCATATTACACATATTAGCAGCAGAAGTGTCGTCTCATGTATCATAGTCTTCATTAACTCAGGACTTTGGCTACCTGGCTGTACTTAATCCAATGTTTTACTTAAGAAATAGATTTCTAAGTGAGCACCTATTATAATTCAAGGTTTTGCAAAGGAAAAACTCACTGATCCACAAGAACACTAAAATTTTAGAAAATTGCATTTCTATAAAGCTTCCTATGGCTAGTTAATGTATATGACAGCCTGATATAATTTCAAGAAATAATTATGGCCATAGACCTATTTCTACTACGTAGGAAGCAGAAAACTGATCAATAACACATTTGTTCTGCCTACTATATAAAGTATTTCATTTCCATTAGTTCATCTACAAGCTCATTTAAGCAAAGACACCAGCAGAAGATGTTTCAATACGGAAAAAAAGCTTACAAAACACTCAAAAGCTTCAGTAGAAAGGAAAACAGGACTAGTTTCTAGTAGCCAAGGAGGCCTAACAATTGAGTAAGTTTGTTCCCTTATTAAAATCTGTTAAAGAAAGAAGTTCTTGTCCTTAATTTGGAAGGTAAGAAAACATGAACCAACTAAAGTTTAACTTCATATGATTAGAATGCAAATCAAGGATCAAAGTTCAATTCAACTGTAAGTATGCTGCAATCAGGAATTTGAAAGAAGAATAAAATTCAAGTATATTAATCAAAATCAAAGAGTTAAAGAAGGCCAACAAAAATTAAAAGGGAACATTCAACTTGAAGAAGAAGATACATTTGGAAAGTTGTGATTCACTAAAGTAAGTGTTCTAGAGTCGAGAGTAAAGTGACTTTGATATGGTGAGTCTTTGGATTTCAAGGTGACCTAGGATTGAGGAAAAAGGTAGTGTTTTGCTACAAGAAGAGAACCTCAAAACCGGATATCCACCATTTTGAGGTTAACTACAAAAGGTGCCTATGAACTTGCGCAGGTGGTTAGCTGTCTGTCAAAGAATCTAAACAGCAACATTCACTTATGAAACTATCAAATCCAATTTTGATACCAATGGCTACATGAAGCCTTGAGGATATAGAATGTCTTGGTGAGAAGAATAAACAATTGAGGTGAATTGGGTAAAATTGTAAAGGATGTGATAGGTCAAGTGCTTGATAATGAAAAATCTTGTATGGATACTCACAAAACGTTTTGAGCGTTAGTTCTTGCAAGAACAGTGTTGAATTAAAGCTATTTTAGGTTGTAAGTTTATGTTCATCTCATTGAAATTTGTTCTTGGTGAGTCGTGTGTAAAAAGTAAACTGAGTGAAACAGAATATTGACTTCTCACTAACCTTGAAGAAGAGGTCACATTGTTGATTCAGTACCTTTAAAAGCTCAGGAATTGAAGCATGCCTTTCTAGGCACTGAAACCGCTATAAATTTGTTATTATATCTAGTAAGCTTACTCATTTACTATTGTTTTTACTTTATTAATTGAATTGAATTGATTGAACTAACTCCAACTTGCATCAACCTAGGAGACATTTATATTTAAGCTTATCAAGTATTCAATAAATTGCCTTAATTCTCTGTGCCTAGTCTGAAGCCCTGTATTTAATCAATCTCAAAAAAAGATAAAAGTCAGGGTGCATACAAGTGCATCCATATTGGCTCAAACATGCCATGTGGCTGAACCAGTATTAAGATAGAGAGACATGTGGAACCTAATCAAGTCCTTACATCTTAAAAAAAACAACACATTTTAGTATCCAAGAAAGCCATAAGCCTCACTCACTTCCCATAGATTACTAGTTATCCTTAATATCCAATACTAAACAATGCAATTAACCATTAGCAAAGTCCAAGTTTTTGACCTTCTAAGAATTTCTCTTGTAATGAAGATTTTCTGTAAAATGTAACTATAAAGTAGAAAAAAGTGAGTAGAATGGCTTTCCGATTCGATTGCACCCATCTATTTGTAATAGTGATCAAATAGAAGTCCCTTGTAAGTTTATTACATGGAACATATAATAGGAATTTTAATAGTTGCGAATACTATCCTTGAGTTGGAGCATAATTATGCATACCCAACTTGCTGCAAAGAATACTCTCTTAATGGCCTTTATATATGTCAACTCACTATTATTAATTAAAGGATCATTAACATACACAGAAAGAAATATGCTCCCCATTTTAGATATCAACTATAAAATACCAAAGTGATCGTTACAAGAATGATTGGGAAAAGCTTAATCATTGTGTCTCAAAGCTTCCTGTTCCACACTAACGCCCATCGCTTCAATTCATAGTAACAACTTCTCAAGTCTATATTGATGCAAAAGAGCTTAAAGTATATAGAAAAAATAAAAGAGATGGTAGGATGAGGAATGGGAATTGAGCCGACATCAAAGATAAAGACTAAAATGTAGAATGTGTTAGGATTCCTTATTAGATAGGAAATAGTAATAAGTTAAATATGTTATTTTATTTTACATATATTATTTAGTTATTTAGGACTTAGAGAATCTTTATTAGAATAGGATTCAAATTTGTTAGGATCTCTTTCTTATTAGAATAATGGTTCTAAAAACTTCTCTATAAATAAGTGTATATTCCGCTCTTCAATGAGAAGCAATCTGAAATTTTTCTACAAACTTGAGCTTTCAACTAAAAGGTGTGATACTTTCTTCTAAGAGTGATTTTTAAACCCTGAAGGTGATTCTTCATTTCTTACTCTTCATTCTTAACCCTAAATTCCAGCTATATTAAACTCTAAAATTCTAAACTTAAATTTTCAACAATCAAACTTTCAAATTGTTGAGATATAGATAAGTTGTAAATAGATTAGAAGAATCAGTTTGAAATCCCTTAATTTAAGGGATTTTGGTTGGATAGTCTTCCATATTTAGTTTCCTTTTTCTTCTCTTGTAATCTACTATATAATACTATATATTCTCTGTTCAAGATATGAAAAAATATCCCAGAATTCTTTTCCACAAGGTATCATAGCCCTAGGGTTCTTTTTATGGGATTTGTTCTTCGAGCAGCTTTCATTGTTGCATAATCGTAACCTTTTGTTTGGTTCTTTTCTTGTGTATTCCAGCCTTCATCACCGCCATTCCTCCTCGTCTTTCCTTCTCTCATTCCTCCTATTAGGGCAACCTTAATTGCTGCGTTTTTCCTCCTTCACCATGTCAACTTCCCAAACTTCCGTCTCTAACGATCCTAACCCCTCAGAAGAATCCAGTTCTATTCAAAAAATTGGAAATTTGCAAAATATTCGAGCTTCCTATAGTCTTAATGGGAAGAACTACCTCAAATGGTCCCAATTTATCCGCACATACCTCAAGGGCAAAGAGAGGCTTAGTCACCTTCTTGGAATGGGACCAACAAAGGACAACCTGATGTTTGAAGCATGGGATGAGGAGGATTCCATGATAATGTCTTGGCTATGGGATTCCATGGTAACTATGATTAGTGACACGTGCATGTTTTGGTCACAACAAAGGAAATTTGGGACTACATTCGTTGCACATAGTCAACGGCTCGTGATGCTACTCAAGTGTATGAGATCAAGGTTAAAACTAAAGCCACTAAGCAAGGAGAAAAATCTGTTACAGAGTATGCAAACCTGCTGCAAAATCTATGGCAAGAACTCGATCATTACCGAGTTTTCGAGATGAAATGCCTTGAGGGTGCTGCCATATTGAAGAACTTCATTGGAACAGACCGTGTCTATGATTTTTTAGCTAGATTGAAACTTGAATTCGATCAGGTTAGGATTCAAACCCTTGGCAAGAAGGACACACCGTCTCTAGAAGAGAAAATTTCATTGATTCGAGTAGAACAAAGCCAAAGGAGTGTGATGCTTGAATTGCAAACCATGGACGGGTCAACCTTAGTAGCAAAAACAAATTATTAGGAGAACGAAAGTAGTCATCTGCCTAAACATCCCAGTAGAGAAAACCAGGGGAAGGAGAATAAGGACAATCTCTAGTGCACTCACTGCAAGAAACCGAGGCACACAAAAGAAACGTTTTGGGCGCTAAATGGTAAGCCACCAAGTCGAGTGTGGGGAAACCTTGGGAGGTAGCAGAGGTCTCAAGCACATATGATAGAGTAGCCCAAAGCTGAGGAAAATTCGACAACAGTGGGTTCAATAGTGAAGAAATTAAGAAGCAGAGAAGCTTATTGGGGTCTCTTGAGAAGCCTTCTAGTTCTTGTTCTTTGGCTCTTTCAGGTAAACCTTCACTTCCTTTTTGCATGAATGCCTTGGAAAAATTTCATACCAACTCTTAAATAATAGACTTCGGTGCCACAAACCATATGACACCCACATCTTAACTCTTCCACACCTATACCCCATGTCCAAATAACAAAATGATTGTGGCGGCCAATGGCTCTTTAGCTACTATTGCAGGGTTCGGAGATACACATATCACACCTACCCTTATTCTTAAAAATGTCCTCCATATACCAAAACCGTCAGCTAGCCTTGTCTCCATTCAAAAGCTTACTCATAATTTTAAATGTTATGCTACTTTTTTCCCTTTTTATTGTATTTTCAGGATCAGGGCTCGGGGAGGAGGATTGGACTTGCTAAGGAAAGAAGAGGTCTTTATCACCTTGAATCACCTCAGAAAGTTAGGAGCAATTTGTCTCTGTCATTTCTCAATTCCTCAAATAAAGATGCCATTTGGTTGTATCGCCTGCGCCTAGGTCATCCATCTTTTAAAGTTTTAAAGGTCATGTTTCCTCATTTGTTCTAAGGATTAGATATTTCTAGGCTTCATTGTGATATTTGTGAACTGGCAAAACAAACTCAGGTATCTTTTCCTATTAGCAATAAAAGTTGTTGTCCTTTTCATTTAATTCATAGTGACACATGGGGTCCCTCTACTACACCTAACGTTTCTGGGGCTAGTTGGTTTGTATCCTTAATTGATGATTGCACTCAGGTTACATGGCTCTTTCTTCTTAAACAAAAATTTGATGTTAGCATTGTTATACCTAATTTCCCCTCAATGGTTCAAAACCAATTTGGAGTTAAGATAAAAGGCTTTAGGACAGACAGTGTTAGAGACTACTTCAACTAGATTTTGTCACCGTTCTTTCAATCACAGGGCATTATCCACGAGTCATCATGTGTTAACACACCTTAACAACATGGAGTAGCTGAAAGAAACAATGGGCACTTACTCAACTCCACCCGAGCCTTACTCTTTCAAGGGAATGTCCCTAAGTCCTATTGGGGGGAGGCCATTCTTACTGCCACATATATGATAAATAGACTTCCCTCATGTGTGGTAGACAACAAAAGTCCCGTAGAAATCCTTAATAGTCTCTACCCACACTTCAGAACCTCACATGGCCTCACAGCTAGAGTATTTGGGTGCATTGCCTTTGTTCATATCCAGAGCCAACCTAGAGACAAGCTAGACCCCCGAGCCATCAAATGTGTTTTCCTTGGTTACTCACCCACTCAAAAAGGATACAAGAGTTACAACTCCTCATCTAGAAAATTGTATATCTCTACAAATGTCACCTTCACAGAAGTTACACCTTTTTCTCCAAGTCCTCTATTCAGGGGAAGATTTCAATGATAGAATAAAACACTTGTGAGTCCTTTGAACCAATTAAAAACCTTGACCTTCCTCATGTTCTAGCTCGTATTATTGAACTTGAATCCTTTGAGCCCAGTTCTTCTACTAAACATGTTTCATCTCGTGTCCCAACTAGTGTTACTCAGGTGTATTCAAAGAGAAAGGCCGTTCTAAAACTAACATAGGCCCAAGAATTCAACTAAGACCCTGGGAATGAAATCGTGGAAAGATCTGACTTACCTTTACACACGCAATTTGTTGAAACATCCACTGACCCAACAGACGACCAAGCCCTTCCCATTGCTGATAAAAAAAAGTACCAAAGAATGCACTAAACGACCACTCTATCCACTATCTCAGTATGTCTCTCTTAAGCGCCTGTCACCAGCTTGAATGCACTAAACAACCACTCTATCCACTATCTCACTATGTCTCTCCTGTCACCAACATTCATTGAGTTTAAACACCATTACTATCCCTAGCACTGTTTCTGAGGCATTTTCAAAAAGGGAATGAAGGGATGCTATGCGAGAGGAGATGAGTGCATTGGAAAAGAATAGAACATGGGAGATTGTTGATAAGCCGAAAGGAAAGAACATTGTTGATTGTAAGTGGATTTTCACACCATAATACAAGGCTGATGGATCCCTTGAGAGATATAAAGCAAGATTAGTGGCCAAAGGGTAACTCGGACTTATGGGGTTGAATATTAGGAGACTTTTGCTCCAATTGCGAAAATAAACACTGTGAGAATTTTGTTATCGCTAGCTGCCCATTTTAATTGGCAACTCTTACAGTATGATATTAAGAATGCATTTCCATGGTGACTTTGATGAAGAAATCTATATGAACGTCCCACCAGGATTTGAGGGGGACATAGGTAATAAAGTGTGCAAGATGAGAAAAGCCCTGTATGGGTTAAAACTATCTCCTAAAGCATGGTTTGGGAGATTTGCAAAAATCACGAGGGAGTTAGGGTATAAACAAAGCCAAGGTGACCACACTCTTTTCATTAGACATTCGACTGCAGGGGTAGTTACTGCTCTTGTAGTCTATGTGGATGACACCACAGTGATGGGAAACAATGAGAAAGAAGCATGAATTAAAGCAAAGACTATTAAAAGAGTTTGAGATAAAGGAACTGGGAAAACTGAAGTACCTCCTCGGTATTGAGGTGGCCTATCCCACACAAGGGATTTTCATATCTCAACAAAAGTATGTGACTGATTTACTGGCAAAAACAGGGAAGATTTGGTACAAGTCAGTCTCTACCCAATGGATCCAAACCATAAGTTGGGAGAAGCTAAAAAAGAACCAGCTGTTGATAAAAGAATGTACCAAAGACTGGTTGGTAGACTCATATACCTTGCTCACACTTAGCCAGACATAGCATTGTAGGTAAGTGTGATCAGTCAATTCATGCATGATCCAAGAGAACCTCATCTTCAAGCAGCTTACAGGGTATTACATTACTTGATAGGCAATCTGGGGGAAAGAATTTTGTTCAAGAAAAACAATACTCTTGCTCTGGAAGCTTACACTGACACTGACTATGCAGGTTCCCCAGTGGATAGAAGATCATCTACAGGATATTGTACTTTTCTTGGAGGTAATTTGGTAACATAGAGGAGCAAGAAGCAGAATATGGTGGCAAGGTCATTTACAGAATCAGAATTTAGGGCTATTGCTCAAGGAGTGTGTGAACTACTTTGGTGAAACTTATCCTAGATGATTTAAGAGTCAAGTGGGACGGTCCTATGAAGCTCCATTGTAACAAGAAGTTAGGCATCAATATTGCTCATAATCCTATACAACATGATAAAACATACTGAGATTGATAGACATTTCATTAAAGAAAAATTGGAAGAGGGGTTAGCATGTATGTCTTATGTTCCATCAAAACATCAAGTAGCTGATGCTAACAAAGGGGCTAAACAGTTCAAGTTTCCATGATCTTGTACTCAAGCTAGGAATGGAAGGCATCTGTTCCTCAGCTTGAGGGGGAGTGTTGAGATATAGATAAGGTGTAAATAGATTAGAAAAGTCAGTTTGAAATCCCTTAATTTAAGGGATTTCGGTTAGATAGTCTTCCAGATTTAGTTTCCTATTTTTTCTCTTGTAATCTACCATATAATATTGTATATTCTCTATTCAAGGTATGAAAAAATATCCCAGAATTCTTTTCCGCAAAAATCTATACCAAATTTAAAATTTTAGCATTCCAAGCTAAAATCCAAACCTAAAATTTGATAACTATCAGTTAATACTTCTTTTATTTGTCCTACATTAATTTGATATCAGAACTTAGGTTCACAATGGCAACAAATTGTGGAATGACATATAGAAAAGTATTCAACAATCTAAAGCAAGATGAAAGACTTCTTCATATTGCAAGAAAATTGGGCATCGATGATCCTCATTCACAAAGTGCCCCAAAAACTAACTTACATGCAACAACTCCCATAAGAAAACATGTTTGAAAAATTTTGGAGAGGTTAGACAACTTTGACATACATTTCCTAAAAGTCAAAACTCCCACAAGAAAAAATTATACTAACCAATACTTGATGTTGAACATGGAAATAAGCAAGAAGAAGGGACTAATATTGATCAACATGCAACGTACAAGAAAATCTTTGCTGAAAAATCATGTAATGATTTTGATTCCTCAAATTAGTGGATCAATTCAAGTCATTGAGCACCTACATGTAGAAGGTGCTCAAAGACTTTATGATATAAAGAGTTTGGCAATAGAAGATGATCATGACATGAAGAGTGTGACAGTAGGAGATGCCCAAAGCATTAAAGATGAAGAAAAACATAACAAAGTATATTATTTGGCAAACCTTAAAGTTAAAACAATTGAACAAGTTCAAACACTTAAACAACAAGCTAAAACAATAGTGCAATAGGTTGAAAGAATGGGACAAGAAGCTAAATACAATAGAACATGGATTGATTAACCAACAACTACTTGGGGTTCCCGAGCTTGTTGGTTCAAAACTTGATGATATCATTGGTGTTGTTGATGAAGATTGTGTTGTAGTGGCTAATGAAGAATGAGTAGAATTGAATGAAGATGCACAATTAGTGCAACAGAAGAATAAAGAAGAAGTTGTGAGTGCACTTGCAAAGTCAAAACTCAGCAATGATAGCAGATTAGTGCATCTGACTACAGGAAGCAGCGATACATATGTTCTTGATGCCTATGTTGTAAAGAAGCCATATGATTTCGTTATGAAACTATTTGCAAATATATTGTTCAAGACTTATAATGTTGTCCACACTGCTAATGTAATCTTCAAAGAAGTGTACGTCTCCATGGATTACCTTCCATTGTCTCTGATTGTGACGTAAAATTTATGAGTTATTTTTGGAGAAATCTATAGAAAACATTGAACACTAACTTCCATTTTCAAGTTCTTTCTATCCCCAAACTGATGGACAGACAAAGGTGGTGGACAAAAGCTTGGGAGACTTGTTAAGATGTTTGGTAGGAGACAATGTGAAAAATTGGGACCTAATTCTTCCTATGGCAAAATTTGCATACAACAATTCTATAAATAAGTTCACTGATAAAAACCCTTTCGAGATAGTCTCAAAAGTTTAACCAATAAAGCCTATTGATCTAGTTCCTTTACCACAAACAACAAGAGTTAGTGTTGAAGTTAAAAGTTTTGCATAATACATGAGGGACATCTTTGAAACTATATGACAAAATATAACAACCAGCAACTTGTCTTCTAAAGAGCATGCTGATCAACATCGTTGATTGGTGGAATTCAATGAAAGAGATATGGTGATGGTTAGGATACGTCCAAAGCATTTTTTGAAAGGGAAATATAAGAAATTTCATTCACGGAGTGCTGGACCTTATAAAATCATCAAGAGGATAAGTGTCAATGCTTAAGTTTTGAAATTACCAAGTGACATGGGAATTGGACCTATCTTTAATGTTGCTAACTTAACTATTTATCATGGATATGATAATACACAAGCTCCTACTGTAGCTGTAAGAATTCCAACCATTCTCTATCTTAAAGAGGAGATAGAGGGATAGAGGATGTTCTTGATGAACAAATTGTAGCCACAAAAGATGGAGAATATTGACAATTTCTTATCAAGTGGAAAGGTAGACAGATTTTGGACAGTAGTTGAATTTTAGAATCTATCAGAAATAGCCTATCTACCAGTTAGAGATACGATTGCGTATCACTGGACTTTCCCAGACCCCACATATTAGTGGGACATTCATTAGGTTGTTGTACTTGGATTTTAGAATTTGAATTTCAAAAGTTGAATTCAAACTTATATAATTAGTATTTATCACATTCTATGTCGAGAAAGACTTCGGAAAAGTCAAGGAGAATTAATGCAAAAAAGCTTAAAGTATATAAAAGAAATAAAAGAGAAAAAAATTAATCAACAAAAGCTTTAATTTGATGAGATGAGGTTTTGAAATTAAGTTGACATCAAAGACAAAGACCAAAATTTAGATTGTGCTAGAATTACTTATTAGATAGGAAGTAACAGTACGTTAAATATGTTATTCTATTTTACATACGTTATCCTAGTTATTTAGGACTTACAGAATTTTTATTAGAGTAGGATTTAAATTTGTTAGGATCCCTTGTTACTAGAATAAGGGTTTTAAAAACTTCTCTATAAATATAAGTATATTCAACTCTTCAAAGAGAAGCAATCTGAAATTGTTTTACAAACTTGAGTTTTCAATTAGAAGATGTGATGCTTTCTTCTAAGAGTGATTCTTGAACTCTAGGCGTGATTCCTAGTTTCCCACTCTTCATTGTTTGTGTTCCTCACTAAATTCCAGCAAGCCTAACCTAAATTCTAACCATCTTAAACCTAAATTTCAGCAATATGAAACCTTGAAATTCTAAGCCTAAATTTTCAGCAATCAAACCTTAAAAACTCATCTATACCAAATTTGAAATTTTAGCGTTCCAAACTGAAATCCAAACCTAAAACTTGATATTTCAACAGCCTACTACCAAATTTATGAGTTTTAACTACTAGTTAATACTTCTATTTATCCTCCATTATACATACTAGCCCAAACTCTCTTTGGACAACAAAGCAACAACTCCTAGTGGTTACTCCAAATAGAACGACTGCCTAAGTGTATCGTATGTCCATGCTAGTAGTTAATAGTAACAATCTGTTTAATGATAATTGTCATAATCGATTTTGTAAGTTCTAATGTTTTACCTATTTATTCCACGGATGCTCTTCACATGGGTACAAGCTTTTGTTAAATGTTGATTTGACTTCTTACATGAGCCTGTGGTCAACGTAATCATATGAATAAGCTAGATTGGCTATAATGTGAATTTGCATAGCAAAAAAGAAGCAAAAACTATTAGAAAGTTTACTGTAGAAATATAGATGAAGGAGAATACAAAATTAGTTTCTTCTTTTCTTAGTCACTAATTTTCCTTAACTGTACAAGAAATTGACATATTTGGTTTTGTCCTTGTTGGTTTAGGTTTAAATTATATCAAGAAATTAAAAAAAAATCCTTGTTAAATTAGAATACATTTCTATTTAAGAAATTAAAATTATTTTATTTGCATAGTATCAGGAGGACATATATATATATATATATATATTATTACGCCAAAAGATGCAGTCAATACAGCAAGAACTACACCTGTAACCCAAGTCAATTCACACGATTTTTTAAAGCCACCAGTGCGATACACACAAAAACATATCGAGAGATAATTGGATTTGGTTAGACAATGTGTGGTTGGTAAACAAGGAACGGTATTTTAGGAATATATCGTAAAGAAAGAGGTGTTTCCATGACTCTACCACCCAGTGAATTCTGTTCCACTTAATCCCTCTATTTCATGGCCACATATCTTTCAAGCTAAGGAATGGGAAACCTTTCTCTTATTACATGAATCCAATTTTCATTTCATCTGGGAAAAGCCATCTTTTTCTCAACAATGCCTTTGTCATTTGATCTAATAGCGTTCCGTTAGATGGGAACAATGAGAAAAAGGAGAGAATGTTCAAGTTATGAATATAAGTAGGTGTGACACTTTCTCTTCTAAAAATGATTCTTCAATTGTAAGAGTGATTTCTAGACACTAGATATGAAACTTAACTGTATATAAATCATAGATGTAATTTTATGAATTGCTAGTGTAAAGCTAGTAAATCTCAATGTAACATATTTTTAAGCATTTTCTTTGATGATATTAATAAAGAGATAATTAAATCAATTATATTTTTCTTGGTTTTCATATTATTATTATCTTCTTAGATATTGTTTTTACTCAAACTTCCAATAAGTTTAGAAGCTATCCTCTATCGATCCTATATCAATTTGGCAACACAGAAAATGGGTATGTAGGAGAATGTTCAACTACAAAGCACAGACGAATTGGTTTGGCCAATTTTTGGAAAACTAGAGACCTTTGACACTCAATTTCAAAGTTGTACAAATCATAATGCAGAGAACGTAAATGACTGTTGACTTTAACTTATGAAGATAGGAACCATTATAACAACATAATTGAAGTTAATGAGGGACAAGCAATTCATACGAGCTAGGGTGCAAGGAAACCGATATGATGTGCTAAAGACCATGGATAGCAACTTGTAATCATCTAGGTCAACTCTCATCAAGTTGAGGAGAGAATGGAGAGTAAAATTTAGTTTAGATATTTTCTTGTTCCCTTAATTGCAAAAGGATTGAAGTATTTTTATTTTCTTTTGTCTTACTAGTTAAGGATTCAAGTCTATTAAGAAATCATAAGAATCCTTATTAGAGTAGGATTCAATTGCTCTTCAAGTATTTTAAATTAGAAGATTGAATATTTCAATTATGCGAGAGAGATGTTTCAAGTTACAAATTTATTTCTCTTCAAGTATTTTACATTAGAAGATTGAATGTTCAATTATGGGAGGAGAGATGCTTCAAGTTACGAATTTATAAAAGTGTGATGCTTTTATCGTTTGAGTGATCCATAAATTTTATTAGGTAATTTATAGACACTAGATGTGATGCTAATTCTTTATAGACGGTAGATGTGATTTCTAGGACTTGCAAATGTGCAAGCTCTTCTTTAAGTTTTCTTCTTGGTTGATATTAATAAAGTTATATTCACATAAATTATTTTTTACTCGGTCTTTTTTAGGCATAAGATGGTGATTCTATTCCAAATTCTATTAAATGTCAAAGTTGTTCTGTTTTCCTTCTACATCAAGAAGGCTATCAAAGTTGGCTCTGGTCTAATTAATCCCCAGTCATTCTCCATGTAGGTAGTGTCCCCAACTGTAATGCTAAAGTGGGGATAACATGCATCTAATTGGAATTTTGCAAACCTTGGTGAGAAATATATATAACTCTTCATTAAAAATCGAACCAAAATGCCTAAAATCCATCTGCTCCATATCATTAAAAGCAAATTTGCATAAAAGGGCACTAATTTCACAAAGTTGCCGATGCAGTTAAACTACCCCTAAATCAGAATAAGACCAACTATTGTAGGATGAATAAAAGATATAGCAACTAGTTACTAAAAGTAGCTGAAACTATGCTTTTGGGTTTTGTTAAGCTGCTGGAAAGTCGGATTTCAGGTTTTTAAATTCAGTATAAGTTATTGAAACGTAAGATTTGAATTTTTGGGCTGGAAATTGCCGATTTTAGGAAAGAAAACAACAAACAGTAGGTCTAGAAATCACTCCTAGGTCTAAGCAACATTCTTAGAAAAAAGCATCACATGTAATAGAAAACTCAAAGTTTGTATTGAAAGACTGATTACATATATATAGAAAATTCCTTGGAACCATAATCTTGACTTAATGGAGTAGGAAACGTCACTAAATTTCCAAAATAAGAACAGAATCCTATTTAATAAGGATTTTTTATTATTCATTAATAAACTTTAAAGCATAAACTAATAAGGACAAAATAAAGTAGAAATATCTTTTTCTAACAAGGAAAACTAAATTAATAACTCTTCTTTTTCTATTCTGTGACACCATCTTTAAGTAGTGTGACAGAGTGTCTAGTCTGCAATCCACCAACTAAGGAAGATTTCCTGAAACAAACCAAAATCCCAATTTGGTTATCCAGTTTCAGGTACTAGATGCAATAATTAGTTGGGACTCCAGTTTTACTGTAGAAAGATCGTCAATGCTAGGGTGGAAATTTTATTAACAGTATGCAAAACAGATAAAGCTGGACAAGAAACGCCACAGTACAGTATATGGGAATTTCATTATTAGAGTTTTTTTCACTTTTCTTTTACGCTAATTTAGTCAATGGAAATCAAAATTTTCTTTATTTCAGGCCTCAAATATTTTAGGGTCACTCTCACTGCCATAAATATTTGGCAGTTGGTTTGATTCAGTTAATGGAAATGAGACTTCTCTTGGTCTTTATTCCTAAGTTCTCCCTAAACCCTACTCTTCTTTTATCCCTCTTGTCCAATGTCTTGGTCTTTCTTATTTCCCCTTCTTGTTCTCTTTCCTTTTCTGCTTCCCTGTACTAAATCATGGATCAAAATCTCCCAAATAAAGAAGAGTTCGATAATTAAATTTACATTATCTACATGCCACAAGAAATTCTTGTCAAACAAAAACCTTCAATGGCCACATGCAGATACATTGCAAATCTTAAATCCAAATATGTTTATGACAATCTTAATTATCATGGATTCATAATACTAAATAGTTTGGTCAAATCCTTTATAGAAAGTTACTGGTGATTACCAGATTGATGTACTGTTAATACCAAGCCCATTGCAGGTAAGTATCATTCCTTTAAATCTGGCAAGATATTCCTGCATAGCAATAATGTACTCTGATTATCATAAACATATACCTGAGAAAATGTTAAGACCAAAGACATATGTAAGCTTGATTCTGCTATTGCTATGAGAATTTACTCTTACCCGTAAAGTATACTTATCAATCTCATGTATACCAGTTAAATCATAGTCAAAGCGTTTAGCTGGATCACTCAGCACTGCAAGAGAAATTAAAAACGATTAAAAGTGGAAATATGTGCAGAAGTCCATGATACCCACAAACTACAACACACAAAATATCACTTTAATTGCTTCAACTAATGTACATAAAGAATATGTTAACATGTGTATGCACGTCAAACTGATTTATGCAATATGTCTTTAGTCTAGGAGCAACTAAACGAGTTTGTGACATTTCACCTTGAAATTTTCAATTGCTGCAATGTGCATCGAAAATAGTCCGATAGATTTTTCCTTATTATCAATTTTCTCAAACAAGAGTACTGAAATAAGTTGAGTATTTAAGGTAATATTAAATATCAAGAAAATTTTCATATTTTGAGAATACTTTTTATGATCATACTTTATAGTGTCTAGTTATCCTTCCAGTAAAATAGTTTCACAACCAAAACATCACTCAAATAGCAATATATCACAAAATATTTGTCTCCTATTATTTTTAATTTCTCCTTCTTTACTGCTTAATTTTGTTTTTTTCACAGTACTGAAATAAATAAATCTGCAATCATGATCAAAGCATGCACTTATAACCACCAATCACATGTTAGATAATACATTGCAAAATCAAAGACGGCCAATCATAACCCTTTTGAAGAAAATATTTTCTTTCACATGACAAGTTCACTTTTGGTGTTACTTACCAAAGTTCCCCTACCTAAGCTTTTGTGACAAGTTAACTGATGAAGAAGTCCTTCAAATAGTGAACAATCACAGGATATACTTACGCAATTGATGTCCTGGAAGAACTGTAATTCACTGCATAAAAACATAGATATTTGTCCTTGCAATTGTAAGAATTACCTTTGTAAGCTTCATTGATCTCCTGGAATTTTGCAGTGACAGCACTATCGCCTTGGTGTTTGTCAGGGTGCCACTTCTATTAGTAGAATTAAAAGGAAAATAGTAGAAATGAAAATGTCCCAAGTCAGTCTTGCATATATTGAAGCACTAAACCATGTATGTAAGTAAATATTTTGCAACAGACGAATCACAAACCAGCGCAAGCCTTCGGTAATTCAATCTTATCTTCTCTTCTGTTGCATCATAATCAACTTCCAAAACTTTGTAATAGTCCTACAAAAGAACAAATGTCTTGTGAAAATGGCTCAATGCAAGTGCAGTCAGATATTTATCAGTTAATGTTCTCCACAAACACAAATGTATTCCAACTCATAACAAATTATTATGATCAAATGCTGTGTGAAAATTATAAACTAGCAAAGAAAATTGTACAAGTACATTATTTCATCTTCAAAATTATACAGCATCCCACACATAGTTACAACCCTGCTCAAAATAAGCATATGAGAAACATTGATATAACAAGTGCAATATTTGTACTAAACCCAACTTGCAAGAATGTGAAGAGCTACTTATCTAAAATATCAAAGCGAAAGAGTTAACTGAGGAAACATGTTTAGGATGAAAAAGATAAATACTTCAGACATCCGAAAAACATAATATTGCCATAATGAAAACCTTGGATGCAATAGCATTTCCAGTCATGAATGTGGAATAACTTTACTTCAAAAGGAATTCCATTTTCATTATTTATAGCATTTGCAAAAAAATTACTCTATGTCATAAATTTCCCTTGCATTAAAGATAAGATATTCATTTTCCTGCCCCAAAAGTACTCGAACCTTAGCAATGACCAACTCAGATTGAATAAGCTAAAACTTCGTATAGGCTCAGCAGCATTGTAATTCCCAGATATTGAATAGCAACAAATTCTCCAACAGAAAGACAACTAGTAATCGAGTAAAGGGAGTTCTAAACTATCAAGAGAAACTTCCAGTTCGTGAAAACAGTGCTTATGATCTTGCTTCAAAGTGACTGGGTTATTATTCCACGAGCAAAATTTCATAGATTAAAGAGTTAATTAACTAGCACAATCAATAACATAATAATACCACTACTTCTTTGTGAGTAAAATTGAGTAGGTACCAGATATCAATCAAGGCCACACAACTAACACATAAATCAGAGAAAAAGGCAGTAACCTCAGAGAAGGGCCAAAATTACTTCACATTCTATCATCCCCCGAGCGTAAGTTCAATTACAACCCAAACTATGCCTGAATCTTTTCCAAAGTTTTTGGAGAGAAAAAGGACAAGGAGAAGGGAAATAAACACATTCATTATAGCTAAATCGGAAGACACAAGAAATCATAATTGGGTTGAAGGATTAAGACACTAAGAGAAGGAAACAAATCAAATCGAAATTGATGTTAAGAGTACCTTGGGAGTTGGTTTATGATTGTCTTCCATCTGCAACGGTGATGGGAATATCGCACAAGGGAGTTTGTGCACACTTCATTTCACAAATAAAAACTCAAGAGGGTGTTGGACTTCAATATTCTCTTGCTGAAAGAAAATATATATTAGAATGAAATGAAATGAAAATTAAAAAGGAAAAAGAAAAGAGAGGAGAGGGTTTCGGATTTTCACGACAGGGAAGCTAAGAAGAAGAGGAAGAAGAAAAGGAACGAAGGGTTGGAGTTCTTTAAATGGAAGTCTAATAAGGTTAAAAGGAAGCCCACAAGAGAAAAGAACGTGTTGGTTTTGTTGTCTCCATCTTCGTGCATTGTCAAATGAATGTCGGGTTGTGCTTCTAGTAGTAGTATACTTATGTAGCTCTATATCCCTTGATTACGAGCAATGGGCATATAATGTGTATGCTTTTCAAGGGCAAGCAAAACAAAATAAAGATTCCGAACGCACCATTTCTCGCTGAAACAATATGATGATTTCCTTTTAAACATAATAGCAGAAATAGACTGCACAATGTGCAGTAATTATCCAAATAAATATAATGCCCACTTAATTTAAAAATAAAAAGTATTATATAAATGAATATATTATAATTTAAAATTTACAAAAAAGAATTGTACATACAATTTTGTAAAAAGAAAAGGGAAAAATATAAGTTAATTATTTGGAACGAACTAATAAAATAAGTTTACTTAAATAAAAAATTTTCAAATCCTCGATGAAAAATGGATGAATGAATTAAAAAGATAAATGGATAAAATATGTGAGTGAATATTGTGAAATTAATATAGTAGAAAAGATAAAATGGTTCAGTAAAGTTTTAAGAAAAATGTGTAAATAAATGTGTTATAATATTTTAGTACATAAGTTAAAAAATAAAGTTATAATTTAAAAAAAGTATACAAATATAAGAATATAAGAAGTTACGGCCTAATATGATATTTTATGATTGGCTAAATATGTATAAATAAATATTGTTAATAAAATAAAATAAAATATGTAAATGTATAGTGTGATGTAGGTAAGAATAAATTAATTAATTATAATATTTGAGTTTAATGTTACCGTGCATTATTAATTGTTAATTATTATTAAGTATTATATACTATTATTAAGTATATATATAGCTCTTCATGGTTGTGATTAATAAGCCACAATTGTGAATTACATATTTTTTATTATTATTATTATTATTTAAGTATATATATAACTCTTCACGGTTGAGACTAATAAATCATAGGCGTGACAATGACAAGTAAGGCATAAAAGAATCGAAGGCGTCAGATGACAAGGACAGTGGGATGGAATTTTGTGATCATCTATCTCATTTGTCCTTAGTATATATACTTAATAAGATACATGTAGGAAGAGAATATGAGAACAAATAAATAGCATGAGTCGCTACTGTGACTATTTAAGTCAACCGTGACCATAGGAATAATCGTTGAGTGTCCAAATTCAAAAAATCAATATGAATCAGTATCTTTCGAAAAAAAATTTTTTTTTTGCTTGGGTCGTGTGGTCTGTACAAGACTAATTCCATTCAAGCAACACAAAATACAAGTAACGTGCATGGAAACTTCTGTTTTACTGAAAGCTACCTATACTATTTAAATACACAATCCATAGAAGAAACGGCTTAGATTTCTGTGAAAACCAAATATATTCAAATTTTCATATTAAGATTTAGAGAGAATTGAATGGAACTACAGTTTTGATTCAAATTCCAAAATCCAAGATTCGGAAACTGATGAAGCAAAAAGTACTGGGTTGCGACTTAAAATTAGCTTTTATAGATTAACCTATAAATTAAGTGACATTTGAAATAACACGGAAGTATGGAGTATTTGAGAAGACACGAAAGTGAATATCATCACTATGGATTACTAAGGCTCCTCCTTCCTAATTGCCAAGGATCACCCAATTTATTGATCTACACCTACATGGTAGTGAAAATGATTTCCTTCAGCTGAAATTGGCTATAGAATAACTTAAAAGGCTGCGAATACACACCATCCACGACCAACTCTCCAAGAATGTTATTATGAGAAAAATGTTTTATTTGGACTTGAACTTGTGACTGACGTAATCGTACGTAAGGACATTGATCACTGCAGATGATCAATAAAAAGGACATAAATAATGGGTAGAAAGGAAAACATAATTCTGACTGGATGTTAAATACCATGTCCATATGATGCCATTGTAAGAGGCTCAGATATAAGCCGTTGAGCAATTTTAGTAATATCCTCCAATTTAACTTCTTCTACAGTCTTCAGAAAATGCTCCACAGGTTTCCTACAACATAGTGAACAATATTAATAAGCCACATATGATAAACGACGCAGATGAGAAATATTAATTGCAGAAAGCAAGCACATACAATCACCAATACTGTTAGAAATTAATTAATTTGCCTCCTGTATCACAGAAAAAACACAAATAATGAAAAGATACTAGAATGGTCAACAACAAATGTAAAAGATATTCAGTTTAAGTTGCATATTATTCATTCATAAAGCTGTTGGAGGAATCAGACCTAACGTGCATGCAAACAGAAGAATATGCATTGGAACATACCTCTCACGATATGTCAGGACTTGTCTACCAATATCTTCGAAAGCAGTCATCTGGAACAGACAAAAGGTTGATGTAAGGAGATAAGATTAAACACCGTCAATGCCAAACTAGTTGAACCTATACTGCTCTGTCTTGATGCTAGTTATTAAAAATACCTAATGAACCCTAGGTCCTTTTATATAACCTCCGTCCAACATCATTTCAGACCATCCTGTTCTCCTGGCTTTTTCCTTCTACAGTTCTACTTGAATTGGTTCACTTTTCCTCACCAATATATCAACTGGACTATATTGGCTATGACAAATTCATCTAAGCAGTACTCCCTGATCTTCAATGGAGGAACCACTACCTTGATATGAATGTAGTCATTCTTTACACAATTTCTCAATTCTCACCACAATTCCTTCCTAGAATTCTCATTTTCGTCATCCTCCTTCTTTAAAACATGATTCATCCTTGCCAAATATTTTCATCACACACCAGAGCTTGTGCAGTTGCTATTTGATATAATTTTCGTTTTGGATTAACAACAATTTTACTCACACGAAACTCCAGCTGCAATTCTTATTTTGAACACAGAACTCTCAATAACTCAACACTGCCACTGATAATTTTCCTGTTGTCAAAGCGAATCCAGGCAATGATTGTTAATACTTGTGAGAACTAAACAACTATGTTGAGACAATCTTAGTAGCCAAAATTCACAATAAGAACAAAGCATCATTAGATTTAAAGTTACAAAATCCTCCAAAATTGTGCTGTTCAACCTATTTATTGCAGACTCTGTAGCCAACCAAGGCTGTGCCAATGCGCCTGAAAAGCCAACTGAATGAAGTGCCGGTGGGAACAAAGCATCATTAGATTTAAAGTTACAAAATCCTGGAGGAGTTCAGAGTCCAAGTTACGGCTTCACTGGCAAACATAAACACATAGCTAGATGTTGACTTTTGTGAATTAACAAAACTAGCAAAGTCCGAATTCAAGTAGCCAACTACTTCGAGATTATCAGTTCATCTATATATAAGCATGTAATCTTTGGTCCCTTAAAAGTACCTCATCACTTTTTTAGCAGCTCTCTGGTGGTCTATACCTGGGTTACTTTGATATCTTCCCAACATTCCAACAACAAATGCAATGTTAAGTTTTGTACATACTTGAGCATACATTAGGCTCCCTATTGCAGAAGCATATGAAATATTTTTCATTTGTTCCCTTTTAAGCTCATTTTTCGGGCACTAGCTCAAATTGAATCTATCACCCTTCACAATAGGTGCTATACTCGGTGAACAATCTTTCATCCGAAATCTTTCTAAGACCTTATTAATATAGGTTTCTTGGGATATACCTAAAATATATTGAGATCTATCCCTATAGATTTTAATGTCAATAACATAAGATGTCTCACCCATATCCTTCATATCAAAATTCTTATAAAGAAACTGTTTCACCTTATATAGTGAACCCTTGTCATTTGTGGCGAGTAAAATATTATCCACTTATAGAACAAGGAAACAAATTTTACTCCCAATAATTTTCAGATATATGCATTAATCTATGATATTTTCTACAAAACCATATGATATCATGGAATTTCAAATACCATTGACGAGAGGCTTGTTTCAATCCATATATGGATTTCTTAAGCTTACACACTAAATGCTCACCATCAATAGAGGAGAATCCTTCTAATTTTTTATATAAACTTCTTCCTTTAGGTCTCTATTTAGGAACGCTATTTTCGCATCCATTTGATGTAGTTTCAGATCAAAATGGGCAACAAATACCATTGTCACTCGTAAGGAATCATTTTTAGATATAGGAGAAAAGGTCTCTGTGTAATCGATTCCTTCTTATTGAGTAAATCCTTTAGCAACAAGTCTAGCTTTATATCGTTCAATGTTGCCTAATGAGTCCTTTTTTGTCTTAAAGACTCATTTACATCCAATGGCCTTTGCACTATTATGCAAATTGACAAGATCCCAGAATTTGTTAGATGCCATAGAATTCATCTCATCTACCATAACATTATACTACAATTGAGATTCATTGCAACTCATAGCTTGTGAAAACGTTTTAGGGTCATTTTCGGCTCCAATGTTATAGTCAGCTTCTTGTAAATACACAATGTAATCACTAGGTATTGCTGATTTTCTTTCTCTAATTGATCTTCTTAATGTTGTATTAGCGCCCTCCTGAGGAGGAGCTTGTACAACTTGTTGGTCAACATCTGGTGATTGTTGAACAATCGGATCTACTAGATTGCCATCAACAGCTTTTCGAACTTCAATGATTGTTTGTTCACCACCCATTTGACTTTGAGGGATACTATGAATGACAATCAATCTATTACTTGAAGTAGGAGTTTGTACTTCACAATGATCCTTTTCAAGAACTATGTCCCGAGATTGATGACTCCCATTAATCAAGTCATTCTCAAGAAACTTTGCATTTCTTGATTCCACAAACCTAGTACTATGAGATGAACAATAAAATCTGTACCCTTTGAACCTTTCAGAATGTCCAATGAAATACCCACTTTTAGTCCTTGGATTCATTTTCTTTTCTTGTGGATTATAAACTCTTACTTCAGTACATCCCCAAATGCGTATATGTAGCAAACTCAGTTTCCAACCTTTCTATAAATCAAATGGTGTTTTAGAAACAACCTTGGTTGGAACTCGATTTAATATATACACTACCATTTTAAGAGTTTCAGACCATAAGGATTTAGGAAGATTAAAGCTACTAGGCATACTCTGCACCATATCTAATAATGTTCGGTTCTTGAAGAAACTTTGCAAACAGACCAGGTGCTTGTCCACCCTCAGTGTATCTACCATAAAATTCTCCACTTCTATCTGATCTCACGATCTTTATTTTCTTACCACAATGTTTCTCTACTTCTGTTTTAAATATCTTAAAGGCATCTAATGCTTCATTCTTGTTATGAAGCATATATAGATAAATATATAGCGAGTAATTATTTATAAATGAGATAAAGTATTTCTGACCATACAAGTCTATTTCTGGACTACAAATGTCTGTATATATGATCTCTAATATGTCTAAACTCCTCTTAGCACCCTTCTTTTTTATGTTGGTCTGCTTTCCCTTTATGCAATCCACACAAACATCAAAATCAGTAAAATCTATAGTATTAAGTACTCCATCATTCACTAGTTTTTTAATTCTTTCAAGGAAAATATGTTCCAATCTTCGGTGCCACAACATAGAGGATTGTTCATTCGTAACACATCTTTTAATATCAGCATTACTATAGACATGCATTGTATTGTGAAAAACAGTTTCTTTCAAATTAATTTGGAAAAGACCATCAATCATTGTACCATTCCCAATAAAATTAGATTCATGATACAAACCAAATGATGTATTTGAAAAGTTAAAAGGAATATCTCATAGGTACAAGTCTTGAAACTAAAATCAAATTTCTTGAGAAACTTGGAATATAAAATGTTCTTTCCAAATTCAAAACAAAACCATAATTTAAAACTAATTTACATGTCCCAATAGTTTTCACATGTGAACGCATCTTGTTGCCTGAATAGATACATTGTTCACTACCCATTGGCTTCCTGTGGTTTAGAAAACCCTACAAGGTATTGGAAATATGGATTGTAGAACCATAATCAATCCACCAAGTGTTATGACAAACATCAACCATGTTAGATTCATAACAAACAAGTGAGATTGAAATACTTTTCCTTATAAACCAAGCCTTAAATTTGGCACAATCCTTCTTTATGTGCCCTTTCTTTTTGCAGAAGCGGCACTTGGGATTGAAATCCTTTTTGATCTCAGTACGGACTGGCATTTTACCTTTTCCTTTTTGTTTGGCTTGCCTTCTATTCCTTCCTTCTGTAGCCATATGTGCACTTTCACCCAATTTCATTACTAACCTCCCTTCCTCTTGAGCACACATGGTTAGAAGTCCATTGATAGACCATTTATCCTTGTGTGTTATAAGAGATTTTAAAGGGTCTATATTGAGGTGGAAGAGAATTAAGTATGTAATGCACAAGGCAAGACTCGGACATCTCAACCTCAAGAGACATCAGTTGAGCTGCAATGTTCCATATTGACATGATGTGCTCACGCACACCTCTAACACTTGTGAGCTTTATTGATGATAACTTAGTCATTAAGGTGCTAGTTAGGGCCTTATCTGAAGACTCAAATTGTTCATCAATAGCCATCAATAGATCCCTAACATGATCATACTTTCCAATAGAACCACAAATACTAGGATGAATTTTGGTCTTTATGTACATCATGTTGAGGCAATTAGATCGCTCTCTACGCTTATAAAGAGCAATTTCAGCCTGAGTGCTACTTTCAGTAGGTACAGGTGGTTCATCTTTCCAGATAGCATAATCAATGTCTATACACCCTAATTAGAGGAGAATTCTCTCTTTCCATATTTTATAGTTATTACCATTCAATTCAGGAATATCACATTGAATATTAGAAAAATTCACTGGTTTAATAACTGCACAAAATTCAAATTACATGCTTATGTCACTAAATTTGTTGAAGCAAAGAAACATGTATCATGTTTTACCAATGTTAAAACTTGCAATCATATTTCATACGTAAATCATATAATAATTAAAACTGCCTGTGGGCTAATTTTTAATTAAAAGATTCATACATACTCTTTATGATGAAACTAGCAAATTATATTCTTTTTCTTAATACCTGTGGGTAAATTAAGAAAAAGACACTTTGCTATTATATCCTAATTAATCATGCAAATATAATAAATCTTCCTGTGGAATAAATTTTGTTATATTTAAATATGATTAATTACAATTTGTGTCATTTTACTAGATGTGATCCATAACACATAATATATATATTTTTTAATTAATCAAAGATGTCGTCGCTAATCTTCAACTAATTAAAGTTATATTGATCACATGACCCCTCATTTTATGCAAAACTATGAATGATAAAGGTTTTACATAATCTTTTACAATTTATTAATAATGAATCAATATCATATATTTGCATTATATATATATATATATATATATATAATGATGTAAAATATGTAATTTAATAAAATTGGACTAATCGAAGTTGAAATCAAAATGTTAGTATGATATAAAGATGGACTACTTTCAATCCAAAATATACCATTTATTTTCTTACCCCATGTTACAAGTGATTGGAGCGATTCTTCTGGACATGATGCCTTATGCTTTACATATAAAGCTTACATTAAAACAATTTCTGGAGTTTACAAATACTTTTCTTAAGCTCGTTCCACAATATTCAGTTAGTTTTGTTTCCTCTCGAGAGAACAATAAAAGCAAACACAAATTCAAAGCAATGACCAAGTCAACATATGTGGGTCCCATGAAAAGATGTTGAGTATCCTTTATGCTTAACTAAAGCTTACCACGAGCACAAAAGAAAAGCCCATTCCACCCGGTGATTATCTCTCAAACGTTTCTCTCAAGTGAACAGTAACTACCAGTTTTCTCAAGTGCTCAGTAACGTTGTACGTGCATGGCTTGCGTGCAACCCCCTAATCCTACTCAGGGTGCTCAGGAAGGTCTCGCCTGTGACGGCCCCCTTGCGAAAAAGGTTCGCATATGTCGGAGGGAGGAGGACCCTCCGCCCTCCAATAGTTTGTCCTACAGTGCCGCGGTTACTGGCGCCCTCACAGGGGACCAACAGGACTCTCCCGTCTTCTGGCCCAATGAGGAGCCCATCCCCGTTGCGGAAGGGGATATTCGCGTTCGCAACGATGAGCAAGGTAAGGGCATTGAATTATCGGCTGCTTTCCGTTCGAAGCTTGATCAGCAACGGGAGCGGGCCATCATTGTGAAACTCCTTGGACGAAGGATAGGGTATCGGTTGATCTGTGCCCGCCTGAAAACCATGTGGAAGCCGACTGGCCCGATGAAAGTCGTAGACCTTGACAATGACTATTTCCTCGTCAACTTCATCAAGGAAGAGGACTACCTCCATGCGCTCATCGGGGGTTTGTGGGTCATCTTCGGTTTTGCACTCACAGTGCAACGCTGGTTCCCCAACTTCCGCCCCTCGCAAGGCACAGTCGAACGTGCAGTGGTGTGGATTCGGTTTCCAGCCTTGCCCATTGCTCGGTACCATCCTCCAGTCCTATCTGCGTTGGGGAATCTGGTTGGCCACACTGTTAAGATCGATGCGGCCACGTACAGTACGCAGCGGGGTAAGTTTGCGCGGGTCGCCGTCGACATCGATCTTAGGAAGCCCTAAGTGCCCAAGGTGGAGCTTGATGGGGAGCAGCTTGTAGTGGCCTACGAAGGCCTTCCGACGATATGTGCCAGTTGTGGTCGAGTAGGCCATGCCACTAGCCTCTGTCCCTCTCGCCACCCAGCCCCGTCGGGTTCACAGGCGACTCCACCGGAGCAGGCGGCTGAGCGAGACGGTGCGGATGCTGTGACAGGGACAGCGATGGTGCCTGAGCAAGCTGCGTCGATGCGGACAGAGCAAGGTCCCTGGATTCAGGTTCAGAGGCAGCAACGACACCAGTCGCACGTCAATCTCAAGTCGTCAATCAGGGGGGGGGGCTCAAGGTACCCGCTCCTGTCAGAAGTGGACCGTTGCGAGGATACTCACCCACAGGCGCCCTCCTCCAGCAAGTTCGGGCCAGCTAACTTGATGGGCATGGCGCAGCTAGGGACGGCCCCCAGGCAGTTGGCCTTCGAGCTTGCGTCGCGCACTCGGAACCCTCGTGGTAGGCCTCGACGAGTGTAGGATGCCGCCCACCAGCAGACGACCCATGACGTGCGCGTGTCGCAGGGCCCAGTGGAGGAGGCCCCTCCACAGCCCATCCAAGGCCTCCGAATCCAGCCCACCCCCATCCATAACTATGTAACAGTGGTACTCCAGTCCCATGATGCTATGGTCTGCGAGCCCGTCGCTGCCGTGGGGGGACCGACCGACATGGCTGAGTCTGTACATTCGGTTAGCATTGAGGATCCGAGTGAGGCTCCTCAACCCATGGCGGAGGTTGAGGGTGTCGGCGACACTCGACCCCTCCCCATGACCACCCTACCCATTACCCCCCCTAAACCTCCTAACATACGGGGTAGTGAGGTCCAGTTTGGTACTGGCGCGAGTGGCCAAAGGGCAGAAGATGTGGAGATGCAAACCACCACCGCTGCAGGGTGGGCGACCTTATGGAGGCAGGGGCTGTCCCGCGCAGGGATTAGTTCGAAGCCGCTCGTTCTTATGTCAATTTTCCTGTGGAATTGTCAAGGGGTCGACGGTCACCGGTTCCAAACTATTTTACGCACGTATGTTCGTGAGTATCAGCCGGGGCTGCTCGTACTAATGGAAACCCGGATAAGTGGCAGTCGTGCTCACAGATTGATCCAGACGATGGGTTTTGATTTTTCATTTCGTGTCGAAGCTGAGGGATTTAAGGGTGGCATATGGCTACTTTGGACAAAAGCTTTTGGCATCTCTATCATTGCCGCTCATCGCCAATTCATTCATACGACGATCGAATCAGGCCTCTGCAAATTTGATTTCACAGCAGTGTATGCAAGTCCGCAAGCCAATACCCGCAAACTTCTCTGGCCCCACCTACACAGGATCGAGGCCTCTACCGACTGGCCATGGCTCGTGGGCGGAGATTTCAATGCCAAATTGGAGAGCATTGACAAACGAGGCAGATCTCAAACCGCTCCAGTGGTCAACCAATTATTCCAGGACTGGGTTTATGCGTGTGGTCTGCATGACTTAGGCTACGTTGGCTCGAGATACAAGTGGCGCCGAGGCACAGTCCAAGCTCGGCTGGATAGAGTGTTAGGGTCTTCGCCTTGGCTTCGTACCTTCCCTCACACGATGATACATCACCTGCAGTTCCTTGGCTCAGATCATCGTCCACTTCTGGTTACTTTTAATGGCCCCGCCCGAGGGCTATAGGCCCCAGACCGTTTCGATTCCAATCTGCATGGCTAGCGAATACTGATTTCCAGGAGGTGGTGGAGGCGAACTGGCTCCCGGAGGCCCCGACCTTTAGCTCTTCCTTATCTAAATTCTCAAGTCGACTTGAGCACTGGAACCAGCTCCACTTTGGCAATATCTTCCACAGGAAAAAGCGATTACTAGCTCGCCTTTCCGGCATCCAGCGGGCCATGACAGAAGGGACCTCTGATTCCTTGCTAGCCCTGGAGGATCGGCTTAGTGGGGACCTATGGCACGTGCTTTGCGAGGAAGAGCTCTATTGGCATCAGCAGGCGCGGTGTGAGTGGTTATCTCAAGGGGACCGTAACACGAAGTATTATCATATGGTCACCATGACCAAACGGCACAAACTTCACATTGCGCGTCTCTTTGATGCTGATGGCATTGCCTATACCGATCCGGCTCAGCTTGGCCAACTGGCCCGCGATTATTTTGTCCAGTTATATACAGCCGAGGCCTCTATAGCCCTCCCTTGGTTCCCCTGCACCGGGGAATTCCCTCGGCTTCCTGAGAACTATTTTCATGATATAGCCAGACCCGTGCACGCTCTCAAAATTAAAGCAGTCATTTCAGAGATGAATCCCAATAAAGCCCCGGGGTTTGATGGTTACACAGCTCTTTTCTTCCAAAAACAATGGTCCATTGTTGGGTCCGCAGTGGTAACCCTTGTTCAGCGTTTATTTAGCAACGACTATTGGGAGACGGAACTCAATCGTACAATTCTGATTTTGATTCCGAAAGTTCCCTCCCCGAAACTTCTTACTCAATTTCAGCCTATCAGCCTCTGCTCTGTCCTCTATAAGACCCTCTCGAAAGTCCTTGTGAACAGGTTAAAGCCGTACCTTGCTCAGCTGGTTGCCCCTACCCAATGTAGTTTTGTTTCGGGGCGGCACATTACTGATAATATCATCATTGCCCAAGAGGTGATCCACTCTATGCACCGGAAGCAAGGCAAGATCGGGTATTTTGCTATTAAAATGGACTTGGAAAAAGCTTATGATAGGCTCAACTAGGATTTTATTCAGGACACCCTCCAGCGTATTGGGCTCCTGGAGTCGTTTTCCCGGATCATCATGAAGTGTGTGACGACTGTTTCTATGCAGGTTGCCTGGAATGGACAGCTGACTGCGCCCTTTTTTCCTTCAAGGGGCCTTAGACAGAGCGACCCCCTATCTCTTTGTCCTGTGCATGGAACGGCTCGGCCATCTCATTACCCATGCCATCGCGCAAGGGCACTGGAAACTGATTCAGCTCAGTCCAGACGGGCCTTCCGTTTCCCATCTTTTCTTTGCAGGCGACCTTGTCCTCTTTGCGGAAGCTACGAGTCTCAAGCGCAAGTGGTGTCCGGGATTCTGGAGACGTTCTGTAGGGCTTCAGGACAAAAGGTGAGCACCTCCAAATCCCACATCTTTTTTTCGAAAAACGTAGATCAGGGGACAGCGAGATTGATCAGCCAGACGTTGCGGGTCCAACGTACTCAGAATCTTGGGAAGTACTTAGGAGTCCCGATTATTCATGAACGGATATCCTGGCGAACCTATCAATATCTTTTGGATAAGGTTCAGCAGAATTTAGCTGGCTGGCGCGCCAGAGAGCTGTCTCTGGCAGGCTGTGTCACACTAACCCAATCGGTGCTCTTGGCTTTGCCTCAATATATGATGCAAACGGTGCGGCTACTCCGGAAATTATGCGAGGACTTGGAAAAACTTATGCGCAATTTCATTTGGGGATCCCAGCCCGGTACACGCGAAATGTTCTAATAGGTCTAAAGAGAGTTCCAGCATGGATCGTTGGTGGTTGAGGCTAAGGACCAAGGCCGAGCAATCCAGGCTTACCTTCTAATAACTAACGGACCATGTTGCTTCTTTTTTTTCAATCATTATAAAATTTAAAGTATTATTTAATATTAAATAAAAAGACACATGAAAATTATACATGTATATATTCTAATTTTGTTGAGTTATTATGTTATAAAGATTTAAGGGTTAATTAACAAAACAATTCCAAACTTTTGTCAAATTTTCAATTGTAGCCTTAACTTTAAAAAATAGTAATAAAATGCTCAAACTTTAAAAAGTGACAATAAAATGCTCAAACTTTCAATTTTCTTCAATTTTAGCCTGACGTTATCTGTTGTTCTCCCGATGTCCTCAGTACTTTGTTTTCTGTTTGTTCTTCTAACGCCTCATACTACTCTAGCATTACAACGTACTGTATCAGTAAGTTCTTCATTTTTTTAGTTAGGCTACATAATCTGAAAATCGAAGGATGAGGGCGTCAAGAGAACAAACTAAAAACGAAGAAAAAAATTGAAATCGAAGTGAAGTCGTCGGGGCTGCTTAATCTGATTTAGGTCATTTTTAAAAGACCTTGTTTTAATTATGTGATTAAACAACGTTGTTTCATTAATATTCATTTGTTATATAAATTTCAGTTGTCGTGTATTAATAGTTAAAGTTTTTGAAATAAGTGACAAGTCACATCAGCAAACTTATCGAAAACATTAACGTCAGGTTAGAATTGAGAAACAATTGAAAGTTTGAGCATTTTATTGCTACATTTTGAAATTCGGGCTAAAATTGAAAAAATTTGAAAATTTGGGCATTTTATTGTTATTTTTTAAAGTTTGGGTTATAATTGAAATTTTAACGAAAATTTAAGTTTTTTTGGTAATTAACCCAAGATTTAATAATTAGAATTATGACCTAAAATTTTATACATAATAAGGATAATTTAATTTACTTTCGATGAAAAATTTAAAAATTACCTAATAATAATTTTTTTTCAATATTTTCCGAATTCTAGAAATACGAAACAATCTAAATTCTAGATTTTGTAAATATTATAAAAAATATCTAAACACAATGATAACATTCATTTTAACACCATTAAATTCTATCATTGATAATTTAATAGCGGAAATTTTTTGTTTGCTTTTTATATTTTGTGATATGTAATGTTATAACATGAAAATAAGGATATATTTATTAAATTTCCAAAAGAATTAGAATATTGTCCTTCTCTTCTTAGATTCTTCAAATTATAACATGTTGGTACTACTGTTGCTTGCAACCAAATTCAAAATAAATCACTTCCGTTAATACAATTTAATGTAGTAGTAGTAGTAAGTGGATATCGTTCCCACGAGGAATCTTAACTGTAAAGGAGTTACGAATTCAAAACAAAACAAAGTAACGAAATTGGGGCGGGGGAGTTTAATTTAATTTGCAAGTTAAACAAAATTTAGATGGAATACGAAATTGAAAAATAACAAATAGCAAAACAATGATAATTTAACAATCAATAAAAACGAATCTTGGCTTCCGGTCTCCTTCATTATTGAACTTGCGTTGATCATCGACACTAAAAATAACCAATTTATCAGTTAAGCATTCGTCGTGGTAAATTTCTTTACCTATTTTCTCTTATGTTTAGTTAACCAAAACATGTAATTGAATTAACCCTTGTTAATCAATAACTTGGATACGATCTCAGATTTAATTAATTAATAGCTTTACGAATAAAGAAAATCGACGAACTAGACAACATAACGTACGATATATATTTAGCCTAGACAATTATTTTTCCTAGAATCATGTCCCTAATGTAGTAGACACAAATCCTAGCCGCTACTGTTGATTAAAAGAATTGAACGTCAATCTATTTAATTTAGCGATTGATTGAATAAAATCACGAACTAGTTGTGCACCTAGCTGTTAAAGCAAACAATCAAATAATTACCCAGAAAAAAATTAATACTTGACTGATAAATCAATTGAAACGAAGAATAAAAGTCTCACAGCATTCAGAGTTCAATAACTAGGATTTCGTAAACCAAGATAAAATATTTAGCTACTCATAATGGAATTGAAAATAAAAGAAATAATAAAACACATTGTTTCCACCCAGGTCTTTCTTAAAGAATACGAAAATATAGAAGAAAAAGTGCAGAAAAACAAAGCTTCCTAAGGCTACCCAAAACAAGAAGCAAAGTGCAGAAAAATGAAAAACACTTCTCACTATTCTGCGTGAACAGTACCTACATATACTGTTCATGTTTTTCCCTTTTTAATCCTCCCGATCCCTTCTTTTTCCTCCCTATCTTGTAGATCACGTTTCCCATATGTTCAGATTATGAATCTCCATCAATCTTATCTTAAAAGATTATGAAAATCTCAAAAGAATCAGATTTAAATTTGAAAGTAGATCTGCAAATTTTTCTTTTTATCCTTGCACGTGGCCACGTCTAGCGACTGAATTACTGCCAGATTTGGAATTTTAGATTTTCTTCATTTCTTTTTCATCTTTTTGATTCAATTTCATCTCTAAGGTGTTGAAAATCATCTGCAAACAATTATAAGATAATTCCATTAATTTCGGATTATAATTTTAACACATTAAAGATAATTATGTATCAAATAAGTACAAATTGATGACTTAACAGTATTCCACCTTGCTGTCAAATATTTCTCCATGACTGTGGAAGGAACCCTCATTCTCATCATGGCACCAACTAGAGAGGATTTCCAATGAGAAACCTCATATTCAACCTCCTTCTTTGAGAAGTTCAGGACGTCGGAATCATCGGGGGGTCACAACAAGATTTAGGCAATTAGAAGGGTTCCGATTACCTTGAACCACCTGATTCCAAGCCTCAGGTTGCCGCAAATATGTCTCCATGACTGTGGAAGGAACTCTTATTCTCATCACGGCACCAACTAGAGAGGATTTCCAGTAAAAAACCTCAGATTCAACCTTCTTCTTTGAGAAGTTCAGGACATCGAAATCATCGGGGGTCACAAAGTTAAGATCTAGGTAATTAGAAGGGTTCCGATTACCGTGATGTTACCTCATCCACCTCCATCTCTATCCTCGGATCATCCTCTTGAGCTTCCTTTTCGTTCTTAGATTCAGGTGCAACCATCTCAGTCCCCGTCGGAGGATTAAAAGACTAGAGAAAACTTCTCTTTTATCGATTCGATAACTCCTTGGGCCCTAGAAGAGGTTCCTCACCCACCGATGATGATACAGGTCCATCTTTATTCTAAACAGACCGTCCTTTGTTGCTTGCTTGGTTCCCTAATCCCAAAACGTGCTGCTCATTAGTCGCATTTTCTTTCCTCGACAGCTGTAAAACTGGGGTCATCTTCGTCTTCGTTGTCCGAGTTGTTCACTTCCTCGCCATAGAAATTACGCAGTGTTTGGTTCCTGTCACCGTTAATGGGGACAGAAGACAAAACATAAAAATCCTGTCTCCATCGTATGTTTGGTTGCTGTCCCCGTTATTTTATCCTCTGTCCCCGGATGACAGGGACAAGCGTTTTTGTTCCTCCAAAAATCGAAGGACAGAAACACTTGTCCCTGTCTCCGAAACACAAAAGACAGCCACTTACATATTTATCCCTCCCTCGTCCACTGCACTCTCTTGTTCGTCTCTGAGAATCCCCAAAATCAGTCCTCTCTGTCGACTCACAACTCTCCTAGCTTCTCTCTCGCACGCTGCCCTTCTTCCCCAACACGTTCGTCTCTCCAGGGTCAATTAAGTTTTTTATTTTATGCTAGAAAAATGTCGCTCTTCCTTGCTTGACGTTTCTCTAGTTGCGCAAATGATGTTGTTGAGTTTCCTTCATCTCTGCACGTTTCAAGTTTGTTGTTTTTGCTTTCGGAAAGAAGGATTTTGGTTGGGAGATTTATTAAATTTTCTGTGTTTTGATGATGCACGAATTTCAGAGGGGATTTTGAGGATTTATAGACTGATCTGTTTTGGGGATTTGGTTGTATGCAAAATAGGTGAGAAATTTGTTAGTTGCCAGCATCTGTAGTAGTTTTACGCTTTAGGTTCCATAATGTGTATGCATTGTGCCATTGTTGTTGGATCTAAGTTAGCTGTTCAAATTCCCTAACCAGAGAAGAAGGAAGCGTTGAAGAGGGTTAAATTGATATGGAAATTTGAACATGTTTGCATATAAATGACTCAAAAAATGATGCATGAGAGAGTTGGTTTTAAGGTTGGTCAAGTTGAAGTTATCATTCGAGTACTCTAAAACATGTTATTTTCCAAATGAGGAGTAATATACGGTTCATTTATAAATTCATTAGTTCTACAGAAATTGTGTTTGAGCAATATCAGTTTAGTTTATAGAATTGAATTCTATCCATTCATTCCACATGGTGTTTGAAACATATGGCAATTTGATTCTTCAAAATTAAAATGCAGAATCACTTTTCATAGGTTGTAATGCTTGATGCTTGCAA
>JAOTAY010000006.1:16104870-16116884 GCA_025629805.1 Erythroxylum baracoense
CATATCTTTCGTATAATACTTCAAGAGTATGGTGATGAGATAGTATTAGTTAGCTACAAAAAATTATCGAGAAGAAATGAGGATATATGGAAAATAAGGAGCCTAGATGATCTATCATAAATTTTGGAAACAAAATCCTTGAAAATAATGTTCTATGACCTTCCCAGAAGAGGTTTGGAGTCCATGTATGCAACTACTACAATCACATGGCACCCAGAAGAGGTCACTTCCAGTGTCTAGCGCAACCATAAACCATAAACTTAGAGTTCGAATTGAAACATTAACATAGTGTAAACTACAAAATGACCAATCGGAAGAGTGCTCAGGTTAAGAAACATGTCATATAGACTATAAGAATAGGCAAAGAAAAGGGAAACAAATCAATCTGGCTGCCTAGAGAATCAAAAGGGAAAGCCTTGGAATCTACTCCCAGAATCACCAATTGAAAAATTATTACTAGACCACTTTGCAATGAAATAGAATACTTCTAAAAGAAATTGGAAAACCAACAGTCCTCTTCAAATGGAAAGGTAGAAGCTGAAAACTCTTATCTTTGACAATTTCAAAATTCATTTATTTTCAAGTTATTGAAATTGCAAAAACTAATGAAGTAATTTGTTGTCTGATAGTTGTGAGAAATTTCTCAAATATCGCTCTCTCTAGACCGTCTTTTCTTAAACTTCTATAAGTTTAGTAGGAATGTAACAAAAAACTGAAACTAGAAAGCAAAAGGGCAAAAAAACCATTATTGCTTCCATCACCATCGATCCCACCACTGTGAGCATAAAAAAACTAAAATAACCATTGCTGTGGTCATTATCGACGCTATAGGGGCTCTCGGAGAAGTTAGGGTTGGGATCTACATCGGCAATTGAGGATCCAAAACCGAATACATTAGGAGAGGAGGCGGTGACGTGATCGATGGAGACTTCGGCATCGTTATTGAAGTTGAAGTAGGAGCCAAAGTTAGAGTGGCTATTGTTGACCTCATCGAAAGATCTATAATTGGGCTTTCATTTTAAGGTTTGGGAAAAGAGTTGTTAAGATAAGAGTGGAATGTGGTTCTGTTGAGGGAATGATTAGCTCCGGTGTTGAATTGAACGAAAAAAGGAGATAGTGATAGAATTACAGGAGAGTTTTCTGAGGGTAAGTGAATGTTTAGTCGATAAGAGAAAAGAAAGGAACGAGCTTTGAAGAGGAAGATGTAATAGTTGTAAGGGACCAAAGAAGCCAGTGGCGGAGAAGGAGAAGCAGCCGAAGGAGAGAAAAAAAATATCTGCTAGAATTTAAGACAGGTAGAAAGAGAAAGGGCTTTGGGAACAGGGTAGAAACTTCTAGATGACAGTCGTTTGATGAATTGAATGGTTGGATGTAAATTTTTCGTCGTCACCCATTCACGCTTAGTATATAGTAGTTAATAAGGAGCAAACATAATCATCCCTAACTAATAGCGTCTAAAGATTTCAATACACTCATACTGCATACTTGTCTTTTACACACAAGTGGGTGAAGTTCTTTAGTTAAAGGATCAGCTAATATCTCCTCATTCCACAAATGCTCCACCTCAATGTCACATTTTTGTATCAACTCCTTTACGGTCAAATATTTGACCCTCCAAATGCGTAAACCTTGTGATATTCTTATTGTTGATACTAAACAACACAGCAGTAAGATTATCACAATACAACAGAAAGGGTCTAGCCACTGAACGAACAACAGACAACTTAGAAATCAAGTTTTTTAGTCAAACCACCTATGAAGCAGCCTCATAGCATGCTACAAACTCTAAATACATTATTAAGGAAGTCACTAGTGTTTGCTTGACATTTTTCCATGATATTGCTTCATCTGCTAACATAAAAAATATAACCTGAAGTGGACTTTTTATCATCCTAATACATAGCAAAATCTGAATCTATATACCCCAAGAGGTTTAGATTGTTGACCATTCTATATGTCAACATATAATCCTTGGTTCCCTTTAAGTATTTCAACACTTGCTTAACTTCATTTCAGTGGTCTATACCTAGGTTAGCCAAATACCGACCTAGCAATTCCACAGCAAATGCAATGTTTGTCCTAGTGCACACTTAGGCATATATCAGGCTACCAACTGCACTAGGATATAGAACATTCCTTATAGCCTCTCTCTCAACTTCATTCTTTGGACATTGTGCCAAAAATAATCTCTCACCATGAGAGATTGGGGCTAACAGGTTTTTACTCAACCATATTAAACCTTTATAACACACTCTCAATGTATACACTCTATGAGAGGCCTAATGAGTGTTGAGATTTGTCCTGGTGAATTTGCATACCTAGGATAAGAGATGCTTCACTAAGATCCTTAATGTCAAAATGCTTGGCCAAAAGTTGTTTAACCTCATGCAACATGGTCAAGTCATTTGATGCGAGCAATATATCATCCACATACAAAAATAGGAAGATAACTTTGCTCCCCTGACCTTATAGTATAAGCATCTTTAAACTTTTTTCTCCACGAAGTCGAAAGAGGTCAGAACCTCATCAAACTTTAGGTATCACTGTCTGGAAGCTTGTTTCATACTGTATATTGATTTTCTCAATTTGTAAACCTTATCAATTGCTTCTTAATCCTAAAATCCTTCAGAATGCTCCATATAGACCTCTTCACAAAGAACATCATTCAGGAAAGCAATTTTAACATCTATCTGATGTAGCTTTATATCATAATGAGCTACTATCATCATAATCACTCTGAATAAATCCTTAGAGGATACGATAGAGAAGGCAACATTAAAGTCAACCCCTTCTCTATGAATGAACCCTCTGGCAACCAACCGAGCCTTAACTTGCTTAACTTTAACCTGAGTGTCCTTTTTGGTCTTAAACAGCCGTTTTCAACTGACGAGTTTACAGTGTTGAGGCAAATCAACTAGCTCCTATACCTTGTTATGCTTTATGGATTGCATCTCGTCCTTCATTGCATCCCATCACAAATTCGCATTGGGTCTAGAAATAGCTTATGAAAAAGTAACTGAATCCACAACATGTCTAATATCATAGTCTTGTTTACTTAAATAGACTATGTAACCAGCTGAGATAGCAGGTCGTCTCACTTGAGTGGATTTGTGCAATTGCATTAGTTCTTGGACCCTAGAAACCTCTGTTTATATAGGTATAGGTTCTTGTTCCTGCAAAGGCATGGTACAAAGACCTTAATCCATTGGACCTGACTATATGAGTGGCAGATAAGAAATAATTGTAGTATCCATCTTACTATCATCTAAAGGGTGAGAAAACAATATATTCTAGAAACTTAGTTGTTTGTAATTTCACAATTCTAGCCCCCTTCTCTACAGTAAAATTTATAGCCTTTAGAGTAGTTAGAATATCCAACTAAATATCAACAAGTAGAACGAGCTTGTAATTTGCTTTTATAAGGATTATATAAACACACATTAGTAGGGCAACCTCATACACGAATGTGTGCAAGGCTAGGCTTCCACCCTTTTCAGATAATTAGGTAGGTTAGTCATATTCTGCATTGACTTCATCATGTCCTTTAGGGTACGATTACACCTTTCAGTCACACCATTTTGCTCAAGACTACCTGGTATAGTGAACTGAGTCACTATTCCAACCGATTCCATATATCTGGCAAACAGATCTTTTCCTTGTCCTAAACCACCATGTTTGCCATAATACTCTCCTCTACGGTCAAATTTGATAATCATGATGGATTTTTTCAATTGGTTCTCAACCTTAGTAGTAAAGATCTTGAATTTCTCAAGAATCAGACTTTTCCTTAAGCAAGAACATGTACCCATAACTGGAATAATCATTAATAACGGTCATAAAATATCTAGAATTGCTCAACGTAGTTGTATAAGAAGCACTGATATCCGTATGTATGAGGTCTAACAAGTTAGATGCTTGAGTTGACCCCTTTTTTATTTTGATCAACTTGCCTCTATAACAATCAGCACATGTTTCTCAGATCATCAAAATCTAGAGTTGTAGAACTATTATCTTTAATCGATCTCTCATCCCTAGCTTTGGAAATGTGGCTTAACCTTTTATGCCATAACATTTATGACTCATTCTTTATCAGGGCTCTATTTTTCATAACCTGTTCGGCAAGATATGAAGAAGCATATATCTAATTCGGGGCAAGACATATTCTATATAAACCATATGACAAGAAAGTTGTACCAATATGTTTTGTATTAAACGACAACTATACAACATAAGCATTAATTGCAAAACTATAACCTTCTTTGTCCAAAATTGATACAAAGATGAGACTAGAGACATCTCCCAACATGTAAGCAGAACAATCCAAATACTAACTTGAAAGGCCATTGTGATGATTACATTTTTATTAGTACTCAAAAAGTCAACAAACACAAGGGATACATATTTATATCCCATATTTATGTTATCCTCGCATTTTGTATAGGCATACAGTATGTGACAAAATTTGTCAATAAATGTAAAAAACCAGATGCATATTCTAATTATCACATATTCGTGTTGAAATGATTGTCAATGAAGTTTATTTAAAACTTTTATCATGGAAAAATCTCCATCCGAGTGACTATCATGTTATTCCGAACACTAAATATATGATCAAGACACAAAAACCTCAAGTATCTCCCTCATATAAAGTCCAAAGCATGAAAATTCTCTCAAAAATGGCTTTAGAATGCCTCATTTTCTTTTTTAGAATTAAACTTTAATTTATTACTCATATAATGAATCCAGAAAAATTAAAAAACTCACTTTATAAATTCTTTGAACCCAGGAACTAATCCAAAATGCCCCAAGACACCTTTACTATAATTCTAAAATTCTAGAATTTTTTTCTTAGCTGATGTCATGCTAATGTCAGTAGTCATTGTAGAGCTGACATTAATAGGTCACTGTAGCTGTTGACCTCAACATGATGTCACCCAACGAGTGTGGTCTGGATAACGCATACAATCCTCACGTCATGCCTGACATGTCTCCTGATTCGTCAGGTGCGTGTACTGCACACGCCCACATGTACTGACCCGTGATGGTGCATGTATCACATATGCTAGACAAGCGTCCTTCACCGCGAGAGCCATATGGCGGGACATGTGGCTACTGTATGCATTACACGCACCCGACCCATAGTCTTTGTTGGATTTCTGTGCTCATGTGGTGCATGCACGCGTCAACCATCACATGCATTGACGCGTTGCACATCTAACAGGTTTATGCACTGCATGGGGTCACCCCACCTACTACTCGTGACCACCGTTCCAGGTAATTTTCGGCAACTTTTGAGCCCTTTTTTGCATTTTGAGGCTCATTTTCAACCTATTTTTTAAGATTAAAAACATGTAGCCCATTTTTAAGTAACCATATGTAAGAAAAAACCAAAAAATAGAATTTTATTTTCCAAAAATCCTTATGGAGAAAAATCGAAAATCCTTCGTTTTTAGCCACCCAATCACTTAACCGCTCTAATACCATGTATAACATATAACATGAGCTTTAGTTATGTATCCTGGATAGAACGTGAAGCAAAAATAATGAAGAAATGCAAAATACCTAATTTTGGTTCCATTACTTCAAACGAGCTTTTCAAAATTGAAACAAGTACGAATCCATTGAGACCTTCGCGAGAGTTGCTCACTATAACGCGTTAAAACCTTTCTGTAACTTTCTGTATACGTAAACCTTTGAATGGGTCAGAGTATCTGTACGTTCACGATTGGCTATAACAGCTACAAGAGACCTTAACCTTCTATATATAGCATCCATATCGAGCCTCCCCATTATGAGATCAATATAGGTCTGGTGCATACTGATCGAGGTTTATTTTTTTCCTAAACTTCGACCCATTAATTCAGATCATTTATTAGGTCATTTTAGTATCTTTATCTGGATCAAATTACGTAACTTAACTGATAAGTTATTGAAAAATCGAAAGTTATAATTAATTATTGTCCACCAAATGGAAAATTTTCTAATATAACTATCCATCTAATGCCAACATAAGGTATTCCTAACAAACAATTCAAACAAATCACCTTTAAATGTATGGACATCAACAAAATGATCTTATAGTTTAAACTCATTTTATACACATTTCTTTTTGCATGATAGAGCAGATAAAACAAAACAAAATATTAACACGTATGCTATAGTCATTTTAAGTCAACAAGTGTTTACTTTTCTACTTATATAAGATAAGACTGACAGATTTACTTCATGACAAACATAGTCTTACTAATATACTACACAGACCTCCAACATTGTCAACGTTTTCCTACATAAAGGGGCTAGGTCATTTTTATGTAACTGAAGGTCAGTTAACCACCCTTTACACTTAATTAATTAGTAAGCCCTGGAACCTGTCCACCAAAAGGCAAGAAATCCAAAGAAAATTGACACCTTAAGTGAAAGGAAGCAAAATCTAAACATTCTTTTTTTGAAAATAGCTTACATTCTTTTTTACAATGAAAGTAATTACTTAAACTTCGATTCGAAGTAACTTTTTTACAAATAATTAGGTCAAAAATTCTTCTAAGTAATTTTTTTACAAATAATTACGTCAAAAAGACTAAATGAATTCTAACATTTATACTGGTATACAAAATAGACTTTGACGTTTCATGGTGTTTAAATTGAACTCTAACACTACAAGAAAAGTGTCGTTTTACGACGTACATTACCGATGGAAAAAATTAACATTCCATCGGTAAGTAATATTAGCGACGGATATTACCAATGGAAAAAGGCATCGTAGAAACGACCATAGCTAATAATTACTGACGGAAGGTACTGTTCCGTTGGTAACTTTACTGACAGAAACTAATATCCTGTTGGTAAATTTACTAACAGAAAGAGGTCAACTGTCGGTATATTTATGGACGAAACTTCTGTTGATAAATTTAGTAGCGGTTTTTCCGTCGGTAAGGTTGTGTAAACATTACCGATGGTTATGCTTTTTCCATCTATAAGTTTACGGATGAAATTGGTAATTTCGTCTGTAAGTACCAACGACCTGTGGTTGGTTATTCTGTCTGTGATTATCGAAAGCTTATTATTGGTTATTCCGTCTTTCATTACCAACAGATTATTATTGGTTACTTCGTCTGTGATTACCAACAGCTTACGGTTGTCCGTCGGTAATGTTTGAACGACGGTGATTGTTTTTCCATCGGTGAGCTTACGGACAGAATTAGTTATTCCGTCTGTGATTGCCAACAGTCCATCTTCTTCCATCGGTAATGGTTTAAATTTTACCAACGAATCCACTGATTTCTGTTGGTAAATAAATCACAAAATTTTTTAAATAATATACTGTCACTACCGTCAATAAATTTTATTTGATGATGTTATAATTGATGCATAATTTAAGCAGCTATTATTGTAATAGTATACATTTAATTTTTTAAACATAAATTTGATTGATGATATAAAGTTGAAAATATCTTAATTCATAATAAAAACATTAAATTGTACATAATAAGTTTTTGTAATTCAAATAAAATGACCAAAAGTCTACTATTAATTTGGAGACGGTGGATGCTCTGATTGATGCAATAAGGTGCTACCCCTGCCCTTCAACTTATCCACCTCATTACGGAGTTGAGTTATGTACTGCATCGATTGTTGCAACTGATCCATTGACTATTGCAACTGAGTTGCTAATGTGTGCACTGTGCTCCAAAGTTCTTGGACTTCATTGTTTGTGGACCACCTACTAGATGTTGCTATACTGGACGTGGAGGATTGCGAATAACATGTATTCGCAAATGAACCTAAGCCAAATATCCTTCCCTGACGGTCCCTACCATCCACTACATGAAGATAGGTTTGAGTCTCATCAACATCTTCAGACTGCTAAGACTGTTGTTGAATGCTTTCTTGTATTTGGTCATATCAGAAGGCAATGTTTATATTATTAAGTGATAATTATTACGCATTCATATTAAACCATAAATTTCACATTGAGTTCTCTACAACAATTGTTGACGAATGTCACATCGTCATGCTTCTTAATGTGAATGTGCAAAAAGAGCTGACGGGGTGTAGGCCTTATGCCCATAGACTTTTCCTGCATAAGAATAAAACGTTATAAGTGAATTAGAATTTATAAAAATTTTGCCAGAGTTTCCTCTATTTTTATGATACCTACCCCCTGTTGAATAAAGAAAAAACTAAAAAACACAGCCATATATAGCACCAGACATTTATAACATTATCATTATCAACAAGAAACGCATATTTTCATTCCAAAATTCACACATCAAATTCAATTGAAATACAACAAAGTAAAGAAATGAGAATATAAATGTAAAGTGTAGATACTTATAGGTCTCTCTGCGTGCTCTTAGTGGGTAATAGATCCTCCTATATGTACGGGAAGACTATCTCGCCCAGGTACTCCACGTCTATTGATCGAATTACGTTCTGAATTAGACATTGCCTCAGGTGATATCCAACACTGCAGCCATTGACTCCATATTTGTTTAGAAATGTAAGGTGGTCCTACATCGGCCCTGTATATTGTAGTAATAAAGTCTCGATAACATTTATGTGCTTGTCTCTCCTATACTCTATAAATGTTCGCGTCAAATTGAGAATCCCAAAAAAATTCTTTCTAAAACAAAAGAAAAAACATTCGATTAATACTTATGATGTAATAATATTTATCTAATTAGTGTATAAAACTGTTAATTAAAAAAGAAAATAGTATTTTTTGTTGTACCTCAAACTCCTAATAGTAAAATTCCTTTGTGGCTTGAGAGATATTCTTCCATACATAACCCTCAATATCAATCTTCTCTGTGAATTTTGATGTCATGTTTCTTGAGCACGGTCCAGATAGAATGAACCTAATATAAGTGCAAATAATTTTATACCATTTTGAAAATTGAAACCCATAACTTAATTATAAACATATAGTGTTTCATGTATTTTCACTTACACATTATTGACAATTGTAACGTAAGTTCTTCCATCAGGTCCCTAAGCTCCAGGGTGATGGCTGCCTCCTTCATCATCATTGTTTACCCTGATATCTCTGTCAGCATAGGGGTAGTATATGATGTAAGGGTGGTAGATGGTGTAGTAGCAGATACAGAAGGTGATGCTTTATCTGTAAGTATAGTAATTAGAGGGGGAGGAGGTGATTCAATTTCAGCTGCTACATCATGAGATGCTTCACCTGTACAGTAAGTACCTCCAAATCGTGGTCTGAATCTTGGTCACATCATATCCTGTCTTCTCTTTAGTGGCATATTTGAACCTGAAATTAATATTTGATTGAATTTTCTAGAAATATTACAATTTGAATTCAATATTTAATACATTATATTGAAAAGGAAATAGTTGATTAGTTGAATATAATATTCAATTACAAACATAACTTAACAGCTATCATCACTTAATTATAAATCTAAATCATCTTCTTTTTCCAAAGAATTTGTCTCAAAATCAGGCTCTTCTTCAGATATGTAGCCCTCCTCATCCTCTCCAGATAAAATTTTAACATATGCACTACATGGATCGTTCAAAGGTTCATTATCCTCATATAGCATAGATGTATTTATCTCATAAGCATCTTCTTGAAATGCTTCACTTTCAATTCTCTATTCTCCTTTTCCATATGATTCAAAAACACCTCTAGGTTTAACTTTGCAAATGGCCAACCAATCTAAATTATCTTGTTGTAAGTTGGGAAAAGGGACATAATACACCTGGATCACTTGCATTGCCAACAAAAAAGGTTCAACTTCTCGAAATCTTCTTCGCTTGTTAATTTCAACTAGATTATATCGGCTATGCACTTTTGTACTAACATTTGGAGTTGGATCAAACCAATCACACTTAAATATCACACTTCTTTTTATTTGCAAATTAGGGTATTCAATTTCAAGTATCTCAATAATTTTGCCATAGTAATCCATCAGTTCTCCCTGTATGCAAACTCCACTATTTATTGTTGCCATGCTATAACCATTTTATTTTGTATGATATTTGTATCCATTAAAGAAATACACTAGATATGATTTAATAGTTCGCAAAGATCCCTTCGCTAGATACATATGAACTTGTTCTCTATTGGATTTTCTAAGGCCTACAGAAAAGAAAATACTATATTAAATAGTATGTTGTGGTTTGAACTCTTAAATCTTATAATTCAATCATTTTAATATTTGTAAAAAAACTTACATATTGCTCGAACCATCAAAGAAAGTGTCTTCTAACTTCTTTATTGACATCATCCCGTGTTTTGACAGGCATGAGCTCGCATAATAATTCCTCGTATAATCTAAAAACATTATTATGATTTTCAGTTATGAATAACACTAAAATTAAGAACCCAAATAATCATTTTCAACTTACTACACGAAAGGTTGAACCTCTTGATAGTTTAATAAAATATGACCATGGGAAACCTCAATTTCTTCCTTTTTTAACATTCTTCTCGTTGAACATCCATATGTTCATCCAGGATATGTGAAATGGATAAGTTATTATCAACATCACTAGTTCCTCCCCCATCGTCATTACGAAGAACCTTTCTTTCTTTTGTGTGAACATGTGGCTCAAAATAATGTGAACAAATGTACTATCTTCCTCTACTAAATAAGCATTACATATTGAACCTTCAACTTTATCCTTATTTTCCATATTTTTCTTTAAGTGATGTAAATATCTATATGAGTGAATAGTGTTATACCGATTTAGTTATTAAAACATGATATGACTTCAATTACAATCATTTTTGATGAATTACGTACCTCTCAAATGGATATATCCAACGATATTGAATTGGACTGGCTAGTTTAGCCTCGTGTACTAAATGGATAGGTAGATGCTCCATTCAGTCAATGAAGCTTGGAGGAAATATCCCTTTTAACTTGCACAAAATTACTGGAATTTTCCTTTCTAGTTTTTTCATTTCAGCCAACTTAATTTCAGATGATGTTAAGCATTTGAAAAACAAACTTAATTCTGTTAGTACTTCCCAAACCTTATTCAGTAGCAACCCTCAAAATGCAATTGAAATTAGCCTTTGCATAAACACATGACAATGATGACTTTTCATCCCAAATAATTTGTACTTTCTCATGTCCACACACCTTGACAAGTTTGAAACATAACCATCGGTAAACTTTAGACTTTTTAACCATTCACACAATATTTTCTTCTGCTTTTTGTCTAAAGTGTAGCATGCTTTCGGATATCTACCGATGAGAAGATATTTATGTAACTTATTCCTTCTACAAAAAAATTTCAAATCAGCTCGTGATTTTGCTTTGTCTTTTGTCCTCCCTTCAATGTTCATTATGGTATTGAACAAATTTTCAAAAATATTTTTTTCAATATACATCGCATCTAGATTATGACATATCAAATTAGTTTTTCAATATGGAAAATCTCAAAAGAAGCTTCATTTTCTCTAGCCAAAGTTTCTACTAATACTTATATTAATTTCATCAACTTCAAATTTTGTAACTTTCAGTAAGCATAATTCCTTAATCTCCTGCAATATCTCTTCACTAGCTTTGTGAGGTGGAGGAGGTGTTTTTACCATCATATTTTTAATGAACTTTTGTTTATTGTGCCTAAATGGATGATCTAGAGGAAGAAATTTTTTGTGGTTGTCAAATAAACATATTTTGCCCCCATTTGGCAGATAAAATGCATCGAAATCATTGCTACAACAAGGACAAGTCGATTTTCTTATTGTGCTCCATCCAGACAACATGGAATATGTTGAAAAATCACTAATTGTCCACATTAAAGCTGCTCTCAACACAAAAGTTTATTTCAAAGATACATCATATGTCTCAACACCATATTCCCAAAGATGCTGAAATTTAGATATCAATGGTTGTAAGAATATATCAATTGTATTCTTTGGATTTGTAAGCCCTAGCATAATCTCTGTCAAGAACATATATACCTCTTTCATACACATCCATGGAGGCAAATTATAAGGAGTAATTATGACTGGCCATGATGAATATTGCTGACCGGAT
>JAOTAY010000006.1:16116984-16136716 GCA_025629805.1 Erythroxylum baracoense
TTATAAAATGTTAGTACTAAATTTATAGCTTAATATTTTATAAACTAATTAACTGATTTTATTTTTATTTATTTTGTAAGAAACAAATCAACAACGAACTTTATCCTGAAGAATAGTCAGGAAATTTTACCTTGGAGAGTTTTAGTTTAAATTAATACGTAGTAGTTTGAGATAATTGTAATAAATAATTTTCTTGGATATTAAAATTTTCAATTTTATATATAGGAAATTATAATTTATTACATTTTTGTGATTTTTATATATTTTATATATACTGATAATTTTTATTTGCTTGTCTAATAATATCTTGGCACTAAAAATCTGTATCACTTATGACAACTTCTATTTTATGGCCACCAATGCAAAAAATTTTATCGATTAAGTAATTAAATTGTTAAATTTAATAATATTATTTGTGATGAACACAAACTCATTAGTGTTAAATTAATAGTAACATATATTATTTGTTTAGTGGCAACATTATTGTAACATATAACTTTCATACTTGTGACGACATCTATTAGACAATATAGCCACTAATGCAAATTTCGTTTATAGCTAGTGTAATTTTGTTGATGAATTGATAGTTTTATTTGTGATAATAATAAACAAATTAGTGACAATACTTTTTGTAAGAACCAATTTTCATTTTTGTGATGAAATAATGTTGAAACTTTTTATTAAAATATTAGTGACCAACAAGTAATGTGCATTAATAACAAAATTATTAGTGACAAATATTTTGTCACTATTTATACTTATTTTTGTGGCGATATTGTTGTAACAATAAAATTAAGTACTGTTATGATTTTATTCGTCACTAGTTTATATTATTTGTGTTGACACACTTGTCATAAATATGTAAAGTTTCTGTGACCATATGTTATTGTCACACAAATCATAGGTTTTTTAGTATCGACACTTTTTTCACAATTTAATTAAGTTTTGTTACGACTTAATTCGTCACTACTTTATATTATTTGTGTCAACAAAATTGTCATAAATATGTAAAGTTGTTGTTACTATATAATGTTGTCACACATTCTATAGGTTTTAGAGTCGACATTTTTATCATAATACAATGCAGTTCTGTTACGACTTAATTCGTCACTAGTTTATATTATTAGTGACGACAAAACTTTTCATAAATCTATAACGTTTTTGTGACCATATAATTTTGTTACATATTTCATAAGTTTTAGTGTCAGCATTTGTGTCACAAAAGTGTTGCATAATTGTGACTATTTCTTAAAGTAGTCACTATTGTAGTAGTGACAGAGGTATTTATGACGGGAGATGACAACTTTAAATATTGGACACTATTAATAATAGTGACTAATATGTCCAATATTACTGCTTTTAGTAATAAATTTTACTATCACGAAAAATACAATTTCTTATAGTGTAAGGTTCGTCATGGGGGACTTTGGAGGTCAGTGACATCTTCCTTTGTCACTAGGTGGTTAGTTTTAAGGTCTAGATTATTTGTTTGTGCAAGCACAAAACGTAGTTATAGTTAACGTAGGCGAGTACAAGTAAATCCCAAAAGGACTATCAGTTAACTACTTATTATTCACAAACTCAACAAGCTAGACCAACGATTATGATGATTGGATAAGAAAAAAAATTAACAAATCTAGACACTAAAACAAAATAATGATCAAGAATAAACCAATATATGAATTAACTAGATTTAGGTGAGAAATTCCTAAGATTCTACTATACTTAATTTCATTCTAGCTTAATAAATTCATCTAATTTCTTGGGTAGACTTTCCAACTTAGATTATATTCTTTGACAATACATATAACCCATATTCATAAGTTAATCACTTGATATCCTTTTCAAATCTAAACACCTAAGAATAACTTAATTTGTTCTATAAACTCTCATGGTAGGTTTTACCCTAACCTAAAAAGATATTGCAGGTTTCTCTTGAATATCTTATGTTTAACCTCTTTATCCATATTATGATATAAACGCATATCTCATATGCTGAATCACAATGCATGAATCAAGTATTGAATCTTCTATTTTCTCTTATTAGATTCAATAAATGTAAAAATATTGATAAATCACAAAAAAACTATAAATTCATTAAACTAAAGGGTAAATCAAAGTATATTACATCCTTGTTTAATCTTACCTAAACTAAAGGGTAAATCAAAGTATATTACATCCTTGTTTAATCTTACCTAAATATATATTACAATATAGTTCATAATCAAAAAAAATATCAATACAAAAATGATAAAGAAATCATTATTCTTGAGTTTTGAATCTTCAAAGAATTCTTGTTGAATCTTGTTCCATCTTTAAAGAATAATGTAATCTTGTTCAAAGCTAGTGTAGAATAGTTGCAAAGTGACTTCTTAACATTTCTTAGCCAAAGAATAGCTTTCTTTTGCCTTTTTTTTCTTCAAAATCTGAAATTGCAACTTTTGAATGAGCTAGATAGCTAATTGACTTTTTCCTGAGTTAGTCAATATTGAAATAACCACAAGTGGAAGGTATAGTTGTAGCTAATATTGATAAGTACAGGTCTATCCTATGAAGATGATGAATACTAGTAATTACTGTTATCCTATATTTAGTTTATTAATTGGATTTTGGAATTTTAATTAAAGAAAATAAAACAAAAGCAAGTAAAATAAATTGGCAACAATATTTAATTAGAGAATTAAGGAAGCACTTAGTAAACTACCGATATTAGAAAATTAATATCTAGGTTTCTAATCCCCCTAAACACTTAACAAATTGATCTTTCATTAGAAACATTGTTTTATTGATTTATTGAACCGTAGAGATTCCTATGGTATGCTAATAACTGACCTTGAGTCTAATAACTACTGATCCTAAGGTTTTTAACCAAATTACTCAAGTTAAAGTTTATAGGATTACTTTACCGATTTGCGAATCCCTCTATTAGGTTTGACCATAATATGGAAAATTTATGTGATCCTATCTCTAAGATTGCAATCAACTCCTTCCAATTATGGTAGATTTATTCATAAATAGGATTTCTCAATCTTTATGTGTAAAATCATATTTTGATTTAATATTCCAGATCTATTAGAACATAAATAAAACACATAATTTGATCACAATATATCAATCAAACCAATTGCATTAATAAAAGAATCAAAACATGTTAAAGTATAAATATAGGGTTCATCTAAGCTAATCACTAGCAAGATGTTTAGCTACACGATTAAACATGAAATCAAACTTAAACATAAAGAAAAACGAATTAAAAACAATTGGTTCATAATTCTAAATCTCCTTATTTGTCTTCTATCGAGTATTCTTAGGAGGTAGAGGTTTGATCTTGTATTTCGATGGATCTTTCAATGAATTCTTCAAAATTTTCACTTCTCTTGATCAAAATCATCCCTTGAGTGGTCTCTAAGAGTTTCAGAATGCCTTTGTATGTATTCTCCTTCAATTTGCCTCCAAAAATATCTTTTATATGGTTTTGGCCGATGCGTTGGCTGATGCACGGTCATGCATCAAACCGTGCATAACTAAAATATCTGGAAATCATGAATCTACATGGCATCATGTATCCTTCTATGATTTAAATTTTCTTTTTATGTCATGTTTTCATATGAATTCTTCTCTTTTGAGTCCGTGAGGGCAATTATAACCTATAAACACACTTAGAGTGAATTAAGTACCAAATATATGACAAAAGTATAATTTATCAAGTAAAAATACATTAAATATGAGGTATAAATATGATCAATTATGCATATATCAAATATCCCTACACTTAAGCTTTGCTTGTACTCAAGCAAATCACAATCAAAATTATAAATCTTATAAGATCAATCCATCGTCAATCTCGATTTATCCATTTATACTATACATCATCATATTCTATTGAATCAAATTAACATATAATTATAATCAAATTATCATAAAAGTAACTTCCTAATCTATATTAATAACAATCACATCATAATCTTATTGAAAACAAAAGCATTAATCTTTACCGAGTATAGGTAAGTGATCAAATACTTTAAGTGGTAGGAACTTTGCTTTGTTCTTTATACAAGCTTTAGCCATGAACTATCAACTGATTCCCTGACATTTTTCTTTCTTATAAACCATATGGATGCTTGTTTGTTGCTCTAAACATAAAAGAAACCCAAAAAACATAGATATGTTACTCCTAGCTTGGTGATATAATCTTTGAAATCCCTAGAATGGTTCTTTAAGCACACATTGCCTTTAGATTTAGACCAGAATAGCTTACTATTATTCTCATATGAGAAGATTTGGGTTGTTTCTTTAATTATTTCTAGGTTTCTTCATAAGGCTCTCCTTTAAAATCAAAAGTTATAACCATATAAAAATGTAATCTTAAAACTTTTCTCCTCTCTTGTAAAACTAATTTGGTATGCATGTGTTAATCACGATAATTAAAAACTTCAAACCTACCCTCCTAAAATCAAAAGCTATTATGATTATTCTATAGTGGTGGTGGTTATGGTTCAACATAAAAGACCATCAATCACCTTTGTAACTAAGTTTCGTGAACTTCTCTTTAAATAGTTTAGTTTCAATGAGCCCTATAACATCTATTTTATTGCTATAGAAAAACTCTCAAACATCCTATTGTTTTATGGAGCTATTTATCCCCTTAATGTTCCATGAAATGATCGATATAGCTATGTATTTCTGTAAGGTGAAATCCTCATTTTCCTATTTCCACCAAATTTCCTTTTTCTTATCAACTTAAAGGCAGTATCTGTGTCCCCATTTTCACTAACCTTAGGTGTATACGATGGTTGGTCATCTAAACCTTCCTCCATATTTCCTATATGAGCTGTGGACTTGATACGTATAGCCTTTTAAGGTAATGGTGGATGAACTTTGTTGGTTTCTTGTTGCCTTAAATCACAAGTTATTACTTCAAAATCTTTTGCTTCCTCGTTGAAAACTAGTAAATCCTTAACCTACTCCTAACTTTTTCCTTTTGAGTAATCTACCCTATAATCTCTACAGTTTGGTTATTATCATCTAGGACTAATCCCATTCGTTCTATATATTCCATTTTTTAAAACTTTTTGCTCATCTCAATCCATTTTTTCCCTTGGGTGATTTGTTTAGGTCTCCATTGTTAAGATACATGTATATAGTCCTCAAATATTGTGTTTTCATCCTTGAGTCTCATTATAGGAATAATATCCAAAAGAGTTTTATTATTTTCCATGTTAACACATAACCCATCGTACTTGATTCTCCTTATATGAGCTACCATCTCATCTATGCAAATAAGATGTCCATATAGCTAATTAGGACACTCAATCCCTTGGTAGACCAATATTCTAAAAGAACTTCATGAAAATTAGCCAAATGGGAATTCTATCGTAGGAGATCTTTTCTAAACTTAATCTTGGTTTCTATGGCTATAACATGTGTGGTTGGTACAACAAATTCCATAGCCCTACCTCCATCACCTCTCTAGCATTTGTTTGAGATGAAAAATTAAAGAGAATAAGGTTGTTCTTTGATAAGAGCATCTTATCCAACCCCCTGATTCTCCACATTTTTTGTGCCCATTCTCTTACTAGAGGGAAGGGGGTCATTTTTCATAAAGAATTTGAACAAAAGTTAAGATCCATTTTTTTGCTCAATTCTTTTATACTTTTATGTTTGGAGCCACTATATTTTTTTCCATCTTCAACTAATAAAGGGGCATATTGTAAATGTTCATCTTGTTCCTTATCAACAACTTACTTCTAACTTACGGAATGGTTGATGTGGAGTACTTCAGTGCGTTTTGGGTTAATTTTAGGACTATTAGGTGCAATTTGGGAAGACGAAGAAGGAAGGGGAAGGAAGTTGAGTGGAGGAGTTGTGGATTTATAATCATCTTTGGGTTTGCATAATCAATGCACTTTTTTTCCTAACTCTGAATGGAAAAAGCTATAAGTTCAAACCAACTTTTTACAAAAAGTGGTTACTATAACAATTAATGAGTGAAAGAAGTGTAAAATTACAAAAGAGAAGGACAAGAATACCCTTTAGGACTAAGGGACGCCTTGTTGGGTAATATAACTCAAGGTAGTAGTGTAGAATCAATTATGCGTTATCAGGCTCTGTAGGAAAATGCTTAGGTGAAGTTGGGAAGAAAGATAGGGAATAGAGATGCTAAATAGGTAGGATAAAGATTGAGGAAGGCCACGAATGGGTAAGATGTACGTAGTCATGCCCGCATTTTTGATAGAGATACAGAGACTATTTCCTAATAGACTTGTATAATAACTCAACTCATTTTTTAATTTTCTTTCCATTAACTCTTTTTCTTTTGACATACTTTATGATATTGAAAATGCTAAAGATAATTTTTCACTAAGTTTCCATCAAATTTTATTATTAGAACTTGCTCTTAAATAACTTGATAAACTTATTAAAAATCAAGTTAAAATAATCATATAGATCTTTTTACATGCTTAACAATCCATTGTATATAACCTAAAAGAATTGGACACAGATTCAATAAAAAGTCATTTTTATCATTTCTAGTAACATAATATATTTATAAAGATAATTTAGAATAATGTAAGTACTTATTAAGTAGATTAATTATAAAAAACATCTCAAATTTTGTTCAATTTTGCAATTATAGCCCGAATTTCAAAAAATGACAATTAAATGTTCAAATTTTTAATTTTTTAATTCTAACTCAACTTTAATATTTTCGTTGAGTTTGCTGACGTGACTTGTCACGTATTTCAAAAATACTAACTATTGATGGACATCAACCAAAATTAACACAACAAATAAGATTAATAAAACGACGTCGTTTAATCACAAGCTGATAATGAAGGGAACAAACTGAAAATGAAAGGTCAGGGCATCAAGGCTGTGTAAACTGATTTAGGGATTAAACTAAGTCATTTTTCAACAACGATGTCATTTTAGTTATATGATTAAATGTTAACGTTTCATTAATATTGTTAATTGTGTTAATTTTAACTGACATGTATTAATAGTTAGGAATTTTTGGAACACGTGACAAGATACATCTACAAACTTAACGGAAACACTAACATTGAGTTAAAACTGAAAAAAAATAAAAATTTAATCATTTAATTGCCACTTTTTAAAGTTCAAACTATAATTACTAAATTGAGTATACTTTGAATAGCCCTAAAAACAAGTAAAACCACGAGTCCGCGTCATTTATTCAAATATTAAAAATTCATCTTTCGATCATTTAATTCTAAGAAACCATCCAATTATATGAGAAAACTAAGACCATGAAAGATTTCAAAATATCATAATGGTATATAGAGTAGTATGTCTAACCTATGAATTGCTTTACAATAACGTCTTAAATATTATATAAAAAACATTATGCAATTTTCTAAAATTCTGAAGATGGAAAACATTGCGAAACCTTCAGAAATTGAAACGTCTTGTTCTCCCTTCTTAAAACATATTCAGCCCTTCCAAAAGCTTCCCCTTAATCGTTGTCTTAATAGCAGTCACAATCCAACTCCATTTCCTTCATAATCTATGAATTCATAATTTGATAATATACGAAATTCAATCTCAATTGAAAGTATGCCAGCGTGATAAGATATATAAATAAAGGATGACAATGAAACTAAATATTGTTTGAATGCTACATTATATATTACATCAGCATACATAGGGTAGAAGTTGAAAACAAATGATAAACAATATTTGTGGAACTTCAAGTCTTTTACAAGTTGAATATTGCATGTAGGATGACTTGGATTTGCAATATACAATATTGATATTCCACAGCTATGCCTATACACATCTGTGGTGGTTTCGTCTTGGAAGAGTCAAACTTTTCTAAGACCCATGTCTATCCATATCAATCAAATTATTTGGAATTGAATCCCTGGTTTAAGGACACTACATAATAGCATCTAACTCTTTAATTAAAATGTTCCTTAACAAAGTAACACAACCAGAGTAACTATCATAGGAATTGGGATGGTGAATACACCAAGCACGTTGCAGAGAACAACTGAGGCTGAACACTAGGCAGGCATTCGTGAAATCCTATGCTTCTTCCCACTATTGCAATGTTTTAGCACAGCACTCATGAAGAGGTTTAAATCGCATGTCATTACCATACATGAGCTTCCTGACCAGAGATGCTAACACAATTTTTCATCCATTTTCTACAGAATGCAGCAAGTGATTTAAAAAAAAAAAGAGGGAGAGAGAGAAATATCCCTGTAGGCACTCGTCTTTGTATAAGGTACAAAAGAATACAAGAAGTACCAGCCCTAGCAGTGATGTAATGTGTAGAAACAATAAGCTATAATAAGTAACAAATCATAACCGAGAAACAAGTATTGATCTCTCCTCATCTAAGTTCCATCCATCTTTTACAGCACTGCAATGGAAGTCCTCACTAGACAAAATGGATAAGAGCAACCAAGGCAATGCCTAGTTTCTCTAGCATGATAAACTTGAAAAGGACAAATTTAGCTCATGAAAAGAATGATCGATCAAGGGAACTGGAATGAACCTCCAATTTGGTTGGTACCTGATGGTGGCTTGATTGCCACCCAAAGGAGGGATATGGTGATTGCGATGAGTCCTGACCACACAAACACGATTGTAGGTGTCCTTCCCCTTCTTCCCATCAAGCCCTTAGCAAAGGGGTAGAGATGAGCCAAGACCCAGAAGCTGAAGAACACCCCACCTATTAAACGGCTCCACTGAGGTATAACACTGTAGATTGTCCGGCTAAATCCAACAGCTATCGCAATTAAGTTAACCATCATTATGGTGATTGGTGGTATCATCAAGGATGTCCATTTAACAATGTAAAGATCAGCAAACTCATCATCCACATCATCACCTCCTGATTTTGAAGTCAACGTGAATGAAATTTCAATTCCAGCCATGACTTTCAAAAGCCCCTGAAGAACTGCAGCAAGATGGGCACTAGTACCTCCAATCAACCAAAATTGCTCATTCCTCCACCACTCTTCTAGCTCAATTCCGGACCATTTGACCTCGAGCACAGCAAGTAGGCACAGAGTCACGGTGATGGTCAGTAAGTAAGTGAGGAAAGTCACGTTGAGAGTTTGAACAATGAACTGGCCTGAGAAGAGGGAAAGTGCAGGAAGGAAGCAATAGACAATCAGGAAGATAGAAGTGAAAGGGTAGATTCCCACATTGAGATATGCTATTCTTTGCAGAATCTTCATCTTAGGGCTGGCTAAGAGGGCATTGTTGCGGGAGAAGAAAATCTCAACAGACCCAGTAGCCCACCTTAGAACTTGATGAAGCCTGTCAGTAAGATTGATTGGAGCAGAGCCACGAAATGCATCACGCTTGGTGACACAATATACCGATTTCCATCCTCTGTTATGCATTCTATACCCAGTGACAACATCTTCAGTAACAGAACCATAAATCCACCCTATCCGCTGTCCCCACTCAGTCTTATCTTCATACCAGCAAGAGATTACACTGATTGCCTCTGCAACAGTAGATGCATCGAGAGGCTCACGAGGAATGGTAAGAGCACCAGGCGGACGTCCATTCTTAACAGCAGGGTGATCCGCGAGAGGGCGACCTTGAAACTCTGCAATTGGAATTGAATCAATAAGAAAAGCTGAGTTGCCGAACTTCTTTGGAAACAGGGAAAGATTCATCTCCTCATCATCAGAATCACCCATTCTTAGTGCCCTGTTCTCCTCAGGGGTATTTGCAATTGAAGAATGTTTCTTGCGATGAGAAAAGCAGCAACTGCAGCATCCTGGGTGATGTTCTTTCGATCGTGGTGGGTCAAATCCATAAATTGCAATCCGTCTAAATAAGCACCCAGTTCCAACATAAACTGGCCCCATAAGACCATCAAGGGCGCGCATGTTCACATCAAAGAATACAGTGTTGTGGTTAGCATATCGATCAGAAGGGTCAATACCCTCGAACCTCTGAGGGAACTGGACATAACAGAGGCGGTCACCTCCTCGATCCATCATGAAGCACATGCCTTCCCTGAGGGCCTGAGAGTTGTAAATGTAGTGGTCACAGTCAAGGTTGAGGATGAAAGCACCATTAGACATAATGGCAGAGGCTCGAACAAGTGCATTCATGGCCCCTGCCTTCTTGTTGTGATCATAGCCTGGACGCTTCTCACGAGAAACGTAGACAAGTAATGGGAGACGTATATCTACATCATTTAGGTCCACTATCTTTGCATCATCAGCAGTTCCAAGTAGTGGTTCATCACTAGGAGGTTTCAACATCACCTGCATCATGTGAAATAAAATCCTCATCATTTTCATTTTTCATAGCCCTCTCTTTGTGTGTGATTTTTCATGCGTGATGGGTGCTTTGGTATTATGTTTAAGAAATAAAAATATTATAAAGACCTCCTCTAGCAATTGCTATAGTATATAAATCGGATGGGATTAATTTCAGTCCATTTCAAAATTGGAATAACAGACAAATTTGGCATCAACCTCACACCTGCATTATACCAGAATGGTCACCCCTAGCATGCTCAGATGAAGAATTCACCCATGTTCCTGGCCAATGCGTACCATCAGCCATCCACGTAGCTTTTGGAATCTTAACAGTCTCCACAGTTTCATCTTCCCTGTTTTCTCTTTGAAGCTTCATAGCCTTGATTTCTTCCCGAGCATGGTATGCATCAGAGCGGCGACGAATGGAATCTGGCAAGCCATTAATTCTGACCTTGAATTCATCATATTCACGCTTCAATCTTCTACGATCCTTTACAAAATCTGGTCGAACTTTGTTCTTGTAAGGGTCCCTCTTTAAATTGAAGTAAGATTCAGGATTCCTTGGCTCAATATTATGTTTACGGCAAAATGGAACCCATATGTTAGCAAAACTTGCAGCTTCTGCCATAGCCTCAAACGTCAGAAGTGCACCACCATCATCAGAAACATAACAAGCAAGCTTTTCAACAGGGTAATCACAAGCTAGAATTGACAAGATCGTGTTTGCAGTGACAAGAGGTGGCTCTTTCTCTGGATCTGCAGTAGACACAAAGACATCTATGCCAGGGAGATCAGATTTTCCTGTGGGATTGCTGGGACTGGATGTTTCAAATTTCTCCTTCAAGACATTAAGATCTGTAGCACGATTAATTGGGCACAGCTTGGGCAGTTGGTCAAGAAGCCAAGAAAAAGCAAACCAAATCTCACAAACAATTGACATTCCCCAAAGCCAAATTGCATCATAGTTGGGATGGCTGACCCTCCATTGTAAAAATAATCCAAGGGCAACGATGCGAATAAAAACAAGAAGCCTGCATGAATAGATGCACAGAAATCATAAATGAAAATCATCATTATGGTGAGTGGCACCCAAAAAAATTAAGAAAAACTAACATTTATATTCACATTTTATTAAATGTTGAACTATAAGATGACAACCAAAGTTAGAAGTATTCAAGTTTACAAGCTATGGGAATCGCTTTCCTGCTAATCAACTTGAAGATTATTTAGGGAGTTGTGTGTAAATAATACATATTGGTCACTCTGACTTCTGTTAAAGTTCTTGCAGGCGAAAATTATAGTCTCAGTCTCTTGTAGCACCATGCAATAAAACAAAGAATGATATAAACTAAAAAATGAAAATTGACAGTTAATGAATATTGCTGTGCATCAATATGGGGCGTTTGACTTAGCAAAGTCATTTCAAAACAGTGATAGAATATCAGATCCCTCAGGATGTTACAAGGCAGTATAAATAAGGTTAAAAAAAGCTATACCGGTATGGGCTAATTACAGCAGCTGGTATCTTCAGTTTCCGAGTAAGTGGCCTCCATGGTTTGTTCATCAACTCCTTGGGCTCAGCAACATCATCTTCTTTACCCCCAAAGCCGCCATCATTCGGCCATATAGCATTCCCATAACCATAAGTCCCCCTTGTTTCAAATAGCCATCTATTATGATCAAAATCTCCAGTCTGGCTCCTCATCAGTACTGACTTTGTTGACTTCATAAGTGACAGCCTCCTCTCCATTTTTGAAGCAGTGACTGGGGGAGGAAGTGGAAGGGGCCTTCCATTATCTACAGCAATTTCATCCAATTCGGTGTTTTTATATGGTTCTTTACAACCCGAACAGATTCCACCCCCAGTTTTCACAGCATCGATATAGCAGTCCCTACAGATTTTAAAATCACACTCACAGGGAAGTATATCAATTCCACGCTCATCACTCATTACTTTTGCATCACAACCTGGAATGGCACAAGAAGATCCCCTAGCACCAGCCATTTGGGGATGGCTTGTCTCAGAATCAATCACTTTGTCCATTAAGTGAGCACGCGTAACACTATTAAAGCCACCCGTGAAAAGTGAATTTGATACATATTGCTCCTCAACCTTTTGTGAGATGGATGGATCTATAGGTTGATTGTCAGGGGTAGGTGGTATGTGCACTGTATAATTCATGAAATCGTGACTGCTTAATTCACTATCGAGATCATCCCTTGAATAGCTGACATAACGGCCCGAGGAGGTTCTCCGGCCAAATGTGACGGTAGGAGGCAACGGTGGCTTTTGAGAATCAGTGGCATCAGAACTTATTGATAGATTTGATCGGCTAAGTGTAAAAGATTTTGACGCCATAGTTCAACAATAACGCTGATGTTAATTCAGCTCCTGAGATCAATAAAAGTTACATCTCCATAAAAATTTTGAAAGAAACATCTCAGATCCTAGATTCAAATAAAAGTTCTTAAGCAACAACTTGACATGTACTTGGTTGTCAATAGCTTATACTGACTAGTCTATTTACAGATCAATAAAATTAACAACAGATCATGTAAATTACAGCATCTGATTACCCGACTGCGGGAAAGAACTATCAAGATCAACTGTTCAAAAGGTTAAGGTTCAAAACAAGTCCAAATATTCCAGGAGACACAGGACAGCCTATCTGACATGTTAAAGCAATCTACAGATCAACTGAATCTCGATTTAATGGGCAAGAGAAATGCGCTATAAGGGGGAGAGACTCAACAATCGCCAAGAAGCTCGCGCCAAAGAGACAGCAGAGTAGAATTGAACTTAACTGGTTAAACCCTTTTTGGTAAAAGAAAACACAATGAGATGCGTAAGATCAAAACCACGTTCCTTTCTTTGGCCCGAAATTTTCTTGGCGAACGAACACGGTAGCAAAAGAAAGGTAGTAATAAGCTAAAACTAAATCAAAGTCCTAGCATTCCAAAAGGAAGTCCATGTAAAGAAGAGCACAGACAAAAACACATCAAGGAAGAAACAATATAGTGTCTTTTCCCACTTGAAAAGAAAAAAAACTTAAGATCCGGAATCTCATTTCACCAAAATACCAAAGCAAAGAAAGAAACTTTTCAAAGCTATACCTGCCACCTTTCTTAAGCAGGAAAAAAATTTCCAACAATGTACTCACAAAAAAAAAAAGTACTTTAATAAAAGAAAAGGGGTGACATAGTCCATATAGCTTACAAAAGGATAACAAAGGAAGCAGAGCAACAGAGATCGACTGGTCTTGGTTGTCAGACACTAGAGAAAGCGATCTTCAACGGAATGAAAAAGCCCATGATCGGAGCAATATGGAAAGAGAAATGGAGAGGACCTACCAAGCACTAAGGGAGGGGAGCTTGCCAATACAAAGTTATTTTATGAGAAAAATGAATGAGATTGAGATATGGTTTTCTTTTTTACTAATATTCAATTTTAGAAAGAGATTCTTGGTTTTGGAACAGAAACATAGAACGCGTTAAAAGGCAGAACTAGATGGTGTTCCAATTTTTGTGTGTTTGCGTTGGATAGATGGGAGTAGTGAAGCTTTGGACAAGGCGAGAAAATTTTCTTACTTGCGCTGGGACCAAATGGAGTAAACCTCGGAACCGCGACTTTTTCTTACATGCAAAAGATTAGGAGTGTGTTTTCTTCTAACCCACCAAACCAATAAATAAAAGTCTTTTTGACTTCTAAATTTCAAATTGATTGCCATGCATTTTTTCAAAAATGCTGTTGTCATTTTCCAATAAAAAATAACGGATTGAATGAAATTACCTGGTATAGCAATGAAAACTTATATTACTTTCATATAATTTAACTTGCTTATGAACATTAGAAAGTTGGCATAATTATCTAGTAATGCTAAAACAAATCTTTCTATAATATTAGACATTTTTCATAAAGTTGGACAATAACTAATTGCATTTTACTGATTTTCAATAACTTATCAGTTAAATTACGTAAATTTGATCCGGATAAAAATAATAAAGTGACTCAATAAATGATCTAAACTAAGAAGTCGAAGACCTTAATCAGTTTTGATCAGACTCATATCGGGCCTGTGATGAAGAAGCCTGATATGGAAGATGTACAAATAAGTTAAGATCTCCTACAGTTGCTCATATCTTCGTAAGCATCTGGATTTTCTGACTCTTTAAGAGAGCTTATATTTTGATAAAACTGTAGAAAGATATTAACCACGTCCTAGTGAGAAGTTCTCGTGAAGGTCCCAGTCGATCAGAGCTTATTTTGGCCTCGAAAAGCACCTCCAAACTCGTGTTGGAACCAAAAATAGGTATTTTTGCATTTACTTCATTGATTTCCCTATCACCTAGGATTCAAGACACGTAATAAGGTTCATGCTACGTGTTACACATGGTATCAGAGCAGTTACGTGATCAGGTGACTAAAAATGAAGCTTTTTCGATTTTTATTCATAAGGGTTTTTGAGATTTTTATTCGTTTTTAGATTTTTTTCACATATATGGATATATGAAAGTGAATTACATATGGTTTGCTATAAAAAAACGGGTTAAAAACAAGCCACAGAGCACAAAAAACCAGCTTGAAACTTGCCGAAAATCGCCTATTGCCAGAAGGGGTAGAGCACACGCGCCCGATGGCATTACAGTATCACCACTGAGGTGATTTGGTGGGTGCATGGCATTGCAAGCTCTAGCAAGACGGGCACATGTGGCTACACCACATTTCGGACACACTGCACACACCACACACGACCTAATATTCGAGTGGTGACGTCGAGATAGGCGCATGAGTCACACGCACCTACCACGTGTCTCGACGAGTGGCGCGTGTGGGTGAGGATGCATGTCTGGCACTGTGATGCACACGTTAGACAGGATAGGCACATTTGTGTGTGAGACGCATGCGCCACATGCGCCGAATAGTGATTCAGCACGTTGGTGCGCGTGGGGCATGTGCAGGGCGTGTGTGCATGTAGTGCACGCATCACAAGCATATGCACACCTCTGATGTCATAATGACATCTCATTAACATCAGCGCATAGTAAAATGTTGACATTAGCTCTACAGTGATTGTGCTAACATCAGCATCAGAAAAAAAAAGGAAAATTTTCAAAATTCCTGTAAGGGTACCCTTGGTCCTTTTGGGTCACTTTTTAGGTTGAGAGAATTTTTAAATTATTTTTAAAATTTTTCTAGATTAATTACATTGGTAATTTCATTCTAGAAAAAGGAATTAAGGCGTTCTAAAGCTATTTTGAGTGAATTTTAATGCTTCGAACTTCAAATGAGAGGGACACTTAAGGTTTTTGTGTCTTATATGGTAGGTTTGATGTTCGGTAACGTACAATAATCGCTCTGATTGAGGTTTTTTGCTATAAAAATGTCAAATAAAATTTAGTGACATTATTTTCAACATTAGTATGTGATAATTTGACTATACATTTGTTTTTTTGTATTTATTGATGTTTTGTGGACCTTTTGGATACTGATGAGAATGTAGTCACCATAGTAGCCTTTTAAGTCAATTTTTGAATCTGCTTGCATGATGGGAGATGTCTCTGGTCTCATGTTTGGTTATTCTTCCCACAAGTATTGACCTTATATGAGGTTTGGAGATGTGCATAAAAGCATTAGATGGAGGAAAGTTATTGCTTAAATGATATATTCGCCTGCAAGTAGTAGTGTCATACTAGCTGATGGTGTATACTTTGATCACTGTTATATGGAGGTCTAATTGCATATATTATTTATTCAGCCCATAGATGTTTCATAATATGTGTGATTAGATTTTCAGTATAGATATTGTTTAACGCTTTGAGTATCGCTATTATCCTACATTTATGCTGATTTCCACATTGTTTTTTGCAATCATATTTTCTGTCAATAACAATGCTGTCACCATTAAAATCCTGACCGATTTCAATTTCAAAAGGTAGAAGAAGGATATCGAGTTTTTCTTGGAGATGGCGGACATCAACTTGATCATGCTAACAGAGAGACCCTCTCTACTTACAGACATTAGCTTGGAAGTTGATAAGGTAACCTTTGTAATTTGGGAGCAGTCAAATAAGATGTGCTATTTGACCATTAAGAGGTCAATCCTAGATCATCTGCTGACCAGACACCATCATAGCAAAGGAGTTTATGGACAATGTTTCCCAAAGATACAAGGTCTCATCTAATGCTAAGATGAGCACCTTGATTAAGGATTTGTTCTCCATAAGGTATACTGGAGAAGGAGTTGTAATGGAATACATTATAAGAAAGGTCTACCTTTAGAGTAAACTAAAGTCATTGGATATTCCCATTCTTAATACATTGATAATGCATCAAGCACTTAATACTCCCCGCGAGAGTTTAAAATGCTGGTCAATTTATACATTTCCCAATATGAGGCTTGGGATATCAATGTCTTGATTTTCTGATGTGTTACAACAAAGGAGAAGCTGAAGGGCACTCCTCATACAACCTGGTATACAGCCAAAGGCAAGGGGAAGGCTAACTCTCAAAAGTTCAAGGTTAAGAAATCCAAACCTTCTCCGTATATACAAACTGGTCAATCTAGCATTGCAAAGGGTCTACAAGATTTAAAGAACATGAGGTGCTTTTTCTGCAAGAAGAAAGGGCATAGGAAATATGACTGCTAGAAGTACAAAATTTGGAAAGTCAAACAGGAGCTATCAGGTAACTCCTCGACCTATATGATTCATGAATTCAATATAGCTATAGCCACATCCAGTTGTTGGTGGCTAAATAGTGGAGCATCTAATCATGTTGCTTCCATAATGCAAGGGTTCAGATCTATAGAAGGCCGACTAAAGGAAAGGAGAAGTTGATGGTTGACAATAATGAAGAAGTTGGCATTTTTATGTAGGGGATGTAGGTTTAAACCTCAATATGAAGTTTGTACTTGTTTTACGAGACATATTTTATATATCGTCTTTTAGATAGAATTTGATCTTTATGTCAGTTTTAGACGAAGAAGGCTATCGTTTTGTAATTGATACTTCAGTTGTAAATATATCTATCAATGCAAAACATATTGAAATTGCCTTCTTATCTTATGGATTATATAGAATATGGCATAAACACTTAGGCCACATTTCCAGAGATAGGGTTGAGAGATTAATAAAGGAAAACATTTTGCCAACTCTAGATTTTGGTGATCTGGAAATATGTGTTGATTATTGCAGAGGTAAGATGACTGAGGTAAAGAAAAAGGGGTCAACTTGTACTTTTGGCTTGTTAAACCTTATACATACAGACATTAGTGGACCCTATAAAGCTACGTTACATAATTCTAGATATTTTCTAACATTTATAGATGATTATTCCCATTACGGTTACGTGTTCTTGCTTAAGACAAATCCTGAAATTCTTGATAAGTTTAAGATCTTTAAGATTGATGTTAAGAATCAATTGGAAAAATCAATCAAGATACCTGGTAGTGGACCCTATAAAGCACTAAGGCAGACATGGTGGTGTAGGATAAGAAAAAGTTTCATTTGCTAGGTATTTGGAATCAGTTGGAATAGTGACTCAGTTCACTATACCTGGTAGTCCTAAGCAAAATGGTGTGGCCAAAAGACATAACCAAACCCTAAAGGACATGATAAGGTTAATCCAGAGCAAGACTAACCTACCCAATTACTTTTGGGGTGAAGCCATTAAGAAGACATTGTATATATTAAATAAAGTCCTAAGCAAGACAGTGTCTAAGACACCTTTTGAACTCAGGAAAGGGTGGAAGCTAACCATTTCACATATTCATGTATGGGGCTTCCCTGTAGAGGTAGTACAGTTATATAATCCTTATAAAAGTAAGTTGCAATCTCGTTCTACTCATTGTTATCTAGTAAGACATCTTAACCACTCTAAAGATTACTGTAGAGAAGGAGGACTCAAATTAGTATAATCACAAACAGCTAAGTTTTTATAATACGATGTCTATGATGAGGGTATGCCCTCTTACCCTTTAGAAGATTGTAGGATGGATATTACAATTATTTCGTATCCGTCGCTCATACAGTTAGGTCCAGCGGATCAAGGTCTGAGTACTATGCCTGTGTAGGAGCAAGAACCTATACTTGTACAAACAAAGATTCTTGGGGTACAAGAACCAATATAGATGCGTAAATCCACTAGAGAGAGATGGCTTGCTATCTCATCTGACTATATATTCTATTTAGGTAAACAAAACTATGATATAAGACATATTGTGGATCCAATTACTTTTATAGAAGCTATTTTTGGACCCAGACTTGTGGTGGAAAGCAATGAAGGATGAGATGCAATTTATGCAGCATAATAAGGTATAAGAGTTGGTTGATTTGCCTCAACATTGCAAACTCGTCAGCTACAAATGGCTCTTTAAGACCAAGAAGGACACTTAGGGTAAAGTTAATCGGTTTAAGGCTCAGTTGGTTACCAGAGGGTTCACTCAGAGACAAAGGAGTTGACTTTAATGTTACCTTCTTTCCCGTATCCTCGAAGGATGCATTCAAAGTGATTATGGCAATAATAGCTCATTATGACATGGAGTTATATCAGATGGAAGTTAAAACTGCTTTCTTGAATGGTGACCTTTACGAAGAGGTTTATATGAAGAAACCTAAAGGATTTTAGGACTAAGGAGCCACTGACAAGGTTTGAAAATTGACCAATTCAATATATGGTTTGAAACAGGCTTTTAGACAATGATAACTAAAGTTTGATGAGGTTCTGACCTCTTTTGGCTTTGTGAAGAACAAAGTTGAAATATGCTTGTACTACAAGGTCAAGGGGAGCAAAGTCATCTTCCTTCTGTTGTATGTGGATAATATATTACTCGCTTCAAATGACTTGACCATGTTGCATGAAGTTAACTAACTTTCAGCCAAGCATTTTGGCATGAAGGATCTTGGTGAAGCATCTTTTGTCCTAGGTATATAGATTCGCCGAGACAAGTCTCAACACTCATTAGGCCTCTTCCAAAGAGCATACATTGAGCAAATGTTACAAACGTTTAATATGGTTGACTGTAGACCTGTTGTAGCACCAATCTCTCATGGTGAGAGATTTTTTTTAGCACAGTATCCAAAGAATGAAGTTGAGAGAGGCTATGAGGAATGTTCCATACTTTAGTGCAGCTGGAAGCCTAATGTATTGTAACATCCCATTACCCTAGGGTACACACCGGGACCCCCGTGGGTCATTCCGGTACATATCCTATGGTAAGGGAGCGCTACGTGCGATTACCCTCAACTGTAACACTATCAAGTCTGCCTTCAACACTGCTTGATCAATCTGGATCAAGCACCCCTTGCAGACCTCTCCCAATGCAATAGTACTGCCTAGAGGTTTACTCACCTCTAGCCCATACTGTAATACCTCCCTATCACAATGCAGTCTACATACAACATGCGGTGCGATAAAAGAGTGTGTGGACCCTGGATCTAGCAGTGCAAAAGCCTCAAAATCAGAAATCAGAAGT
>JAOTAY010000006.1:16136816-16149148 GCA_025629805.1 Erythroxylum baracoense
TCTTTCTCACCACCAACCCTCAAAGTCAACTTACCATCCAGAACATCAATCAATGCTCCACCAGTGGCTAAAAATGGTCTTCTTAAAATTATAGGGACCTGCATATCAATTCCATCTCAAGCACAACAAAATTAGCTGGAATTATAAGCTTACCAACTTTCACCAATAAATCCTCAACTATACCAATAGGGTATCGAATTGATCTATCGACAAGTTGCAATGAGATTGTAGATGGTTTAAGTTCACAAATTCCAAGCCTGTTATAAAGAGACAAAGGAATGAGATTAATACTCCCCCTAAGTCATATAAGCATTAAAAAACATGAGAAGCACCAAAATGACAGGGAATAGTGAAACTCCCTGGATCCTTTAACTTGGAAGGTAGTTTATTTTGTAAAATAGAACTACACTCCTCAGTTAAGGCTACCGTTGCAAAATCGTCTAGCTTCTTTTTGTTGGATATGATTTCCTTCAAGAATTTAGTGTAAGCAGGCATCTCAGCAAGTGCTTTGGCGAAAGGGATATTGATATGAATCTTCGTAAAGAGGTCCAGGAATTTCTGAAAATTTGAATCATCATGTTTCTTCCTTACCTTTTGGGGATATGGTATGGGTGACACAAAAGAAAATTCTGAAATAGGTGAGGACTCTTTTCTTTATTCGGTTTCCTTAGGTCCTTCTTCTTCATTCACATTCACAAATTCCTTGTCCCTTGTTTCACCAATCTTACCATATTTCCTTTTTAGAACCACACCTTCAATTTCCTTACCACTCCTCAAACGAATAGCCATACAATCTTGTTTTGGATTCACTTAAGTATTACTAGGTAATTTTCCTTTACCTCTTTCACTTACCTCTTTTGCCACTTGATTGATTTGTACCTCTAAATTTCTGATGGCAGCTTGATTAGATTGGATGTTCTGCTCCATTCTGTTCATTGCCTGAGAACTAGCTTGAGTATTTGATCCATCTTGCTCATAAGCCTATCTGCCTTTTTCTTCATAGGGGAAGGAAATTGTTGTGGTGCAGAAGATGAGGGAGCCGAATATTGTTGTTTTTGTGGCGCTTGGAACCCTGGTGGTCTCATTGGTTTCGTAGTCCCTTGGTTCTTCTAAAAAAAGTTCGGATGAAACTTCCAACCTTCATTGTAAGTGTTTGAGAAAGGATCAAACCTTTGGCCTTGTCTCCCAATATAGTTTACCTCTTCCTTCGGCATTGTTGCTTCAATGTTCATGCAACTAGCCGTTGTATGCCTAAATCTGCCACAAAGAGTGCAAGGGTCCCTATTGGATTTGTTGTCATTCATCAACATATTCAACTTCTTATTAATCGTAGCAACTTGATATGCCATATCAGATCTTGATCCCATTTCATTTAGAGTAGCAGCCTTGCTTTTTGTCACCTTACAGTGTGAATTGTTCGTAACTTTCTTAAAAATAATCCACAACTCTTGCGAACGCAAGTCACTAATATTCCCACCAGCATTCAAGTCCACCAAAGTTTGATTATGATCGATGAGACCATAGTGGAAAAACTGAGTCAAAGAATAAGTGTACCCATAGTGAGGACATTGGTTGAGGAGATCATTAAACCGTTCCCATGCTTCATGAAAATTTTCTCCTTCCTTCTGCGAGAACCAATGTATCAACTTCCTTAGCTCAAGAGTTTTATGGGCTGGATAACATTTCATCATAAAAGTCTCCATCACCTTATCCCAAGTATCAATAGAGTCTACTTCCAAACTCAACAAACAATTTCTTGCTAATCCCTTCATGCAATAGGGAAAACACCTCAACCTCAACTCATCTTCAGACAATCCATACAACGAAAGAGTTTGGACTGTCACATAAAAGTCTCTTATAAAAGCTAAGGCATCTTCAGTCGGCATTCCATTAAATTGGGGCAACATTGATAAATGAATATGTTTTAACTCATAATTTCTGGCTGCCACAGTCAATCGAATGCAAGAAGGGTTACCAGCAGTAAACGGCATCTGATAGTCAATTCTTCTTACCGCCGGATTAACAACCACCGGTTCAGCTTGGTTTCCTCCATTGAATTGTTCATTCCCCATTTCTTGCTCTTTATCGAAAATTAGATCTTGATTGTTATTTTCCATCGCTCGTCTTCATTGGGCGTTATTCCTTCTACAAGTTTGTTTAATCTCAGGATTCAATTCAATTAACGGATCGTCGTTCAAATTTCTTGAACACCTTAAGTGCATACAGCTCCTAAAATAGAACAAGGAGAAAAGAGTTTAAGAGTGTCTAATGGACGAAAACTTAAGGTAATAAAATAAAAAAATAACTGGAATTAATAGCAGCAAATATAAATTAGTCCCCGGTAACGGCGCCAAAAACTTGGTCGACAAAATCTGCAAGTGTACAAAGTCGTTCCTAGTACTTACACATCAAGTATTCCAAGGTCGTATCCTATAAGGACTAAAATACTCACTATGAATTAATCCTAATTATTTGAACCAAAAATGACAAGAAGATTAAAAGATGATTGGATTTAAGTGAACAATTAATTGTGACGAATGTAAATAAACAAATAAAAGAAAATTTCGATAGTTGAGACTTAGGGCTTCGGGGTTCACCAAATTAAGGAATTGATCGATGAATTACGAAATTGATTAAATGGCAAGTCATAATAACAGCTGCACAAATTCACTCATATTCTCTCTCAAGACATACAAGAATACCCAACTAGTTGATTAACATTTCTCAATGTGCAACCTAACTAGTCAATTTCATTAAGAACAAGCAACCCTAGGTTATCACACTAGTTTAGGATATCTCTATCTCTAACTCTAGTATGTCTATCTTCCTAGTGCACAAATCACACTTCACCTCTCAGTCCATCATATGATTCCTAAGATTGCATCTATGGTGATCAAGCATAGAAACAACAATGAAGCTCAAGGAAGATCGATATAACTCAAGAACTTTCATTCAACATCAATCAATCTATAAAACATCAGTCAATCTACAAAATAGGCTACATCCCTAACCCTAAATGGGGTTTAGTTCCAGAACATCACAATAGAATCAAAACAGAGGGGAACAAGCAACATTAAATACAGTAGAGAGAGAAAGTTAAAATAACACAAAACAAGCTTGCTTCTCCCTTTTTTCTTCCTCTTCTTTCCTCTCTTTTTGTGCCTCCACTGTTCTGCCTTGCTTTTAGTGCCAGATCGCCCTCTTTAGGTCATTAAAATGAATATATATAGTGTCTTGGGGTCAAAGATCCCTAGTTTTTGCTAAACAGGGGAATAAAAATCGTGTCTGCATCGTTAATGTCTATTAGACGGACATAATGTCCGTTTAGCGGACAGCTACAGGTCTCTGAAGCACTTTGGACAGTCAATGTCCGTTAGGTGGACATTATGTCCGTTTAGCGGACAGCTACGGGTTTGTTATCCACCTTTCTCTACTGATGTTCGTTTGGAGGGACTTTATGTTCGTTTAGCGGACATACATTGAACATCTTCATAAGCATACCCCTTTTTAACCCTTTAGAAGGTCAGATCACTCCTTGGGGTCTTCATGAAGGTTTTGGAGCTCAGAGTCCTCTTCGAAATTGTGCTTGAATGAATCTAATCCGATATTCCAATGAAAGTCATGTGATTTGCCCCAAAATCTCTCCAATTGTACCTATTAAGCAATAAGGTTGAAATGTGAGAATTAACCCATTAAAGTGCATAATTCACCTAAAGACAAGTCAAATTAGTTCCAATTCATCCCAGAATCATATATAAATAATTTGACTTATCAGTTTGATTATTATTGATCTTAAATTTTTGGAATTGAAATTAAATCCCTAAAATTCATACGTGCGTCTGATAAATTTTAATCTAAAAGGTTTAGATTGAAATTTCATAAAACCTTAGATCTAATTCAATTTAAAGTTGCATTGTCATTGTGATTAATAATTGTTTAAGGGTTAAACAATATATTAAACAATACACCCAGAATTCAAAATCTGAAAAATCAATCGGAAACAAGTTGAGAATACTTGAGATCTCACAATAATTAAGCACTAGGCAGTTGCTGAAAATCACAAATTATCTGGGCTTTTGGACTGGTTGCCTGCGTTGGTTTTATGGCTTTTATGACCGCTGGAGATTAAGGGGCTATTTATTTTTGTTTATTTTTGTTTTTCCTTGCCGTTTTTGTAAGAAGAGAAACAAGTCAACACAACATGTTTGTTTAAGTCTACTGCAATTTTTTGTTTCTTAAAATTAAAAAACTACAGTAATTTAGAAAAACAAAAAAATAACGTTTCTCTGTATTTTGCACAACACGTTTTCTTCAATAGAAAAACAAAAATTAATCTTTAGCAAACCCATAACGATTAAGATCGCAAACAACTGTCATAACTATTCAACATGTTCTCTAACTTCTTGTCTTCATCTGGGCCTCACAAGTTTCTTCCTTCTTATCTTTTCCATTTTGAATGGATTTAGATGAAGATAATGCTTATCGTTCTTTCCCTTTCAACAGTAGAGTTTTTTTCTGTTACATTGTTGCATCGTTTTCGGTGTTTATTCTTGGGTTTTTATCTCCTTTGGCGGTGCGTTTTACTTCTGGAATCTGCTGCTTGGCGTGCTGTTATTACGCCTGCATTTTTCTCTCTGCCTCCACGGTGCATTTTTGGGCTACTGCTGGTTCTCCTCTGCGTTGTCTTTTTTTAACTGTTCACTGGCATTTTGGGCGCTTTCTTCTTGGCTGCCTACGTTGTCATTTCTGCTCCTAGGTTTGGACTGCTGGTGGGTTGCGTCTCCACTACTGTGCATTTTATTCCTTTTCCAAGCTGCTGTCCCCTTTCTGCACTGTCATTTTCCTCTAAATTGCATTTTGCTTCCATCTGCTGTGTTGATAGCTTGCCTACTGGGTATATCAATGCTGAGTTGTTAGTTTCTAGACTTCTTAATGTGTTTTTTCTTCAATTCAACAGACGCATTTAATCAAGAAGGGAATGTGTGCTTGATATACCGAATTATCAAAATATGTTTAAGTTTTAATTTTATTATAATTTTAGTATATATAATTAATGTGCAATTTTTTTTATTATATAAACATGCATATATTTTATTTCTAATTAATATAAATACACAATATATTATATTAAAAATAATTAACATAAAAGTATAATTATAAAAATAGAAAAGGAGTATAAAACTAAATATATTTTAATTTTTAATTTTTATTACAAATCTCTTCATTTTTTGTTTTCAATTTTTATCGTACAAATCTCAACCCAATATAGTTTTGTTTTGTTAATTAAAAATAAAAAATTAAAATTACAAAAAAATGCGAACCCAACGTCCCTAAGAAACAAAGCTTGTGTAATGTGTGAATGGGAATCCGTGTTTTAGTGTGTGGCGTTTGCATTTTGTGGTTGCTGGAAATATGGTTATGTGGTGGTATGTTGATTCTGTTCCAATCCTTGTCCTATGGAAATACGAAAGGGTTGTAATTGTTTTCCAGCTACAAAACCCTATGGAGTCAATAATCTTACCTAAATGGCTGTGATTTCTGAAGTCAAACCTTAAACAGACATCTTCGAGTGACTTTAACCCAAAATTTGAATTTATTGAGGGGCTAATGATACAGCCTTTATGAGTCTCTAGAATGAGCTTGATTTATTCAATATGACTCTATCACCTTTCTCCTAAGTCTCATTGGACTTAGACCCACATAAGATGCCTATAATCTAAAAAGGCTAAGATTAATATAGATATAATTAATTTACAAGTAGAGGTAGAATCCTAATCAAATACCAATGAGACTTGAAGTAAATCACATGTTAATATAGAATTCACGTACAATATATGATATACGCAAAAGGGGGGGTTGAATTGTGTATTCTTTTCATGAATACAAAATCTCTAATATTTCTGATAAGAACTTCTATAACTTGTTAAAAGGATATCACAAAAATTGTTATATAGTTAAATCGCAAATAACTTCTATATACTTATTTTAGAAAACAAAATAGAATAAGTTGAGAGATAGAAGATAGGCATTACGATTTTATACTGGCTCACCCCAAACCGTGGGCTACGTCCAGTCCTCAAAATTCTTATGAGTTTTCACTATACTTCAACAAGTTTACAAGTATTCTTTCTTCCCTACCAGAGCTTCTTAAGATCTCTTACACCAAGTATTCTTTCAGCTATCTTAGTCTCTCCAGGCTTTTAGTCTTTTTCTTTCTTTCACTAGAAAGATAATGTGAGCTATTGTTACAATAGATTTGGCTTTCTAGTATCGCACTACATAATTTTTCTTTTCTAAGTATACACTTGAACGTTCAAAAGTTGTAAGATCTTTGGAAAATTGAAAAGTTGTTCCATCTTCGACTACGACTAGTATTTATAATCTAAGTCTCTAACTACTTCTTGATTCTTGATAACTGCTTCTTGAATCTTGATAACGGCCATTTAGTTGAGTTCTGTAACTAACTCTCACTAACTAACTGTTCGACGTACTAGCGTATCTTCTGCTTTGTATCGTCTGTGTTTTTACTTCTTTTGTATCTTTTGTGATTTGCGCTTCTTCTGTATCTTCTGCTTCTTCTGTGTTTTGCTTCTCCTGTGCTTTGCGCTTCTTCTGTGTTTTGCTTCTTCTTTGTTTTACTTCCTTCTGTATTTTTGCGCTTCTTCTGTGTTCTCCGCTTCTTCTGTGCTTTGCTTCCTTCTGTATTTTTGCGCTTCTTCTGTGTTCTCCACTTCTTTTGTGTTTTTCTTCTGTGCTTTGCTTCTTTTGTGTTTTGTTTCTTCTATGTCTTTTTTCTATGTTTTGTACTTCTGCACACTTAACATGCTCATCAAACTAGTTCATTTATTTCTAACATTATTATTATTTGATTGTCATCAAAATTAATCATCATAAAGTCCTCCTGACTTAACATGTACTTGTTTTACAAGGCACATTTTATATACCGTCTTTTAGACGAAATTTTATCTCTATGTTAGTTTTAGACAAAGAAGGCTATTGTTTTGTAATTGATACTTCTGTTGTAAATATATCTATCAATGCAAAACATATCGAAATTGCCTTCTTGTCTTATAGATTATATAAAATGTGTCTTACTACTAATGAAATGTATGATGCTTCTTATATTAATTAACCTGTTACTCATAAGAGACCTTCGATGAAGGAAACATCATACAAGTTGTGGCATAAATGCTTAGGCCACATTTCCAGAGATAGGGTTGAGAGATTAATAAAGAAAAACATTCTGCCAATTCTACATTTTAGTGATATGGAAATATGTGTTGATTGTTGCAGAGGTAAGATGACTGAGGTAAAGAAAAAGGGGTCAACTCGTACTTTCGGCTTGTTAGACCTTATACATACAGACATTAGTGGAACCTATAAAGCTACGTTACATAATTCTAGATATTTTCTAACATTTATAAAAGATTATTCCCGTAACGATTATGTGTTCTTGCTTAAGAACAAGATTGAAATTCTTGATAAGTTTAAGATCTTTAAAATTGAGGTTGAGAACCAATTAGAAAAATCAATCAAGATTGTCAGATTTGACTGAGGAGGAGAACACTAAGGCAGACATGGTGGTGCAGGATAACAAAAAGTTTCGTTTGCCAGGTATTTGGAATCAGTTGGAATAGTGACTCGGTTCACTATGCCCAGTATTCCTACGCAAAATGGTGTGGCCGAAAGGAGTAACCACACCATAAAGGACATGATAAGGTTAATCCAGAGCAAGACTAACCTACCCAATTACTCTTGGGGTGAAGCCATTAAGAAGACATTGTATATATTAAATAGAGTCCCAAGCAAGATAGTGTCTAAGACACCTTTTGAACTCAGGAAAGGGTGGAATCTAACCATTTCACATATTGATATATAGGGCTTCCCTGCAGAGGTAGTACAGTTATATAATCCTCATAAAAGTAGGTTGCAATCTCGTTCTACTCATTGCTATCTGGTAAGACATCCTGACCACTCTAAAGATTACCGTAGAGAAGGAGGACTCAAAATAGTATAATCACATACAGCTAAGTTTTTATAATATGATGTCTTTGATGAGGGTGTGCCCTCTTAACCTTTAGAGGATTGTAAGAGGATATTACAATTATTTTGTATCGTCGCTCATACAGTTAGGTCCAGTAGGTCAAGGTCCGAGTACCATGCCTGTGTAGGAGTAGGAACCTATACCTATACAAACAAATATTCTTAGGGTATAATAACCAATATAGATGCATAGATCCACTAGTAAGAGATGACCTGCTATCTCATCTAACTATATATTCTATTTAGGTAAACAAGACTATGATATAGGACATATTGTGGATCCAATTACTTTTATAGAAGTTATTTCTGGACCCAAACTTGTGGTGGGAAGCAATGAAGGATGAGATGCAATTTATACAGCACAATAAGGTATAGGAGTTGGTTGATTTGTCTCAACATTGCAAACCCATCAGCTACCAGTGGCTCTTTAAGACCAAGAAGGACATTTAGGGTAAAGTTAATTGTTTTAAGGCTCGGTTGGTTACCAGAGGGTTCACTCAGAGACAAATGAGTTGACTTTAATGTTACCTTCTTTCCTGTATTCTAGAAAGATGCATTCAGAGTGATTATGATAATAATAGCTCATTATGACATGGAGTTACATTAGATGGAAGTTAAAACTGCTTTCCTGAATGGTGACCTTTATGAAGAGGTCTATATGAAGAAACCTAAAGGATTTTAAGATCAAGGAGCCACTGACAAGGTTTACAAATTAACCAATTTAATATATGATTTGAAACAGGATTTTAGACAATGGTACCTAAAGTTTGATGAGGTTTTGACCTCTTTTTGGCTTTGTGAAACAAAGTTGAAATATGCTTATACTATAAGGTCAAAGGGAGCAAAGTCATCTTCCTTCTGATGTATGTGGATAATATATTACTTGCTTTAGATGACATGACCATGTTGCATGAAGTTAACTGACTTTTGGCCAAGTATTTTGGCATGAAGGATCTCGGTGAAGCATTTTTTGTCCTAGGTATACAAATTTGCCAAGACAAATCTCAACACTCATTAGGCCTCTTGCGAAGAGCATACATTGAGCAAATGTTACAAAGGTTTAATATGGTTGACTGTAGACCTATTGTAGCACCAATCTCTCATGTTGGGAGATTATTTTTGGCACAATGTCCAAAGAATGAAGTTGAGAGAGAGGCTATGAGGAATGTTCCGTACTTTAGTGTAGTTGGAAGCCTAATGTATGCCCAGGTGTGCAGTAGGCCGGACATTGTGTCTATTATTGGACTACTGGATCGATATCTAGCTAACCTACGTATAGACTATTGAAATGCAGTCAAACGATTGTTGAGATACCTAAAGGATTCCAAGGATTATATGTTAACATATAGAAGGGTCAAAGATCTAAGCCTTGTAGGGTATTCAGATTCAGATTTTTCTATGTGTCCGGATGATTAAAAGTCCACATAAGGTTACATTTTTATGTTAATAGATGGTGTGGTATCGTGGAAGAGTGTCAAGTAGATACTGGTCACTTTCTCGATCATACATGTAGAGTTTGTTGCATACTATGAGGCTGCTTCATAGGTGGTTTAGCTCAAAAATATGATTTTTGAGTTGTTTGTGGTAGATTCGATAGCTAGATCCAGTTGGTTGTATTGTGATAATCTTACTGCTGTGTTGTTTAGTAACAACAATACGAATACCATAAGGTCTAAGCATTTTTGGTCAAAAAATACTCGACTATTAAGGAGTTGATACAAAAAGGTGATGTTGAAATGGAGCATATAAAGACTGAGGAGATGCTAGCCGATCTTTTAACTAAATTACTTCACCCACTTGTGTTTGAAAGACATGTATCCAATATGGGTGTGTTAAGGTGCTTAGACAGTGTTAGTTAGGGATCGTTATATTTGCTCCTTATATGTTTGTACATTTTTTATGTATTATGACACTATGATTGTTTATTAATAAAGATGTTTATCTTTTTATCCTCAGTAATACCTATTATTGTGTAAAGTCATAATACATGTGAAAGTCTTAAGATCTGCGTCGATCTTAAGCATTTTAAAAGTCATCAGACATATATACAGATTGACCTTGAACTTATGTCATTGAGACACTTACAATTTAATACAGATATCTGTGAGTTTTTTAACATGACTTAGAGAGATATAAGTTTTTAATCCCATAAAGATTCTCTAATACAGTTTAGCATTTGGTTAGAGAACATAAAAGTTTTTTTAATGCAGTTTAGTGTTCGGTAAGAGAAAATAAGATTTCTCTAGTACAGTTTAACATATGCAGTTTATCATAAGGTTTATAGAAATTAAGACCTACAAACAAAAGATGATACATATTAGATCGTACAGGTATCATCCTATTTTGCCACACTCCATTTTCTCATTTATATTAGTAAGATATTAGATATGTGTGATTATATTAAACCTCTGTCACACATGACACACGTGTTTAATATTTTTCGGTATCTGAATCCTTGCGGGGCAGAATGTTGGACTTTCATTATCTTGGATCAAATGTTTTAATTTTTAAACTTGATACTAATATAGTAGCATGACTTAACCGAATTTTTTAAACAAAAAACTATAGAAAAGCATTGACCAAATCCTTGTAAGGAGTTTTTTTCGAGGTCTCAGTTGATAAAAGTTCGTTTTGACCTCGAAAAGCACCTCCAAAAGTATGATGGAACCAAAAAAAAATTTCCGCATTTGCTTCATTTATTTCCCTTTCATGTAAAATCTGAGACACGTAATAAGGTTCATGTTACGTGTTACTTATAAAACTTGATTGGGAATTTAAATCTAAATTAACAAAATAAGAACTCTCGTATTGCTTAGTCAGATAATATTCCAAGAATTATATAAAAAACGTTATTGATATTATGTTAACAAAGAGAGTAATATAGAAATCAAACTGACAAATCTCATGTTAAGTAGCTTTTCCTTTTACAAATAAAATAAGGTATGTTTGAAAATCAAATTAAGCAAATCTTATTGTCACGTGAATTCTCATGTAATTGATCAAGTTATTTTAAAAACATATGCATCAAAAAGAAACAAAATCCAATAATATGTGTCTATTCGAAGGATTTTTAACATCAAAAAGAGGTATTTTCTCAATTTCTAAATTTTTTATTAGTACTCATTTGCCGTTTCCCATTAAGTGAGATTTGATGGTAACATTTTAATACGAAAAATATACAAGGATTTCATTGGAACCAAAACATAAGGAGGACGGTAATGCCTACGATTAAGCAATTTTTTTATTTAAGAAAATACAAAATTTTAAATATATTTACAATAAATACGTTATTTGAAGTAAGACCATGCTTAACATAAAAATAATTTCTTTTTAAAAAAAAGTCAATGTGAGGAAGCTGGACTAAGAAAGGTTGGACATAAAACATTATTTTGTTTGGTTAAATAATAATAATAACTAAATACACAAACAATTTATAAAAAGCTTTTAATCCTTTTTTAAAGGAACATTTTTATCGTAACCACAATAACAGTAAAAGATTACTAATATATCTTATGATTCGATTCCCCTCCCTGTCTCTTTAAGTTAAGAAATTACCAACGCAATGCTCCTAGCTGTTCTTAACCATAAGATATACAAATTGAGGAAGGGTCTTGCTTGTTATATTCTTTTTGTTACCGTTTTTTGAAATTTTGGAATTTAAATTTTAAATAAATAATAAACATTATATACTTTCAACAATTCAATTTAAAACTTTAATTTTATAAGTATTTTTATTAATTTAATTAATAGAATCAATTTTGTCTATAATATTTAAGCGAAATTAATGATCAAGTAAGCATTCACGTTAAATAATAAATATACATCCAAAAATGAGTATAACATATTATTTATGAATTGATGGATACTTAATTGGTTATTAATATTTTACATAAATAAAATTGATTCTATAAAAATATTAACATCATTAATATTTGAGCTAACTTTTAATGTTATAAAAAACTATTTAAAATTTAAAATTTTTGTCAGTTTAAACAGAGATTTACTTAGGGGCCGTTTGGTTCTACTTCTGTTTTTTTGTTGTTGTTTTCGGTTTATGTTTCTTGTTTCTTGTTTTTGGTTTTTGTTTTTTTCTTTAAAAAAATAAAAACTTGTTTGGTTGAGATTTGTAATATAAAAACTGAAAACAAAAACCTGTTTGGTTGAAATTTGTAATAAAAAATTAAAAACAAAAACATATTTGATTTTATCATGCTGTTTCTATTTTTTTGTAATTATACTCTTATGTGTAATAATTATAATATAATACAATATATTTTTAAATTAATTAA
>JAOTAY010000006.1:16149248-16162193 GCA_025629805.1 Erythroxylum baracoense
TATTCAATTGCCTGTAATCGATGCACATCCGTAGTGTGCCATCCTTCTTCTTAACAAACAACACCGGTGCTCCCCACAGTGACACACTGGATTTAGTAAACCCTTATCCAGAAGCTTTTGTAACTTCACCTTCAACTCCTTTAACTAAGTAGGAGCTATTCTGTACGGTGCTCTGGATATAGGAGCAGTGCTAGGTATAAATTCAATAGCTAACTCCACATCTCTTTCAGGAGGGAGTCCAGGTAATTCCTCGGGAAATATATCTAGAAACTGATTCACCACCAGAATATCTAGCAATTTAACAGCCACCTTCTTAGAATTAATTACAAAAGCTAGATATGTTTCACCTCCCTTCCTGAGAAGCTTCTGAGCTTGCATAGTAGATACCACATTAGTTAAAGAACTAGTGCGAACGCCATGCAATACTATCTCAGACTGATCGGGTCTCCTAAACATAACTGACTTAGTATATTCTTAGACAACCAATCCATACCCAGAGTCAAATCAAATTCATGAAAAGGTAATCTGATCAGATCTGCTATAAAATTATTTCCTTGGATCATAATAGGACAGTTCCGATACACCTGATTAACCAACACACTCCTACCTAGAGGATTGGTCACATGCATGTCATACTCCAACTGATCTATAGGCACCTCCATATCAAACATTTCTCCAACACAGATATACGAATGAGTAGATCCAGGGTCAATAAATGCATGCATTTCAAAATTAAAGAGAGAAACAATACCAGCAAAGACATCTGGTGCATCCTGATCCTCACGAGCTTTCAGTGCATAAGTTCGAGCTGAAGTAGTAGGCACAGTTGGTTGATCTAATGTTTCCGATTGATTACTCTAATTCGGTCTATTCTGCCCAGATCTTCCTCGACCTCTACCACATCCTTTGTTCCCAGTAGAAGCATGAAAGACCTCTCGACTGGCTTGTGATGTCTGAGCCTGGTTGAGAGGGCAACTGACTATCTTATGCTCAGTACTACCACAACAAAAATAGGCTCCTGTAGCCCTTCTGCAAACACCCCAATGATGTACAGAACAATCAGGGCACTTCGGGGGGTTTAGAACCTCGGCCTCCAGGTGACCTATACCAGAAATAGCCGAAGAGGGAAAGTTTGTTGCCTTCCCCGTGTCACAGATCTCTGAGTATTTTTTTGGTGCAGAAGTAGTACCTTCCCGACTCCGTTTCCCCAAGGACTGGTCTCCTCTACCAAAACCCTTTCTTTGACTCCTTTCTCTCCTAACCATCTCCTGTCTCTTAATTTTCATTACAGCTGATGGTACGTCACTTGCTGCAATAGAGTAATTGCTGTCAGATGCTCCTTGATGGAATCATGCAATCCATCCTCAAATTGGTGACATCGGAACTCCTCAGTAAGCACAGATTTAGGGGCATGCTTACTGAGTTGGTTGAACTCTCGATCATACTCAACAACTGATAAGTTTCTGTGCTTCAAGTTCACAAATTGCTTCCATTTATCCTTTCTATAAGCCTTTATCACATACTTAGCTTTAAATTCTTGGGCAAAGAAATCCCAAGTCAGAGGTACCGGCAGCTGAGGACTCCTTAGAATAAACTTCCACCATTCATAAGCTGCTCCCTGCAGAAGGGAGACAGAATAGTGCACCATCTGCTCAGTTGGACAACTGATCTCATGCAGTACCCTCTTCACCTTCTCAATCTAGAACTCAGCCCTTTTAGATTCCTCCACAGATGTCCCAGAAAATTCCTCGGCTCCATACTTCCTCAGCTGATCAATCGAAACCTTAGGTGCTGTCATCCGATGCAGCTATATTATCATATCCTGGGATAGCTTAATCAAAGCCTCTCCCTGAGCTGGAGGAGGAGGTGGCATCCCAGCTTCACCTCGATTGACCCCAGAGGGTCCAAGTATTTCTGGACAAGTTTACTCCGACTGATTGCTCTTAGCAACTTCGTCAACAGAGTCGCGAGATCCATCCATTGTAAATTCTATAGACAAAACATGAGACACCGCATTAGGCTAAAACACAACTTATATACTCAATAGAAGCAATAGTTAAGCGCTGATTAAACCAAAATCGCCTAAACCATGCTCTGATACCATACAATTGTAACGCCCTAATACCCTGTGGGAGGATATTGCGAGTGCCACACACACAGAACACACTGAAGACGAAACATTTCGAACATATAAAAGACTTGTACATATATACATTCATTTCCAGAATCTCAATAAACATACGTCACATATCAAAATTTCTGAAAGCAGCTTAAATTAAGATTATTACAACCCTTCAAAATAAAATTCAGGATTCATATACATCAGATACAAGTCCAAAACAATCTCAAAAATACATTTGAGCAAAACAAAACAGACTTCATTGGCCTGCAGTTGTCTTGTCCCAGTCTTTAAAAACGTCACTCAGAACCTACATGGGGCAAATCCACTATGCTAAGCATATAGCTTAGTGAGTAATAACTAAACTACGCATAATTTGACAAATAATCATACTGAATCAAGTTATAGCACAAACAAATATTAAATTTCAGAATAGTTGCATAGTTAACAGAACTGAGTATCAAAGAAGGCACAATCCTTTCAGTTCAAAACATTTTTTGTTTTCAATTTTCAGTTTTTGTTTTTATTTCAAATATTTTTGTGTTTGGTTGTTAATTTTAATGTAGTTATAATTTTATAGCTAATAATGATTACATATTAGATAAAAATTAAAAATATTTTATTTTTAACTAAAAAATTTATTTTAATCTCTTATAAAATATTTATTAATAAAATTATTTTATTTTGTTAAAATAAATAATTTTGAAAATTAACTTTTTATTTATATATTAATATTTATTTTAATTATTAAATCAAAATTTATATATCCAGGACATGTTTCAAATTTAAATTTACTTAATTTAATTAAAGAATTAAATTAAATTAAATTATTCAAGATTCTTATTAACAATTAATTAAATATAATATTAAATTAATGATTCATAATAATTATTAAAATTATTATATTAAATAATTAAATAATATATATTTAGTTGAATGTAAATCATATTATGAAAAAATAAAAACAGTTAGCAAAAACCACCTTTTGAAAACTAGAAGAAACCAAAAGAAAAAATTAAAATTAAAAACTCAAATAAACATGTTTTTTAATTTAAAAACAAAAATAAAAACAAATATAATTAGAACCTTAATTTTACGATTAGAGGTTAAATCTGCCAATTGAGCTTAGTTCTTTATTCATGCCAATTTCATTTCCGTCGGCAGTTATTCTAATCATGGGTAGAGATTATAAGTAACACATTTTGATTTTGAAGTTAATTTTATGTTCTTTGGAACGACTCGAAGCTGCTGTACATTCAAAGTCCAAAGGCAAAAGCTCATATAAAAGTAGAAAAGGCCGACTGAAAAATGTAAAAACCGCTTTTTTATCCTCAGAGACAGGTCAACCGTTTTAGAAGAGATGTAATAAAATTGGGCATAAATTTCATGTCAACTTAGACCCAACGTCCTTATAAAAGAACTAAAGCTTGGATTGGGATTGGGATTGGGATTGGGATTGGTATATTTCTTCTTGTATGCGATCATTTGTTAGTTCAGATGAGTGACTGAGAGTGAGATAGAAGAGTTTTCCATACAGATTTAGATGGTTTGGTTTTCCAAATTCAACACACACAAATATCATTTCAACTTTTCATAATAAGACTCTGTCTTTTATTTAAAGTCAGAAGCCTTTTCTTCATCTAATACAGACCTTTAAACGCACATCTAATTTAGGTCCTCGTCTTATAACTCAATATAATTTCTAAATCCATTCAAGCCATTTTCAGAATTATTTAATTCAATTTTATCTTATAATTTACCAAAAAATCAAGTTCGTTTAGTTTAGGTCTAAACCATTTGAAGAACTTTCATAATAATAACTCATCTTCTATTTAATGATGACACCCTCTGTTTTATTCAATACACACATCTTCATTTTACATGCCATAATTTCCAAGTTAGAATTATTTCATTCAATTGACCTACAACATAACTTTAGGCATTTTATAAAAGCCTTAAATAAAACCACAAATTTCTATCAATTCTTTAAAATGCTTTTAAACACACACCTAATCCTAATATTTTTTTATGTTAAACTCCCTTCCTTAAGACTAGGTAATTGCTAAAGTAGGGTATTTAAGACTTTTCTTAACTTAAAACTAACCCCCAGATTAGATTTTCTGGTTAAGATTAGTTTGCTAAAACCAGTAAAGTAGGGTACTTACAACTAACCCCCAAACCAGATTTTCTAGTTAAGATTAGTCTGCTAAAACCAGTAAAGTAGGGTAGTTAAGACTTTTCTTAACTTACAACTAACCCCCAAACTAGATTTTCTGGACTCTGAGAACTTTTTTGTTTCTATTGATTTAAAGGTATATTTCGTGTGTCAACAAAACTGCTTTTTAATAGTACGTATGGTATGGTATCATATCGTTGGTTTTGCGTAGAATATACCAATTCAATTTATTGCAATCATATGATAAGTCTACAAACACCATAGTTAATAATGTACCATTCTAACAACTCATTATTATCAATCTCCATGTCTAAATATTGTCATTCTTTAGTTTTACATTCTTATTGATATGACATTTATCAACTTGAAATTTCTCATCATACGTGACAAAATGTTCAAATTTATTTTGCCTCCATAAAATCATCATTGTCCATGTACATTAAGCACTTATTTTATCCCACACATGTGCCACAATGGCAGTTACAATGGGAAGCAAGGCTATAATGTGGAGTGAATCCGAATTGCCTCAGTTCCAATTCTTCTCTGCAACTTGGAAATATGAAGTTGGAATTGCTAGTAATCGTAGATTAGCATGCAATAGTGAATATGTAATCGGGCCTTGTATACACCGCCCATCATACCCTAAGAATTGGTTTCGTCCAAAGCATAAAACCAATAATCACCTATATTTAACCTAAAAATTGAGTGCAACCTTAAAATCTCCTTTCTAGATTGTTTTTTTATCTAAAAAATTTGTATTGGTGTTATGATATTATATTAGTAGTGGAACATATTTTTTGTAGTGTTATTTCTTTGATATATTATTCATTTGTATACTTATTTCAAATCTTAATCTCAAAATGTTAAGGGCCTGTTTGTTTTTATTTCTATTTTTAGTTTTTTATTGTTGTTTTCAAATTTAGTAAAAAAATTCTATTTATTTGAGACATTTGGCTTCTGTTTTTGGTTTTTTCTATTTTTCAAAAATTATGAAAGCTATAAAAAGTAGTAAGGTTACTTATTGCTAGATCTCTAGAGACTTCGTATTTTAACGAGACTCTTACTGGGTGTTGTTGTTGTCATAACCTGATTTACTATCAACTAAATATATATTATTTAATTATTTATATATTAATTATTAATAAGAACTTTGAATAATTAAATTTAATTAACTAAAAATATTAATATGAATTATGAATCATTAATTTTATTTAATTTTTATAAATAAATTAAATAAATTTAGTTTTAATAATTATTAATAAATATAGTTAAATTCAAAATATAAACATTTTAAATAAATTTGATTTAATAATTAAATATATTTACAATAAATATTAAAATTTTAATAAAATAAAGTTATTTTTTAGTAATAATTTTTTAATAAATATTACATAAGAGACTAAATAAATTTACTTAATTAAAATAATTTATCTTTAAGTTTTATCTAATATGTAATTATTATTAATGATAAAAAATAACTACAATGACATTAACAATAAAATAAATTTTGTTTTTATTTGAAGAAAAACATAAATTAAAAACAGAATACGAACCAAAACAAAAAAACAAAAATGGAGCCTAATGGTTCATAAAATTCTACCTATCATAAAGTACATGCCTAATTGTTTTGTTCACCATAAAAAAGTATTAATTTGCATTATATTATATTACGCAATGTCTTTCAAAAGACGAGATACATCATAAGGGAATAAATCTAAAGAGGGGAGTATAAATATAATTACAACCTTAGAATAACCCATATTAATTTTAAACAACATATTAATCTCTTGATTACAACACAAAGAAACAAAAAATCTGTTACAAACCTATATGGATAACAAAAATGAGTTATAAATCAATGAATGACACAAAATACTACTAATTTGAAGAAACATTAAACCATTCTAGAAAAAATTGAAGCACAGTTAAAATGACCCTTATGCCTAATAAAGAAAGCAATAAAAATTACATGATTTGTATTAAAATGAAGGGTAAAAATGAGGTATTTGAGTGGGTAATTATGTTAGTGTTATGATTATTATTGGTGATTTTGAAAATGATATACCAACTCAAAGGAGTTTTTATTTGAAAAATTAAAGATAATATTAGAGAAACCCTTTCAAAGGTTTGTACCAAGTTTTTGGTGTTTCTGAGCAACCTCACACAACTCCAATGCATTTCTTAAAGTAAATTATAATCTTATACAAAAATAGTTAACCAACACCCCCATAGCATTATTTTACATCACAAATTGGAGAGTTACATCTAAAATAGAAATGTATAAAGATTCAACTTATATACATTCAATGTTCAAGTCTTATGAATTTGCTGTTAATTTATTACAATAGCTGGCAATTTTATTAAGTAGAATCTAGTCTTTGATCCACTGAATTAGCTTAGCTTTAATGTGTACTTTATATCTTTCTTCAACTTGATAGTATCTATTATTCCTCTCATTCCATAACATATATAAACTTGATCCAAAAGCTGTCAGAAAGATCACTTTATCACTTGGATAGGAGTTTTCAAATGACTAAAACCAGTTAATGGAACTCCTGTATTGATATCGCGGTGACACAACGTAAAGATAATTTCCTAAATATCAAAGGTGAATTCGCAATAGAAATAAAGGTGTCCAAAGGATTCAGGCCTGGCCTTACAAAAATAATATTTATTCTCCAAGCTGAGGAATTCAAGTCTGTCCAAAGTTGGCACTCTCCCATTCATCATTAATAACATATAGGACAATTTTAGGAAGTAATCTTTTGTCCCATACAATGTTACTCCAAGCCACTTTTTCCCCACCATTACTTATGCGTGGCCTAGATGATTTATTAGTAAAAACACTTGAATTCTTTCCATTCCATTTGTAAATATCAGCTCTGATCTAAGCCTCTCATGAGAATCTGTACCCTAACCCACACTCACAAACCAATTCTAAAGCCTTAACTCAATACCCCCTTATTGCCTCTCGCCGCCCATCCCCAACCAGAAACACTCATTCCTCCTCCCCTTCTTCCCAACAACCTTGACCATCCCCCTCATAAGCATTTCTTCTGCTTCCCTCACCTAAAATTGACACCAACCTATTAGTGTTCTCCTTTTCCCAACAAACCCGTTCAATACTCATCTTTGCCCAACATTTACCCATTTTCCTTTATACCTTTGTTTCAACCTCGGGGTCCCTTTCCTTTACAACCCTACTAGACACTCATAACTTAAATGAAGACCCAACGCAAACTTGACTCACCGTTATACCACCTTAACAAAACTGATTTCCTAGCTTTGAAAGAAACCTTGGAGAAGCCTATTCCAAAAGCAGACACTGGGATTCAAGAGAAAATCAAATGAAGCATGATTGTAGGAGATACAGAGACCATGGGCAAACTCAGGTTTATGGAGACAGACACGAAAATGCCAATTTAGACACCAATGGAGTTACTGCAATAGGGTGCTCGTAATTGGAACACGTCTCTGGTGGGCCTTCTCTTAGAAAAGTGACTGACATTCCCTATTGTCCAGAAGTGGGCAAATGGAGTATGGAGGAATAAGGGGTTAGTGAACACGGTGGTGAATGAAGATGAACTCTTTGACTTTAAATTCAACTCAGAGGAGAATGCACAACAGGTTTTTGAAGCAAGGTCGTGGCATGTTATAGGGCATACCCTCTTCATTAAGAAATTCTTCCCAACAACCTTGACCATCCCCCTCCTAAGCATTTCTTCTGCTTCCCTCGCCCAAAATCGACACCAACCTATTAGTGTTCTCCTTTTCCCCACAGACCCCCCCCAATACTCATCTTTTCCCAACATTTACCCATTTTCCTTTGTGCCTTTGTTTCAACATCGAGGTCCCTTTCCTTTACAACCCTACTCGACACTCATAACTTAAATGAAGACCCAACATAAACTTGACCCACCGTTATACCACCTTATCAAAATTGATTTTCTAGCTTTGAAAGAAACCTTGGAGAAGCTTATTCCAAAAGAAGACACTGGGATTCAAGAGAAAATAAAACAGAGCATGATTGTAGGAGATACAGAGACCATGGGCAAACTTAGGTTTGTGGAGACAGACACGAAAATGCCAATTTAGACACCAATAGAGGTGCTGCAACAGGGTGCTCGTAATTGGAACACGTCTCTGGTGGGCCTTCTCTTAGAAAAGTGGCTGACATTTCCTATTGTTTAGAAGTGGGCAAATGGAGTATGGAGGAATAAGGGGTTAGTGAACACGGTGGTGAATGAAGATGAACTCTTTGTCTTTAAATTCAACTCAGAGGAGAATACACAACAGGTTCTTGAAGCAAGGTCGTGGCATGTTATGGGGCATACCCTCTTGATTAAGAAATGGCAAGGTCATTATTGATAGGAGCAAATTGGAGACGATTCCTCTATGGGTCAACATTCACAAAGTTCCATTAGAGTACTAATCTGCTGAAGGTATGAGTTATATAGCTAGTAAATAGGAAAATATTTGGGGTTTGATGAGAATATTGCTTTAATGAAGAGAATTGGCTTTGCTAGTGTGTGTATTGATGCTAATATATCGAAGAAGCTCTCAAATAAACTGTTGGCCCTGAATTTTTTTATTTCTTTAAGCATGATTTGAGTGAATTATGAGGTTTTGATAAATTAAGTTTTTGTAGATAATTATTATGTTAATGTTAGTAGGATTTTTATTATATGGTTTAGTTGTATTAAAGTAATAGGAAGGTTGAAGGATATTTTTGGAAAATCACTTAAGGTTAAAAGAGCATAAGCTTATAAGGAAGGGTAAAATGAACTTCTTGTGCTCATTAAGGGTAAAAAGGGGAAGAAGAATAGTTGTCTTGCAATTGAAGAAGAAAAAAATGAAAATTGAAGAGAGGAAGAGAGAGTGTCGTGGGAGAAGAAGAAAAGAAGAGAAAGCTAAACTAAGTTTTCAATTTTCTTAGTTTTAAAGAGTGATTTTGAAGTTGTTCAAGAAGGGAAAAAGAAAGAGGAAGATTAGAGCTTCCATTTGAGCCAAGAGACTCAATAATTAGTGAAGATTCAAAGTAAGTTTGTGTTCAAACTTTTGGATTTTTGGAAGAGTTTTGGTTCATGAAGCTTAAGGAATGCATGAGTTTAAGTATTCTATGATCAAATTTTAGTATATATATTTCTTTAAATTCTCAATTGAAAGTCCTATTGAATTGGGATTCTTTTTGCCAATATTGAAGGAAATCAAGAGGAGAGGCAAGAAGAGCAAGAAGAGAGACATCTTTGAGTAACTGTTAAGCAAGGAATTCAAGGTGAGTTACGTTTTTATAATTGAATAATAAGCCATTAATGTTTCTTCCAAATCAAGAAAATAAATACTTTTCCATTGTATTATAAATGTGCATTTATTGCTCTTTGAATGCTTTGAGAAAGTGCTATATGTTTGGTATGTGAATATTGTGTTGACAATTTATGAAAAGAATGCGAAAATGAAATTTTTCTATGTCTATGAAATCACTTTTCGAAAAAAGTGCCATTTTTGGCAACAAGTTTACAAGTTATGAAATACATGTTATGTGGGTTTGGTCTAGTCCATTCTATATGTTAAGCGTACTTTAACTAAAGGCTTCTGCCGCCTGCCCACAAGTGACATAGAGCTCCTTCAGGGACCCCCTCATGTTTACAACTACATAAAACCACTATGTGGGATTATGTTTGTTCGTTCTGTTCACTACTGCACAGGACCATTTCATGGGAATGTGTTTGCTCGTTCTATTTATGGACCTTCCAAACCATTTTAATGTGCTTATGTGTTGACAAGTTTATTGAATGCATGATTTGGGTTGCTTATAAAGTGTTTGTTAAATTAAGAATGTAAAAATATGTGTTTCATAATGCATTGTGAATTTTTCAATGGTTTTGCTTGTTCCGGTTATAAAATATTACCCACGAGCATTAAACTCACCCCTCATTCCGTCCCATCTTCAGGCGATGAGTAAGAGATCGAGTGATTGAGCATAAGGGCATTACTCCAAATTATGCTTATTTTGTATTTTAAATTAGTTTTTGTAAAACAAGGGTTTAGTTGCATTTTAAGCCATTTTACTTTGTGTAAATTGTGTATTTTTAGACTATGACGTATTGTCGCTTGAAATGCCCATTAAAGCTTTGTAAAACTCTTATCTTTTGATGATAATGAAATGTCATTGTGTTTTTGCTCATGACTCTCAAAGTTTATGGATTGCATTTTCAAGCATTCATAAGGGTAAAATTTTATGTTCTGACTTCTAAAGCAAATCTGTATTGATCTAGGCTGAATTAGACAAAGCTGTCTTTTTAAAAGTTGTAAATCTTTCTAGCTTTCCAATGATATAAAGTATGAAATTTTTGGAAGTTGGGATTGGGAGATACGATCATTATAAGTTTGTAATGCTATTTTGGATGCATATAGGACAATCATAGTGAAAGATAAGAATTTGTTGTATATGATGAATCAATGGAGTTGAGATTTGGGAGTTTAATGAAATCAATTTAGTAATTCAATGTTTAAGGAGGGACACTGCATTAGAACAAGTGAATTTGGGAAGATTATTACTGAAAGTGATGTTAAAGTGGATGTAGGAATCATTGGAGATGATTGGAGGGAGCTTGGTATGTTCGGTTGTATTGATGGATCTTCTTAGTCTGGATCATCTTATTCTGGATCGTCTTATTTTGGATCTTCTTCGACTAGATCATCTTAGTCTAGATCGTCTTAGTTTGGATCGTCCTAAGCTAGATTGTCTTAGTCTGGATCGCTTTAGATTGATTCGTCTGATCCATTTCAGACCTAATTACTTCATCTAAGACAAAGTTGTCTTATTTTGACCCTCTATATGGAGAAATTTTTCTTTAAGATCTTCACAAAAGTTGTAGATCTCAGAGTCCTCTTCGAAACTGTTCCAAAATCTGATAGCTCTAGTGAAAGTTATGCCATTTGTCCCAAGATAGGTACAATATGATTAAGGACATAATCAGGTTTGACTCTTTTGGCCATAACTTTAGCACCCGATCTCCAAATGAGGTCATTATTAAACTAATAGATTCCTAACATAGCTCTCTACCTCTTCATAAAAATTTTGGTATCCATTGGGGTTGATTCAAAAAATATTGATGGAGAGAAAGTGAGGGAAATGACCGAAAGAGCACGAATTGGTTATTTTACTGAACATACTTCAGTATTTTAATCATATCTTGATCTGTAGAGCTTTGAATGAGGAGATTATTATTTCAAAATAAACTAAAGACATGGAGCTATAATTGTTCTGAACAAGTGAGTTTGTGATTCTGCTGTCTGAACTAGTTTTGGCTAGAGAGATCTTATGGAAATAACCTTATAGGATAATACGTTCACGTCTTTTGATATTCCGGATAGTTGGGATATGAAAATGGGGTCCAACACCTCTAAAAAAGTCTAAGATAACTACTCCCACTACTTCTACAGAAACGTAAGATCCATCCACTATTTTGACTTGAAACTGGCCTTTTGGTAGTCTTTTCCTTTGTTGGAACCCCTGCACAGAATTACAAACATGATCAGTGGCTCCTGAATTTAATATCCAGTAATCAGATGAATCTGCCACATTTTTAGTTCCTAAAAAACTTAGGAAACCCATACCTTGTTTGCTCTTAAGGGTCTCTTTGGCCTTCTTTTTCATGGGATAGGCCTTGACCACTATTTGGGCCTTCCCTTTCTTTGCACCCTTCTTCTTTTGCTTGCCCTTACCCTTGGGCTTAGAGGAAGATGCCGCATGAGCCTCTAGCCCATTGGCCCTGATATTTAATATCTTCTCCGTGTTTTGGAGAGTATTCATCAACTCACTCAAGGTGTAATCCTTATTTTTGAGCTCATAGTCCAACCTAAACTGATGAAATGAAGAGTTTAAGCTATTGATGATCATGATCACTTGCGTTTTCGCATCCATGTCTGCCCCAAGTATCTCGGCCTCAGTAACCGCATAGATTACCTTAAGCATGTAATCCTGCAGTGATTCACTAGGCTTTTGTTTGAGATTGTGAAAGGTTTGGATAGCTTTCACCCTTGCAGACCTAGTCCTCAAACCAAACATCTCATGTAGGTGATGGACCATTACATTGGAATTCTGCATGCCTGCAAGTTGCTTTTGCAACATTGTGTTGGAAAAAGCCTGAATATAGCACTTGGCAATGTTATTAGCATTTTTCCATCGCTCATGCTACTGGACTTGCTCAGGAGTTGATTTGTCACCTGAAGGTGCAGGCTCATTGTCCGTTAATACCCACGAAATTCATTCTTATTAGAGAACGACGTCGAGGATACATCTCCATTCATTAAAATTCTCTCCGTTTCCTAATTTGTTATTAGTCAAGAGCATTGTGAGTGGATTCATATTGTGGTGAATATGTTTGAAAATATAAATTATTAAAGAATGAACATACTAGTCCAAATTATTGGAACTTTGTATAAAATGATGATACATGTATGCATGATGATAGATTTAATAAAACTTAAAAAATTAAATCTTTATATGACAGTTATTTTTCTTATCTATAACGAACTAAGTGACGGTAGACCATCTTATCCATTAAAAGAAAAATTGGGACCCTCCCACTCAAAAAGCTACCAAGCATCTTCATGCCTAACTCTTTGAGAAGTGCCATAATTTGGT
>JAOTAY010000006.1:16171329-16189270 GCA_025629805.1 Erythroxylum baracoense
CGCCTTTATCTGAGCATGCATTTTATGAAATGCATCAAATACTGAATATGTCATACACAAAATCTCATACAAATGTTTAGATGATGGTTTCATAATCATCGGACCTCAGTCTGGCATTCAACTATCGTTGAGAACCAAAAGTCAAATTCATATCACATCAAAACACTCCCAATACATGCCCAACTATTAAACTCCTCGAACCTCAGGTCCGGAATCCAGAAACAGCATACAACAGTTCAATAATATTGGAAGTTTGACAAAATCAAGGTGCACACAAATCAAATCAATCCTAGGAAGACATCTAGGTTGACTCACAATACGCTCCCAGAAGCTATTGCCTGGATGGTCGGGCAATGTCTGACTGTCGTCCGACGTGCTCCTCTAAAATAGACAAAACACATTCACAATTATCACCTTTTGTACAAACGTACTAAACATATCAAAGTATAGAAAATATGCACGAAGCATGCTCAATGGCAATTCCGGGGTCTCTTCATAACCTCTCTCTCTCTTATCAAAACTTATTGTAAACCATCAATATCACAATTCAATTCTTATTGGCCTCCTTGCATGGCACTCTCTCAGGTCTCTCGTAAACTTAGGGGGTGCAATAGATATAAGTTTATTTACGGAAGGTGCATCTTTATAGATGATGCACCCTTACAAAAGAAGATGAGTCACAGAAGAAGATGATTTACAGAAGGAAATGATGTCACCCAGAGGAAGCTGACGTCATCACAGAAGAAGTTTTACTTTTAGCATAACGTTTCCTATAGACATCGGATTGAATTTTTCTTTATATGATTTAAAATAGGGCATTAAGATGTACAAACCCCATGAAGAGCTCAAAGACCAATTTTATCTTATGAAGGGTCAAAAATAGGACAGAAGATATGCAATGAACAGTAACCCAGAAGAAGTTTAAAAACAGTAACACAAAAGATATTTTACAATCGCCATGACTTTCTCTAGAGGGATTGGATCAAGGTGTTCTTTATATGGTTTGAAAGAGGATTCTAAGATCTACAATTTTTATGAAGACCTCTGAGGCAATTCTATCTTCTGAGGGGTCAAAAATGGGACAGAAGATAGGTATAGATGAAAAATAGAAGAAGCAAAACACAAAAGGAGATGACGTCATCACAGAAGAAACATAGAAGAAGTTCGTGAACAGTAACAAAGAGGAAAGTTTATGAACAGTAACACAGAGGGAGTTCATAACAGTAACACAAAACAAGTTCATGAACAGTAACATAGATGAAGTTCATTAACAGTAACATAGACGAAGTTCATGAGTAGTAACATAGATGAAATTCATGAACAGTAACATAGACGAATTTCATGAACAGTAACACAGAGGAAGTTCGGCCACTTAGGTCGAAAGCAGACGAATGCAAGAAGCAAAAGAAGCAATTCATAGACGAAGCAAAAGCCAGACGAAGCAAAAGATAGAAGAAACAAAACACAGAGGAAACCAAAACACAGACGAAGCAATACAAAGGAAGATGATGTCACCAAGAGGAAGCTGACCTCATCACAGAGGATATGTCTTTACAGACGATACAGAAAACAGAAGAAGCAGATCATATCATCTTTCATGCCTATACGAATTATATACATCATTTTCATTTCTATTTTACCTCAAAGCATGAAACATCATCTATATTACTCCCTTTTTAGCTCCAGAACTCCAAACAACTCAAAAAGCCAAAACTCACATAAATACCAAAATCGCATACTACTATCCATACTTGTGTATTATTTCTGCATTTCCTTTCTTCTGCGTTTGCTTTTCGATTTAACCAACATCCAGAACCCTCATATCTATTCTCTACCTTGTGAACGCCCCCTTTTTATTCAGATATATATATCCAACATACATATGCTTATTTACATAGTGGAAATGACATTATAACCACTTACTCGCTTAGCAAGTACTCTAACACTGAAATAGAAATCAGCTCCACCAAAAACTACTAGATCGCTATTCGGTGATGAAGGTCAGGGGAGAGAATCGCAATGTGAAGTGTTTCAGTAAGGAATCAGAATTATGGTAGATTCATCCTAACTTAAACAATATAATATGTGAGTCCATTCCATGTCCCTCATATGTACTATTTATCTCCACTGACTCACCATTTGTCATAATTACAAACTGTAGTGGAGTCTTCCTAACTTAAACAATATTATACGTGGGTCCATTGCTTGTCCCTCACGTATACTATTTATCTTCACTGATTCACCGTTTATCTTAATGACAATTTGTCATACTTACCCGGAAATGCCAATAAAAGCATGCACAATTGTATGAATGTGTCAAACAATATGTCATAACTTATGTCTAACGTTCATTTATCTTGAGTCATATAAATGTCTCACAATTAATTGTTCTAGCCGTATGTATAGGTAACAGGATGTTATAGAATGGGCCTTTATGAGAAAGCTTGATAGGTGTATGGTCAATGTAGAATGGCTTGAGCAGTACCCACGAAGCAATGCTATGTTTAAAGAAACCAACATATCAAATCATAACCCAAAGTAGTTGATTTGTTGAACAAAGAATGGAAAAGGATTGCACCCTTTAGGATATTCAACCACTTGATGGATCATCGAAGTTTTGAAGGGCAACTCAGGCAAGAGATGGAAGTTAAGATTCTCGGATCACAAAGCTACCAACTGAGTGAGAAGCTAAAGGACTTCAGAGGTAAGCTGGAGTAACTAAGTAGGGATTCACAAAATCCAGAGTAGATTTGAGTAGACAAAGCAATGGAGGACCTGAAGCTATGCCATAAAAACTTAATAATCGCACTAGGCAATAGTTAGCTAAAGCATAAGGAAGCTGAATTAATTGCTCAAGATAACCAAATACTAGTCAACACCAATACAATGTTGAGATAAAAATCATGATTGATATGGATGAAGGAGGGAGACAAATTTACTCAATTTTTCATGGGCTCAATCACTGCAAGAAAAAACAAAAATGCAATCAAGATGTTAGAAGATCAAGCTGGTCTATAGTATAAACACTAGGAAGTAAGAAAAGTCTCACTTTTGAATACTTTATAAAACAATATGGCATTGAAACTAGAGTCAAAGAGATTCCACAAGAGGTCTTAGATGGATTTAGGTAGGTGAGTGAATTAACTAGGGAGGAATTAGTGAGAGAAGTTTCAAAGGAGGAGATCAGGGAAGCTATCTTCTCCTAAAATCCTGACAAAGCTTCAGGTCCAGACGGCCAAGATGGACGTTTCTTCCAAAAGAATTGGGATATCATGGGAGTTGTAGTGGTCGAAGCAATACATAAGTTCTTTCAGCACAAAACTCTATTAAAGGATTAGAATAAAACCTTTATGTCTGATTCCTAAACAAGGTGATGCTACACGACTAGAGCATTTCGGGCCTATTACTTATTGCAATTTTCTTTACATGACGGTTCCTAAGATCTGGCAAATAGGATCAAAAGCAGCCTAAGAGAGATTATTAGTCAGGAGTAGAATGCTTTCTTGAAAGGGAGGTCAGTAACTACAAATATGAGCTTTGTCAGGAGTTACTGGAAGGTTATAATTTTAGAGGAAAGGGAAGAACTATACTATAAAGAAGGATCTATAAAAGGCATATGACTCTATTAATTGAAGATTCCTCATCAGTATACTCACAGCAACAAGATCTCTAACACTATTTTGAGAGTGGATAGAAGAATGTGTCGCAATGGCAACGATGTGTATTTTGATCAATGGTGAACCCATAAGACTTATCAATGTTAGAAGGGGTCTAAGGCAGGGGTATCCTCTATCCCGTTACCTATTTGTACTCTGTATGAAAGCCTTCTTAATTCTTCTTATGGTGAATCCTGAATTCTAGTGTCATCATAGGTGCAAGAGAATGATCACCCACTTGCTTTTGTTGATGATATTTTATTTTTTTTGTAGGACTGATAAATACTCGATCAATATCTTAATGCAAACTATGAAGGAGTTCCAAGAGATTTATCGATTGAGAAGCAATCCATTGAAAAGCTCATTCTATTTATATTGCATCTCTAACAGAGAGGTGACTTCAGAGGCCATAGAGATGGGGTTCACACAAGGGAGTTTACCTCTAAAATATCTTGGCGTGCCAATATCCCAAAAGAAGATCAATGCAGGGGATTGCAAAACTTTGTTGGAAAACATAAAAGGCATAATCAGTCAATGGAGAAATAGGTTCATAAGTTATGAGGGAAGGCTACAGCTCATTCAATCTATACTGAGTCAGCTAGCAAACTATTGGATTAATCATGTCTACTTATCGAAAAGTGTGCTAAAGGAAATTGATAGAAAAATTAGGGATTATCTATGGAATGGATTGAGTGAGGGTAGAAGCAAAGCAAAATTGAGCTGGAGCAAAGTCTGCAAACAAAAAGTTTGGGGGGGAGGACTCGGGATATGTTTAACAAGACTACCTAGTAAGGTTAGTTTAGGCAAAAGCTTGTGGTGGTTATATAGTAAGAAGGATGACCTTTGGGTTAAATGGATTCATAGTACATTCATTAAGACTAGTAGCATTGGGTATTGAAGCTTAAGCAAAACATGTAAGGGATTCCAAAGGAGATGATTATGGATGCAAAATCTGGTGGACCATCAAATTGGAAATGGTGAAAGCACTTTTTTTGATAATTGACATTGTTGGGGTCTTCTTTATAAAGTGAGTGAACTACAACAGTTGAGAAGGCTTATGAACGATGAGACTAAAGTAAGCAAATTTATAAGGGGCAATCAATGGGTTTGGCCATATCTTAGCAGCATATACTCAAACATGTTACTAAATCAAATGCCTAAATGTTAGGAGGATGAATAGGATAAAATTCAATGGATAGTTGATAACTCTAGGCTGTTCAACACCAATGCTTGCAAGATCATGTTGCAAAAGGATCAGAATTTAAGAGTCGGTTGGGCAAAGTTGGTTTAGGATTCAAACATCAGATCATCTCATGCATTTATCTACTAGTTGGGCATGAATTGGGGGTTGCTCACAAAAGATAGATTGAAGTTCCAAATTAACTCAGTGAATTGTGAATTATGCAGAGCTGGAAAGTTAGGAGCACTTGCTGTTCGAATGTAGCTTCACAAGGAGATTTGGGCACAACTACAGGCCTGGTGGCTAAGCATCACCAGTCCTGCTTCTTCCTAGGAGGAAACTATCAGCTGGTTGGAGAGTCTGAAACTATTGAATCAAGTAGATTACAAGGCAATCAAGATTAGCTAGAGCGCAATGATTTACAGCATTTAGAAAGAGAGGAATTATCAAACTTTCAAACAATAAAACCGAAACTCAACGGAGGTCTTCTAGGATATTGTTCTCCATAGTAGACTGACGTTCCTAGCGAGAGGGATAACAAGTAATTTATTTGCTAATACGAAAATGAGATGGCGTATGTCATGAGATAATAATTTGTATACCTAAAACTAGGAATAGTTTGTTGTATGTTTTGTTTTCTAAGGTCTTTGACTATGAAAACACAACTATTCTAGATCTTTTGTACTAACTAAATAAGGGCAACCTTGTTTTGTACACATATAGTATGAATGAAATACTAAATTAACTTTCGAAAAAAAAATTGTCAGCTCTGATCTTTTTAGGATTGTAGATTGGCAAAATATGGACGGTATCTTGAAGTACATTACTCTATTGATATTCATTAATCCATGCTTTTACTTTAGATTCCTTAGGGAAATTGACTATTATAGTTGGGGCTAATTTAGCTTCATGTAAAATACTTATGAAAGTATGGACTACACAAACATTTTGAAAAAGGATGAGGGCTTCCATGATAATTTTTAAAAAATAAGGATTTTGGTAGAAGTATTGAAACCAATGTCTTTTAATCTTTTATCGATTAGACTCTGCGTTCTGTTAGGACATCGTTTAACCGTTCCGCTGCAAATGATGCTTGTTGACGATAAAGAAGTCAGAATAAGAAATTGATTTGTCTACTTGAATTAACGATTAGTGTGAGTGGAGGCATTATTGACTTTTTCCGTCACTCAATTTTATATTATTACGAAACAACTATGAAATAAGACACTCCTCAAAAAGGTTGTCGATATTAATTAAATAGGGTAAGGGCACAGAAAAGAGAACTAAATCCAATTGCCACAAACTACGATTAAGCTTAGGCGGTATTTACTTGCATATTCATTGACATTGACACAAGTATGAAATGAAAAGAAAAGCAAAGAATACTAAAACATTGAGTCATTTATCTAAAAAAATGATTTGGTAGGATCGTGAATCACAGGAAAAGGGTCGTGGCTTTGGCGATCTGGGTGTTGGAGTTTCTTAAATTGGGTTTGAGCTGATGGATTTTACGTGGCTTTTAATTGCGGCAGGTAGTCTTGCTTTGGGATACTGTATTGGTTCACGCCGTCCTGCTTTCGTGTTTCTCAGGGCCACTAAATTCTGTAAAAACAGCACTCAAACTCCCCCATCAGTAGTAGTAGGTGCTAATTCCAAAGACCCCCTTGATATTGAGAAGCTTGCTGATATTCTTGAAGATTTCAAAATGGTAAGCCTGCCCTCTTTCTTAATTTTGCTTTTCTTTTATTTTTACCAGGGTTATTACTGTGCAGGTTTTGGTTGTGAGAAATGACCTGAAGATGGGAAAAGGAAAAATTGCCGCTCAATGCAGGTTTTCCTTTTTCTTTATCATCAGACCCCTTAGTGTTCGCTTCCATCTTCAACTTTTTTTTTTTAAGATATTGCATCCTTATTGTAGGATGAATGTTGAATGGTTATCATTGGCTTTTGATATTTTCATATATGAAACTGTGTAAATTTCTTTCTCTGAGGGTGATTTTTAAAAATATGAGCCATTCCTAAATCCTAAAACTGATTTTTAGGAACCTATTATGTGGTAATAATAGTTTTGTTTCTTTCAAACTCTAGGAGTGATTACTAGTTTTTGTTACTAATTTTATGAGTGATTCCTAGACCTTTTCTTTGAGTCAATACCTTCTTACTTAATTCAGCACTCAAATTATAGCTGTTATCTTTAATTTCTTTTTCCAAATTCAAGCGACGTCAAAATTTTGTAATCTGTTTGTTTTTATTTAGAACTGAATCCTTCGGTCTGTCCAATGTCATTATGATATTAGAGCTTAGGCTTAGCTATGGTTACATGGAGCTGAAGGGTTTACAGAGAATTACTCACCGATCAAGAATGACCTATTTTAATCCTACGTGTTCTTGAGTGGTTGGACAAAGTTGAAACTTGTCTTCAGGATGTCATAGTTCCAATTGTACAGAGTACAACATACTAACAGCAAGTTCTTGAGAGGTTGGACAACATTGAAACTCATATTAAAAGACGTAATAATTCTTTTCTGATGTGGAAGGATAAAACTTTTTTTTTAAGGCTATTTTTGGTTGGGGGTTATTAATGGAATGAAATATTATTTTATCATTTGGGAGGAAGATTTATAATGGAATGGAATAGAATGGAATGAGATGAAAGAGGAGGGTTTCATATTACATCCCATGCTATCCTAAATAGTAAAAATAAGAAACTTCTGATTTAGGGAGTTTAGGATGAAATGTAAAATGATAAACAACTTTTCATTATATTACATTATAAACCTTTCTTCCAAACAACATTTCACTATATTATATTATGAACTCTTCTATCCCTCCCAAATAACAAATTTCTAATATTACCCTCATTTACATTTCATTTCATTATAAACCATTTTATTCCATTAAAAACCTTACGTCTAACCAAACATAGCATAAGAGTGATTTTCAAAATTAGGAGGGATTCCTTAAATCTTAAAAAATATTCTAGAAACCTATTAAGGTGATACTTAGAATTTGTTTGTTTCAGAACTTAAGATTTAATCCTACTTCTTGTTACAAATCCTATGAGTAATTACTAGACCTATTATTTCCTTATTCCGGTCTACCATAATTCGAGCACCTAAATTACAGCTTAACCTATCTTTATTCTTTATTCTAAATTTCAGCAACCCTAAGCATTTGTAAAGAATATTTGTTTCTATCTAGAACTAGGTCCTTATGTCTAATGTACATTACTTTGTTGATCTTGCTTCTTTAGTAACGCTTCTTTGCACATCTTTCCATAAAATTTGTGTTCTTGCTCTTCTTAATTAGACAGTTGTTTATTACAAGCTTAGAAAATTTGAGTTTACAACTATGTTATCAAATAATGCTATTCTTCAAGGTTTTTCTTATTTTCAAAAAGTAGATATTTGTGCTAATCTTTGGTTAAACTTTACTTAAATCCTCCCAGTCATGCAACATTGGGCCTTCACAAAAAGCTCCTATATCGGGCACCAAAAGCTTTAAGCAGGTAAGCATTCTTGCAGTATTTAACATACTTAGAAGCTAAGCATAAAATTTTCCCCCTTCTTTGCTTTTCTTGTCTTCTTGCACTAACAATTCTTGAAACTCGTTGAATATGCAGGTGGGAGATGTGTGCACAACCAAAGGTGGTTGTGAAAATTGAAAGCGAGGAGGATATGCTTGTCTTGCAGGTTAGCGTCTCTCTTGGTATCATCGCAAACAATAACCCTGCTACATTACAGTCAATCTTTGTTTCTTTTGTTTCACTAATTTTCTTGAACTGTTTTTTTTTTTTTTAATTTTCTACGTGGAAGTAATGACAACTATTTTCCATGAACTTTGCTTAAATGATCAAATAAGTCCCTAATTTGTTGGGTCATGTTTTTTAACTTTTAGATAAGCATCCATGGTAAGCCAATCTAGATTTTTGTTTGTGTGAAATAGTTGATCTCTCCATTTTGAAATAATTTCTGCCAAATACCAATATTTTGTTACTTTCCAGAAGACGTGTAACTTAAATAAGATCCCAGTGTTAGGTTTTTAATATTGATACAATTTTGGTGATTTATGAAAACTATTGGTACTTGGAAAGATCTCTTAGTTTCACAAAGGCTGCCATAACTAGAGGAGACGGTTTTAAAAAGTTATGAAACCAGCTGATTCAAGTTAGCCGTTCAACTTAGTAGAATGTTTGAACATTTATATATTGTATCGACTAATGGCCTATGTTAAACAATTATTTGTCTTAATGTATATGACAACTTTCTCCATAGAGGGCCCCAGTACTTGTACAATTGTATTAAGCTCTCTGCTATATCGCTCTAAATTTCCCCACTACGTCAGCCACAATAGCTTGTGTATTTTGCATGTTGCTTAAGTTGCAATTAATTTGTTCCAAGGTGCCATTTGATGTGTCATACAACCAAAAAGTTTTTGTGCAATGTTTGATCTGTTTCTTTTGTGACTTATTGCTCTTGCTTAAGTTAGTAATATGCAGCCAAAAGCTACTTACGCTTTGTAGTTTGCATGTTACTACAATTTTGGCTAAGCTACAATGATACAATAAAAGTTGCCTATAGTTTACCTTTTTGTTCTAATATTTGGAATACGTATATGTTGTCCTGTTCTGTGATTTATTGGTCCAATTTGTCATTTCTTGTTGCTTTAAACTTCTAATATAGTCACTGTATTGACCCGGAAGCACTTGAAGCTTTTTATTGGGTGTTAGTAATTACTTAGCCTCGATTATATGGTGATAAATTTTCAATTAATTACCAACATTCATCCTTTTACTTCTTCCCTCATCATAAGAATTGCATCTGTAATTGAAGTCATGTTTCAGTCTCTAGTTTTTGCACTTGTGTTTATGAACTTTCTGTTTCTGTTCATGTTTACTTGGATGCATTCTTTGTGGTCCTTTCATTGAACCACACCTCTATTTTGATAGGAAAGGGCGAAATCGCTTAAACTACCTACCCATATTACCATTGATGCTGGGAGGACTCAGATTGCACCAAGTGAGTTTGCAAAACTACTTTTTTTATTTAACTGAATCATTGAGTTGGTAAATGTAAACTTCTATGCTGATGAAGAAGATAAAGTTTACCTTTTGCTTGGAACGATTTCTTGGGCTGGAGTATATATGCTTGAAGTATTCATTTCGGTCTAGGAAGCTGAGTGAAAAGTTGTTCCGCGAATGGACAAAACAAGGAGAAACTATTGTAGATAAGTTATCATGATATTCAGTACGGTACATGTGGAGTTGAGTGATAGTGAAGTGTGAAGCCAGGATCTGGTTCTAATCTTCAATCTGTAAAGGCTACTATTTTATATTTTATGATTATTTAAAAAGATTTTGTTATGCTGTAATACTTGGTTGCCAATCTCCTGTCATTGTTATTTATGACTAATCTAAATGAACTTTTATCTGCTCCTACCTATATTTTGGTGTCATCGAGAAAGAAATTGGCTTTGATATGCAACTTGGTGTGAGCCATGGAGGGAGAGTAGTTAGGAAGCAAATAAAAGATATTGTAAGCATCATCCCTTGGAACGCACAAGAAGCACTGAAAGCCTTGAAAAACATGGGTTTCTTTGTTTTTTGTTTTTTGGATTTTGAATGCAACTGTTTCTTAAGTAACCTTTTGAGTCATTAAACAAACATTTTTCTTATATTAATTTCTTTACTTTTGTTTCAGATTCGAGAACAGTGATGGCAATTCTTGGTAAGATTTCTCTTACCTGCTGTATTCACGATTTGAATTTTAAAGATTCAATAAGTCATCTGGTACTCATCCCCACAATTAGAGAAACTACTTTCAAATTAGAGAGAGACGTTTTTGTGTCCTAAGTAAACTTTTGAGTTCGCTCTATCTGCTGAATGTGGAACAAGAAAGCATCAAGTACATCGAAATTTCCCCATTTGTAGTTGCACGAATTTTTCTCTGACAAAAAAAATTGTGCAGGACCTGTGGAAGTGGTTGATGATGTCACTGGTGGCTTAAAACTTTTGTAGTGTCTATACTTACGAACGCTGGTGCTAGTGAACTTCGTTAGCGTCTCTTGGCCACAAAACTCTTGCTGTCTGTCTTGAAAGGAGTTTCTGCCTGTCGCCCGCTCCAGTCCCAGGCCTGAGCAAAGTTCTTCCCTTTTAACTTCTTATTTATGATGATGGCGAAATTTTCTGTAATCGCCATTGCTGTCATTTTTAGCATTTTAACCGGATGGATGGGCTTATATTATTCGACCAACAGTGGTTATGTTGTCATATGCAAGTTTCAGTTGTTTTTAGTTTTAGAAGAAAAAAGAAATTTTATAATTATTGAAAAATATCCTTATAATTTATTTTTACTCCTAACATTTTATGTGACAATTTAGTAGATGACTTGTGGGAAGACCTATAATCAACTCTGAAACCATAAACAAACTCGACCCACGCCATAAATTAGAAATAAATCCAACCAAAAATTCTCATATCAACTTAACCTAAATTGTCTGGGATTGGAGCAATGTTACTTCCCGAATGATATTGCATGGTGAGAGAAGGGAGTTTGGAGTCGTACAAAATTATTTGCTTTTGGGTTGATCTCAGTTTGTGAGAATGAAGTCTGAAGAAGACACAGTTCAAAAACTATTGAAAGGTATATTTCAAAATTGACATCTTAATTTTTTGGCTTTCGAGCATTTGAGGTTGAGTTGAAAGTAGGTGACATCACTGCAAATTTAATAGGAAGCTTTATTTTATTTATTTGTAATAAGAAGATAAGTGCTTGCAAATGGAAATTCGAAGGGTATTCACAATGCATTTAACTCAAATGATTGCTTTCAGATGAGGTCATACCACCTCTTTACTTACAAATCCAAGCTCAAAACTTATCTTTCCTCTTGTTCTTGCCTTTGGCTTTCTTGTTCCCTTCATGCAACCGTATTTTTCATTTAATCATTATACTCGAATAAAGCTTCTATAAGCTTAAATATCTATGAATGTGCTTAAACTTAATCTATTCTTAGTTTATCTAACTAGAAGAACTAAGATTTAGTTACGGGTTCATAAAAATCTAAAAACATTAATCTCTTATTCCTCTTCTTTCTTCATCTTTATTTCAGCTCATAAAAAACCTAATTTTCAGCTCATAAAAAACCATTACTTGCTTCTACGTCTTTCATAAATCAATTTGAATCACAAGATATTATATCAACCTTAATTTTCTGTTTGGTACATTTTAGTCGATATGGAAACCAAGGTTTTCTAGTTTTCCATACTTCGATTGATTGCATTTCAATTCTTCAAAGTATACTTTACGTATTTAATTACACCCATAGGGTGCCACCATTTCCTCACAGAGGATAGATCGGGGATCTGTTTCCCTAAACTCATTATATAATTTTCGATTTTATTTTCCCTTAAAAAAACAAAAAAACAAAAAAACAAAAAAAAAGAATGATGAGCTTAGTCCTGAAATAAAATGTCATCCAAAACATCAATATGCAAAGTGATTATTAGAATACACACATATAACACATAGAACATAAACGATAAATCAATTACAAGTACCCTGCAAATTCCTTTTTTATTTGATATTGGAGAAATAAGTCAGTTTATATATACTTTTTAGGAAATAACAATCTACATAAAGTTCTTAATTGGATATTATGCACTTGGAGTCTTTTGCCAAAAAGAACCTAATTTAAGTTTGAAAATATATTTGTTAAGATTGATTGAAGTTTTAATTAAATTCTTTACCACTTTTTTTGTTTTTTATTTTTTTTCTTATTCAACAGATCTTAGAGTTAAGTTTCGATTTTAATATAATGAAACCTTCAAATTTACCCCTACCATACATTATTAAGGAGAACAAATATATAATTTTGGAGTAAGGCCAAATCATTTACCGATGCTACATTTGATATTCATAATAAGGGACTTAGGCAATGAATAGGTTTTGATTTTTAGTTACAAATTTCCTTGAGAGCCTTTTAAACATGTCATTATAGACCTGTCATCATTGACATGATTAATTTAATAAATGACTATAAGATTATAGAGGTATTTGTTGATAGTTGAACATCCCCTGTTCAGAAAAGGATGTGAGGGTGAGCATGTTGATTGTGAGGTTATAGAGGTGATCAAGCTGCTTCTAGAATAGGTGGAGAAGTTATTTGCATTGTTGGAGAGGGTGAACAAGGTGATTGTGACACTATAATAGATAAACAAATTGCTTCTAGGAAGGGTAAATAACGTATTTAAAAAGATATAGAAATAGTGAATTCGATAATCCAACATATAAGGGTGACGAAAGAGAAGTTAGTGACTTTGATGATTTTAATTCATTTGATTCTGACGATATATTTGATGAGGTGGTTAGTGAAAAGGCTACATAATAATTTAACAAGTTTCTTTTTAGTGGTGCATAAGAAGTCCCAACATATAATATTCCATATATGTAGACATATTCGTTATATGAAGATTTAGATGAGCTTAAGAGTGTGGATGACAATTTAGATGAAGAAGGAAGAAGAATGCCTAAGTTCCTAAAATTTAAAGCATATACTGATATGATGAGATCAACTGATAAAGGTAAGTATGATATTTGATTTGATGAATGTATATAGACAAGATCTAATCTAATGTGTTGTTTGAAAGATTTTGATTATGTGTATGTTAACAATGAGAAATCTGGTTTAACTATTGTTTATAAAAAGAGTTGTTGGTGGAGAATACAAGCTTCCTCAACCCAACATGAGATAGTATTTCAAATCAATATATTTCAATTGAACTACAAGTATGGTCAAGAATACCATAACATAGAATGTAAGGCGCTTTGAATTGTAAAGAAACACCTCCTATATATTAGACATTGTTCTATATGGGATATTTTGGGCTTAAGGGTGCAGTTTGAAGGGGCATTAATTTTGTGATTATAGATAAGAAGGTAGGTGAAGAACTTCATATTAGTGTTGTTGACAGTGAAGAGCACAAGCAATTTGAAAAATTAAGAAGCTATGGATTAACTATATTGAAGTGGAAGGTAGTTATTTTATTATTAAACATCCAGTAGATATTTTTTATTCCATATACATATGCTTAGATGCTTGTAAAAAGGTTATTAGTTGGTTGTAGGCCTATAATTTATGTCAATGGTTGTCAATTGAAGCATAAGCATGGAGGACAACTACTATCAGCCATTGTTATGAATGCAAATAACAATATTTTTCCAATCATATAGGTTGTAGTTAGGATTGAGAATCAAGTCTTGTGAAAACGGTTTCTTGAATGTTTATAAGAAGAAATCAAACACTATAAGGATCATAATTAGGTTTTCACTTTTGATTTAAAAAGAGGTAAATTCAGTTTATTAGGTTTTCTTTTCATTTAATAAACATTCACTAAGTGCATTAATAGTGCATTTGATTTCTTTGTAATATGGTTTCAAACATACCTTTAATATTGAGATGGCTGATATCAAAAATAGATATTGTGTTATGAAATATTTAAGCCAACCTTTACTCCAAATTTAAGACAAATAAAATTATAAAAAATATAGTGTGGAATGGGCTAGAACATATAGCTTCAATGAATTTTGAGGGTATATGATTATTTTATTTAACTACACTTGATTTTGAATGTACATGATCATTCAAATCATGCTTATTTTGAGTTTTTACCTTGAACATATACATAGAGTAATTAGAAAGTATTGAAAAATTGATTTATGATAGCTATAGGTTGCATGATGCTTTAGTAGCCATTTTAGTTTGTTTTTAGTGGTCAATTAATTAATTCATGCATGTTTAGGGTTAGAATTGTGTTACTTGGTTAGATATTTGTGTTTTGAGTGTTTTGTGCGTTAGAGCACACTGTTGAGCTTTAATATTATGTGTTTGAGGTGCCTTAATGTCTTTGTTAGTATTTCAAATCAAATATCGTAGAATAGAGAGAATTTGGAGGAAACCCAAAGGAAGACCCAGGGCTATGATCGTGTTCTAATGGCTAAAATTGTGATAAAAGCAATGATGACAAGCCACGATCATGACAAAGAGAAACTTTAAGTGCCACAATCGTGGCCTGCACAACACTAAATGCAGACCGGCTTCTAAATCTTAACTTTGTGAGGTTATTTCGAACTTTTTGGGCCTGGGTAAAACCTAGTTTTTACCCTAAATAGAAAAGACTACACAGAGGGGAGGAGAACTCTTATTTTCGTGCCTCCATTTCTGCCACTTTGGGAAAAAGCCAAGGAAGAAAAAGAAGAGAGAAAGAGAACAAGAGAGAGAAGAAGGGGATTTACCTTGGGTGCTTCCGCTTCCAATCCTTCAAGTTGTATTTTCTTCTCTCCATCTCTTATTTCTTTCATATAATGTATAAGATAGGATTGATGATGAAGAAACGTGATTCAAGGATGCTCTAACTCTTCTTTAGGGATTTAGACTTGATTCGATGTTAATATAGTTGTTTTTGTGTTAATTAATTTGGGTGTTGAGATTATTTGTTGTAATTGTATGCTTTAGTAATAAATCGAGAGAGTGAAATGAATGCAAAATGATTGGGTTGGTTAATGAGAGTTAATTGACCTAATAGATCAAAAAAATAATTAAATCGGTAATTATACGGAGAGAAATCCCGTGTAAGGACTGGGTTACTTATTAGAACACTTAGAACTGATTAGATTGTAGGTTGATTGTTAATATAGAGATTACATGTTTGGTAACTTGAGTTAATTATGGTTTATTAAATATGGTTTGGTGATTATAACTCGAGAGAGAGTAATCCACCATTCGATAGTCTAGAACTAACACCCTATTAACATAAAAGTGACTAGGTTAGCATTGATGATAGGATAAATCCCTTTCTCATAATTTGGTAATTTTTCTTGTGTGGTTTACATTGTTAATTTGGTGGTGATCAATTTGATTCCTTGTGTGTTGATTTTACAATTTAATTTTCAACCAATCCATATTCACGAATTAAGTTTTCTGTTTAGTTTTATTTTCTTTTAATAATCCTTTTAGGCCTTAGATAACTTAGAATTCAATTAGTTCACCAACTCTTTGAGGGATCAACACCTCATATACTACATTCATAACTTATGCACTTACGGTATATCGAGGGTTTTATAAGATTAAAACTTGCTGAACAAAGAACATATTCCAAGAGAATATATAATAATGCTCAAGAAAGCCAAAGTAGCCTATTAATACAAGAACCAACATAGAGGCAAAAGAAAAGAAGAATAAATTAACTGAATTGCAAGTTATTTTTATATATGGTGGTCATTATTGCTATAAATTTTTTATATAGTTTTTACTGTGGCTAACTATTTTTGTACATGGTGCAAATTATAACTAAATATTTTTGTATGTAAAGCTTATTGTGGTTAGATATTTTTATATATGATGCTTATTGTGACTAGCTATATTTATATATGGTACTCTTTCAGATAATGAATAATGGTTTTCATATATACTATCTCTTTTAGAACATGCACTCAAGTTTTTATATATGTTCTCTCTTTTCAATAATAAAATTTGGCTTTATATATGCTATCTCTTTGGATCATAAATTCATCTATAGTTTGATTGAAATTTCCTATTCATCTTTGAGTGTACAACAAGTATAACAAAATGTCTTTTTAAGTGCACATAATTTTTTTTGATTATATAAGTCTTGATACTTGCAGGAAAGCAAATTATCATTCTAAAATCAAAGGAATAATCTAAGAAGGTCCAAATAAGATGATACTAATTCTCTAATACAACATATATCTGTATATAATACTATGTAAAATTAATCTATAAATCTGACTGCAAAGTGCTGTAAAGTCCAAAGTTTCTTAAACTTAGACAAACATCATACTCTCAATTCTAGAGAAAATATATTTCTTATAAGTAAATTGTTAAGTAATGCCCAAAATTGACAATAAAATAACCCAACTACAAATTAATAACCTTTATAATAATAAATGGTCTTATTGGTTCTTAGTTTATCGTTGATCTCCTGCAGTTCACTGATTAAATTTATACTTGTGATTTTTTTGCATGTCACACAAAGTAATCACATTTTGTTTACTCTTTAAATAGTATGTATAAGCAAATTTGACAACCAATCAGTACATAATCCAATTTAATAAAATGAAGTTATATTTGAAATTTACCCTAAATTGAGTTAATTCATAGTTATATCATCCTATGTTAAACTTGGTTTAAATAGTCCTCATAGGTGTTATCAAGCTATAATTACAATAATGTAAGTGGTCTTTAATCTTATTGGTTGTACTATTAGATGAATGTTTAGGTGTTATCAATCCACAATTATAATAATGTAAGTGGTCTTTAATCTTGTTGGCTGTACTATTAGATGGATGTTTAGTCCTCATTTTCTCAACTGAGAAAATAAGTGAACACAATAAATATAAATCAACCTTAAAAATAAACAAAATAATCAGATTTCAACATAAGAACCATGCTAAAATGTATATCAAATTTAAATCCCATCTTTTAGTGTGAAGCCAAAATGAACACCAATAAGAAAGGTAATAGTTTCTTGCATTTGTGCTGTAAGAAGACCAAATCTTATATATATACGAACACCTATATTGTCTTATAATATCAAGGTTTACATTCATTTCATGTGTAGGCAAAGGTAAGTGACACTATGTATCATCCTGTTTCCATACTAAAGGTTAGAATCGTAGATTTTCGTAATTGAGAAATAGCAATGAGATATCAGAAAAATGCATTTAATGCTCATGCATAGTTTTAGCATATACACACGTGAATTTAATTTTTGCACACATTAAAATGATTGTACATGCATTCATAGACATTTCGGGTATAATTGAAATGTGAATGTGGTTTTATTGAGAATTGTGGCTTTTATATGTTGAAAATTAATTTGGAGAGTGTATTTAGTAATTTAGAATTTTGGAGAATTTTAGAAAAATTTCTGAAAATTTGGGTAATTTTGAACTAGAAAAAATGCCAAGTAGCAAAACAATTGATGCATAGCAGTAGAATTAAGAGTCAAATGATATTGAAAATTTTTATAAATGACATTTGGGTTTAATGACATATGTCATTGAAATTTGGAGACAATTGGAGTAGAAAT
>JAOTAY010000006.1:16189370-16211426 GCA_025629805.1 Erythroxylum baracoense
TGGAGGTTTTGGCAGTGGAAGAAAAATGGAAGAAATTAGGGTTAGATGAGAGAAAGATGAGAGAGGATGGATGGATGTTGCCTCCTCCCAAGTCCCTTTGTCACTTATCCAGCAATAGGGTTTCTAAATTGGTATTTGGGTTGGTTTGCACGAATAGGTAAGTACGGTTTGCACGAATGGGTAAGTAAAATTTCCAAAAATGGTTCAGGTCTGGGTTGCTGATTCAAAGGTTTTACTGCATCAAAAGAATGAATTCACCGCGGCAAACTTTTCCTGAAAGGTCTTCTTTCTTGATCTTATGACTTTTAATTTCTTGGTTTTCACTCTTGGCTCTACTTCTTGAGTGTTCTGCAATGAAAAGCAATAGTTTTCAATATCAACTATCCTAGAAACCATGTGAGTGCAATTACTAACTAATTATGAAAATTTTACCTTCAAACTACATTAATTCAAAACAAGCACTCCTAAGCTAAATTAAGCACAATATCCAACAACAAGGGCCGAAAAGTATAACAAAAACCATGAAAATATCACTAAATAATATAGAAAACTTGGGTTCAATCAATGACTCTTATCACCACAGTTCTATCATAGAACATTACTTCAGAATTTCAAATCCCCCCCCCCCCGAAATTTTGATATGTAATATTTATTTTGACTATAATATTTATTCCTTCCCCTTTCTTTAGCGCTTAAGGCATTCCTAGAGGAGTCTCCTAATTCCCTCATGTGAATACTCTCACAGAGAATTTTATTTTGAACATTAACTAATTTTAATTTTCCTTTATCATAGGAAGTACTAATTGTAGAAACAAAAGTATCCCAAGTGTTAAGTAAAGAAGACAACAAAATTAGTTCTTAAATTTCAATGTCAAAATTAACCTCGAAAAAACTTAGTTGACTGATAATCACATGAAATTCATTAATATGATCAGTAACGTTACTACCATTAGTCATTTTAAGATTAAAAAACCTCCACATCAGAAATACCTTGTTGATCGCCAACAGCTTATCATATGTGTTTGCCATAGCCTTAAATAATCTTACGATGCTTTTTCAATTCATGATATTAAACGCAACATTCTTAGCCAACGTCAACTGAATGACACCTAACATTTGCCTATCTAGTAGATTCCACTCGGTAATTGTTTTTCTGATTTGTTTAAAGATGGAGTTAAAAATTGAAAATTGCTTTCAAGGAAAGCCAAAAGGCAGTTCAGTTTCCATTCCCCAAACCGTTAAAAAATTTTCTTTTTTTGTTCTTTCTTTTTCATTTGATCTTCATGAAGATGAAGAAATTTTATCTTCAATCTGTGCCAAGGTTTTAAACAAAAAGGAAATAAAATCTTTATTTAAATACCTTCTGTTAACCAATTTTTTGAAAATTATGTTTCTAATAATTGAACTCCATTATAAGTGCATTTAACATGCATTTCTCTATTCCAATATGTAAAATCTTCAAACCATTCGTGAAATTGAAAAAGCCTTCACCATGGAATATGGCTTCTTCTTATTGAGAGGGAGGTTTAAACTTTTTTGGTACAAATAATCTTCAATATGCATATTCCAAAACACAAAATCTTTCCCATCAAACATTTCAATTTTCACCTTCACATCCTCTATTATTGTAAATTGTGTGATTTCCTAACTTTGTTCTGATACCAATTGTTAGGATCAAAAGCCAAAAACAAACAGTAATAATAATTTTGCAAGAAAGAAAATTAAATGACACAATATTTTTACATAATTCAACAAAGTGTCAATGTCCACGGTAGCGTTAGGAATTTTATTCTCTCTTATCTTGTGGTGTACAATGACAAAATATCAAGGCCCCTTATATACTGAGAACCTATAATAGAATATGGAATATAATCCTTCCTAGACTATAACATAATATGGAAGCAAAATCTTACCCAGAAACAAACACACAATAATAATAAATTTGCAAGAAAGAAAATTAAATGATAATATTTTTACGTGGTTCAGTAATGTGCCAACATCTATAGCCAGGTTAGGAATTTTATTGAAGATTTATGAAAGCGATAATCTTATTATCACACTTACATTAAACATAAGACTACAATAAGGTTTATATACATAAAACCTATACAATATAATATATATATATATATATATTGGAAAATACACTTTTACCCTTAATCATACGTAATATATATAATACACTTCTACCCTTAATCATACGTAATAACTAACACTCCCCCTCAAGTTGGTGCAAAAATATTACACATGCCCAACTTGCAGACTATGGTATGAACGGCTTGACTATTGAGTCCTTTTATGAAAACATCAACCAACTGTCTTTCCGACGTTACATGGAACAAGCTTAAGATACCATCAGTTAACTTTTTTTTTGACGAAATGTCGATCAATTTTGATGTGCTTCGTCCAATCATATTGAACAGGATTTTGAGCAATATTGATTGCAAATTTGTTATCACAATACAAGAATAGCTTATCTTCTCCAGCCAACTTCAACTCTACTAGCAACTTTTGTAGCCATAAAAGCTCAAAGACACCTTAAACCATAGCTCTGTATTCTGCTTCTGCACTTGATCTTGCAACCACACTCTATTTCTTGCTTCTCCAAGTGACCAAGTTACCTCCCACAAGTGGGAAATAACCAGAAGTGATCTTCTGTCATCTAGAGATCCAGCCTAAACTGTATTTGTAAAGGCTTCAATTTGAAGACGGCCATATTTCAAAAAAAGACCTTTTCTTAGGGCTGACTTTAAATATCGCAAATGTGAAAGATAGCTTGTTGATGAGATTCTCTAGGATCATGCATAAACTGGCTTACTAAGCTAACAGCATAAGCAATATCTAGTCTGGTATGAGAAAGATATAAGCCCACTAACCAATCTCTGATATCTGGCTTTATCAACTGATTCTTCAGTTCCTGCTTGCAACTTTATGATTGCTTTCAATGGGTAATTCTGTTGGTTTACATTCCAGCATGCCAGTTTCATCCAAAAGATCCATAATGTATTTCCTCTAAGAAATGATGATTCCTTTTGTTGATCTTGCAACTTCAATTCCTAAGAAGTATTATAACTTTCCAAGATCCTTGATCTCAAACCCTTGAGCCACAAGCTTCTTCAACCAAGCCATTTCTTCTTTATCATCTCCTATCATCACTATATCATCAACATAAACAATAAGAAGAGTGATCTTACTCTTATAGTGTCTCATAAAGAGGGTATGATCAGCATTGCTCTGTTGATGCCCAAAAGAGATCATGGCTTTGCTAAATATGTCAAACTAAGCTTTGGGAGATTGTTTCAACCCATACAAGGCTTCCTTCAATATGCACACCTTTCCTTAATTTCTCTCATTTTCAAACCTAGAAGGGAATCTCCATATAAACTTCTTCTTCTAGGTCTCCATGTAGTAATGCGTTTTTCACATCAAATTGCTGCAAATCCCAATCCAAGTTAGCTGCACATGATAGCAAGATTCTGATTATGTTCATTTTTTTAACAGGTGCAAATGTCTCCCGATAATCAACTCTACAAGTCTGAGTGAATCCCTTTGCCACTAATCTAGCTTTGAATCTTTCAATTGAACCATCAGCTTTATGTTTTATTGGGGGCACCCACTTACAACCATCTAGTTTCTTGCCCGAAGAAGTAACTAGTTCCCCAGTTTCATTTTAGCGAGAGTTTTCATTTCTTCTACCATAGCTTCTTTCCATTTTGGATCTATAATAGATACCCTCCAACCCTTCGGAATAGACATAGAAAAAAGAGACAAGGCAAAGGCTCTATAGGAGGGAGACAAGGAATTATAAAAGACAAAGTTAGTAATAGAATGTTTTGTACACTACCTGACCCCTTTTCTTTAACCAATGGGTAAATTTAAATCAGAATCAAAAGATAACTCACCTGAGGATTCTTTCAAGGTAGGAAGCATGATGGCTTCTTCAAACCTATTCTTCCTCGAGTATCTCAACAAATCAGGTCTATCTAAACTCCCAACAACATTCCCCCCTTAACATCATCAATTTTCTCATTCGCCTCCTAAGCATTAATCTCCTCATTCTCCCCCTAAACGAAGTACCACAGGCACCACTTCTTTTTGACTACTCTACCCCTGAAGAGGTGACTGTGTAGTGCCAAAGTAAGGTTCAAAGCACCACTTCTTTTTCACTACGTTACCCCTGAAGAGGTGACTGTGTAATGCTAAAGTAAGGTTCAAACTCTCGAAAGGCAACATCCATACTAACATAAAACTTTCTAAATGGGGGGGTGATAGCACTTATACCCTTTTAGGTTGGAGAATACCCAATAAACACACATCTCAAGGCCCTCAGGTCTAATTTCACAATATTCCTAGTATGGATAAAGCATACACACCCAAAAACCTTTGGTGGAACAATATAGCCTTTTTTCCTGATTAAGACTTCTAAAGGTCCCTAGTATGGCTTTGGAACATTCATAGTAAACATAAGGGATCTAGCAACTCTCAACAAATGTCTATTTTTCTATTCAGCTACCTATTTTGAGCACTAGTATATGGACAACTAGTTTGATAAACAATCCCGTGATACTCCAAATAAGTACCAAACCTACTATCCATGTATTCTATCTCATTATCAGTTCACAAGACTTTTATCTTACATCAAACTAGGTGTGAACCATGTTATGAAAATATTGAAAGCAGGATAAAATATCACTTTTTGTTTTAATAAAATACACCTAAGTCATTCTGTGCAACAATCAATGAAAGTAACAAACTATCGATTTCCAAATAAAGAAGCAGTATATGTAGGACCCTAAACATTAGAATAAATAAGCATAAAAGGAACAATGGCTTTATTATCACTTAAATGGTAGGAGTTTTTAGTATGTTTAGTATACTCACAAGCATCACAAGATAAAGAATCAAACCAAGTTCTAAAAAACAAACTAGGATATAGTTTTGCTAAAACAAAAAAATGATGGATGTCCTAACCACTTATGCAATTGTATTATTTCCTGTTGGACATCCTGATATCCCCCAAAAAGGTTCAAGCCTTGAATGTCTTCCATCATGTATAAGCCATCATGCTCTCTACCACTGTCAATCCTCCTCCCTGTTTGAAGATCCTAAAAGATACAATAATCAAGAAAAAATTCAACTTTACAGTTTAGAGCCTTGGTGATAGCACTGACAGATAAAAGATTGATCAGGAATTGACAAACATGAAGAACAAAAGACAACTTAATATTAGGAGTATAGGCAATAGAACATGTCCTAAAAATAAGAGTTAAAAACCCATTAGCCACCTTGACACTATCCCTTTTTAGACAAGGAGAGTAGTTAAGAGAGCCTTTAGAAATGCCTATCACATGTCTATTTACACCAGAATCAATAATCCATTAGTCCAGTTGACCAAAAGTGTTACCTGACTTGACAAAATTAGAGGTAGCACTGGAGGAAGAGTTGAGCTATGACAGGAGACGCCTTAAGTGATGAATTTCATCGTAAGAGAGACTGTCAACTAAAGCGGACTCCTTGGATGAGTCAATTGTTTCTAACAAATTTGCTTGAGCCCTTATACAGTTGGCTTGCTTTCCCCCCTTGACTCCTAGCAGGACTCCCATGCAACTTCCAACAAGTCTCTTTTGTATGTCTTGCCTTTTCACAGTAATCACAGTGCAAATGATCTTTATCAGAAGTAACATCCTTTGACTGCTCATGAGTAATATGGGTTATTAATCCTGACCTCTTAACTAGTGCAGTGTAAAGCATGACACTTATTCTGGTTTCTTCCTACTGGATTAAAAAATGTGCCTCCTTAAGACAGGGAAAAGGGGATCTACCAATAACTTGAACTCTTAATTGGTCAAATTAAACTAGCCAAAAAACTTAGACTTGCTCCTTTTCAAGCATATTTTGAATCAACGTTGCATCATTAACACACTTGGCTTGAAAATCTTGATAATAATCCAGTTCCTGCCATAAACCACCCAGCTTAGGAAAATAATTTGAAACAGTAAGCTCACCTTGTTTTGTGCCATAAATTTCGTTCCAAAGTTTAAAAATCCTAACATCATTTCCCATATGAGAATAGGTGAATTTTGCAGCTTTCCATATTTTCTCTGCATTGTCAAGCAGTAAATACTGTCGGAAGATCTTATAGTGCATAGAATTAAGATGCCAAGGCATAACCAATGAATTATCAGAGTCCCATCGACTAAAAGAAAGGTCAGTAACAAGTGGTGGTTTCTTATTTCTATCAATATAACCTTGTAGCCTTCTAGCCTTGATAGACATCAAACATGATCTAGACCAGGCTAAATAAGTGCTACTTTCGTCTAGTTTAATAGGACTAATCTGAGAGTAGGGACTTTCATTATTAGGATAACGTTTCTCTACTTAATATCTGACACAATGGAACAAAAGGGAAAGTAGAGATTCCAAACAGAGGAAGCAGATTAGTCCCAAAACCAAATAAGCAGAACCTATTTGAAAGAGACAACGAAGACTCCAAAAGGAAGCAGATTAGTCCCAAAAATAAAGCAGCAAAGTTGTTCACAAGAGGCCCAAAAAATCAAAGATGTCGGAAGTCACCGAATTGTAGCTGGTTAGAGTCAGGAGAGGTCAGCGACCAGATCGGTGGAAAAACGTCTACGAAAGGTGGTCAAAGATGGCGACACGCACTACACGCATCGAGGAGTGGAGGAGCTATTGAAATGAAAGGTGGTGCGTGCGCTTAGGCACTAGATCAGACGGTGCCAAAAGTTTTGACTATCAACTGAACTTGACCTGGGCTTTGCTCCGGTAGGGGTGGTGTCGAAAGAAGAGGGGCAAAACACAACCTCTTCACACTTGCCAAAAAAGCATCGTATCGGAAACTATTTTCTGAAATATCGTACTACAGAAGGGAGTAAACTCAACCTTCAAATCGATTGAGGCTCTGATACCATAAAGATTTGTGAAAGCGAAAATCTTATTATCACATTTACATTAAACGTAAGACTAAAATTAGGTTTATATACATAAAACCTATACAGTATATTTATTGGAAAAATAAACTTCTACCCTTAATGATACATAATAACCAACATTTATTCTCTCTTGTCTTATGGTGTGCAATGACAGAATACTAGGACTACTCATACTGAGAACCTACAATAGATTCAGAAAATATTATGCAACTGGTGTAGTAAAGCTCTATCATATACTTGAAGATTATAACTTATCAACTTAGTTCTTAACTCATTAAATAATTGTTGGTCTTCTTATATTTTCCTCAAGGTTTAATGAAAACCATAGGAAAGATTATAAGAAGCTTCTTATGGTCAGGTGTTTTTGATAACAAATTCATAGGTAAGGTCAAATGGAATGAAGTCTATCTACCTAAGATTAAAAGAGGCTTTGGTATCCTCCTTATAAAAACTCTTTAACAAAGTTCTTATGAACAAAAAAATATGTAGGACCTTGACAAACAAATATGATCTCTAGGTTAAGTGGATCCATACATAGTTTTTGAAGGGAAGAAGTATCCAAGAGATTAAAACCAAATTAACATTCTATAAGCCAATTACTATAACTAAGAGAACTTTTATATAGGGATATCAAATGCAAAGTTGGCAATAAAAAGAATGCATCCCTATGGTTTGACAACTAAAGCAAGATGAGCCCTTTAACTAGAACCAACTTGATGCTCATATTATTGCATCTCTTTCTCAAAAGCACAAAGGTCAATGTGATTATCAATAACAATGAGTGAGTAACTTTGTTGACCTCCTTTCTACTTTGCACATTTACCTAGATTACAACCCAAACTTTAGTTTGGAAGACTCCAATTTCTTGTTGAAGCACCCTTATGCTATGTTTGGTAATCACTGTTAAAAGGAGTTGTTTATACCTTAGGTACAGAAACTATCCTAGTACAACATTATTTAAAGCAAGAACACATTTCCAAAAGTCTTTTTATTCATGTGTCTAATAGTCAAGTAAAGACTAGCCAAAATGGATGGATTGATATTCATTAATATAGACTTTGTAAAACTTAACCAGAATCCTTACATCATTTCTTCTTTAATTGTGAATTCTCAACTACTATTTGGAGTAAAATCCAATCTATTTGCATTCGCAGAAAATTTTCAAGTGGTTAAGCAAAGTCTAAGGAATAAATCAAGAAAATATAATTATATATCAAATAGCTTTTGGTTCCTCAATGTATGATATTTAGAAAGAAAGAACAAGTCTTCAAAGGTATAGAAAGCTTCAAAGAGCAATTTACTACTAAACTAGTTTTATGGATTAGAGAGTAGCTTTTGATAAATCAATTTCATAGGGGTTGTAGCAATTTAATTGCTTCTTCTTATAAAATAATGGACCAACTACAAAAAAAAATTAATAAACTCAAATAAAATGAGGCTAGTGCTTTTACAAGTTTAGTGTAACAAATAATCTAACGGATGCAACTCTCTAACTGTCTGAAAATCAACAGGGAGCTAATGTTGTAGATGAGACCTTACTCTCCTTATGGAAGAAAACAACTATGGGATTTCAAGGCCTCAGTAAAAGGAAGCATTTAGTTTCAGTCCATTAGTTGACATGTAATTTAATTTCCATTTTATTGTTATGTGCCTTGATTGCTAGGATAGTATGATTGGATATACTGACTTAAAGCCTGTATTTTATTTTTTTTCCTTTTCATCAATCTATTTAATTTTTCAAAAAAACTATTATGAAATTTAAAATAAATTTATCTTACTTTTAATAATAAATAATATATTTTAAATTATAATTATAATTATAATTAAAGTAAATATTTTTAAATTGCATTTACCATGTCATTTATTAAAAATCTTCCAAAAACTAAAAATTAAAACAACAGAAAACAAAAAGTGAAATCTTCTTAAAATTTGAAAAGTACTTGCCTGATTTGTATCCTGCTCTCCATTGACCATCTCACTTGAGATCCCAAGAATAAGAATACACTAACGAAGTGACACCATGCATATTTTAGTCTTAAAACTCCCATTAGTTGGTGCCATTTAGTAATTCATAAAAAGCTACTCAACAGCTATTCTGTGTTGGATTGTCAATAGTCTATCCTACAATATGAGCCTTTTACATTTTTGCTATATTGGTGTCCTTGGAGGCTTTAGCTTTCTCGACAAAAATATTAAAGCCTCCAAGGACACGAATATAACAAAAATGTAAAAAGCTCATATTTTAGAATACACTATTGATGATCCAACACAGAATGCAATAACTTGCAACAAATATGGTAGTATCATACGACTTCTATTCATAATGCAGTGCTCTACAACTACAGTGGACACTGCTTTGCAATGGAAACAAAACAAAGTTTGGACAGGCACTAGAATTGGAGTAGTTCTGAAGAATTCTTGTCTTGCACCGAGAGAGTTAATATTCTCTTAACACATTGGCTGTGATATATATGGCAAAATTTACTGCCCAATGTTAGTTCTATATATATGCAGATAATGTACAAAGTTACAGACCGACCTATGATTTAAAAGAATTACAGTTAGACCAGAGGAATCGAGAAATCAATTGAAAAGGAAAAGGGCTCTACATACCGTGTTACACACTAGAAATATGATCAGTGTTAATGTCTGACCGAATAGAAGTATCAAGATGGAAGGCAAATGAGTCGGCTAAATTAACAGCATCCTGAATTCTAAGTCTGGTCCCTAGCTGCCCAACAACTGTGGCTGCAACCCTAGCTGCTAATGTACCCATTCCTTTCAAATCCGATACTCCACGTAGAATACCATACAAAATGCCAGACGCATACGCATCACCAGCTCCACAAGTGTCAACTGGCACACAAGGTGAAGGAGGTATATATATGGCTTCTCCTTTAACACCAATATAGGAGCCTCTTGGCCCATCAGTCACTGATACCAATGGAACAAAATGGCTGAGATACCTTGTGGCTGCAACTGAGCTTTCTTTGGATGCAAAATCACATAAAGCTCTTGCTTCATCACTGTTTGCAAACACAACATCTGCAAAGTTCCCCACAATTTCCCTGATCCAAGAGGGGAGGAAAAACCATACATCTGTTAGAAACTGAAACTGCACTATTGATAGATGTGATTATATTGGAGGCAATGACTAGATTCATCAAACATGATGCATATGAATCTGAAGGTACAATAAGCAACAATAAAATGATTTAAAAACTTGCAGTAGATATGTCATGTTTTCTCCACGGTGACTACTAAAATATGGTTTCTCCACATTGACTACTAAAATAGTAAGCTAAAAGTGATTCACATATGTATTATCTCCATTTGACAATTTCCACCTGACAAATTACCACTTACGGAGAAATCCGGAGGATAAAACTGTATAATCTCAACAATTTATTATTTTGGTAAAAGCATTGGAAATATCAAATCTCCTTCAATAACAATGAAACACAGGTTGATGCTTTTTGGGAGTGATTAGCCTTAATATGAGCAATTCAATAGCTGGCAAGAATTTTTAACTTCAGGGTCACATTAGTTTATGAAGCTTTTTCGCTGACTTGATGTCATTTAACAGGATGTCGTCAAACTCATACCCACTTGTCAAAAAAGTAGCAGCATGAGAACTTTACTAATGAAAAGGAAGGCAGTGCCATGAAAACGCCGGGGGACCAAGAAATATTTTCTCATTGCATGAACTTTTCCAAAAGTGTGACAACAAGCATAGCCTCACGAAAGAAAGGTATTCAACGACAGCAAAAAGCTCAAAAGCATCGTTATAGTTATATAATAACAGTCTGAACCTAGGGGAAAATGAGTTATTAGAAAAATCTAAAGTATCATTGTGCCCAAGTAAATGGTCTTTAGAAGAGAATTTCAATTGGGAGAAACCCCAATTACAGATATTTTACAAATTATGAAACTCAGGAGATAAATATACACCACTTCTACTGTTTCATATTGCAGCGTGAAAATGCTTATCTATTTTAACATTGCAGTTGCAATCAAACTCTTATTTAAAAATTCACAAAAATTCCAATAAGTTAGCAGAAATCAACATGCACCAGATATACACCAGATTATAGAACAAGGACTCATTGACTTACCAGAAATCATCATAGTGTCTTTCAATACATGATACATCTGATGCTGTCACTGCAACCAGCACACCGTTCCTGCGTGCTTCTTCACATGTTTTTGTAATCGTCTTAATTGTATCAGGAAGTTCAAACAAGTAACCTTCAACTACCAGTATTTTTATATTGGAAATTAAGCTAGCCAAGCATGGATCATAGTTAACCATCGAGGATGTGCCCTACAAAGTTCAAATATAAAATGGTCAACTCATGCAGCCAAACATATTCCAAAGCTAAAATAAGAAACCGAAGCCTCTTAACTTCAAGTAAACTATTTGCCCCATCATTAAAAACAGAAACATATCTAAGAAAAACTTCAATTGTGGGAACAACTTATCTTCCTAATAAAGTGACAACATTATCAATAATCATAAGAAAGACAGTTTTTAAAGAATCCCCTGAAATCCTTAACTTTATCCAGCAGGCCATATGATGTTAAAATCTAAACTCAATCTCTCTGCACTAAATCCTCAATATAACGTGCATGAGAAATCATTTCCAAACCATAATACATCACTTCAATACAACTAAGCTGTATTTATCAAATGGAATGAATCATTTTGTTACTGATTCAATATCATGGCATTTTTGCAATCAGATCATGAATACAACTCCAAAAATGTAGTTGGAAAGTAAAGAGGAAGTGAAGACTGTAAAATACAATCATGTTCCTGAAAATTTACGTAATCCAACCTATAAAGCAGGTTTTCTGAATTATTTGATCAAGAATTTCAGTAAACAAGGAAATGTACCCTCCACAAACATCAGTCTCATGCTGATACAGTCAAAATATTTGATCATTTGGAGAAACAGCACATGAACGTGAATAGCAAAGAAAAAAGAGATTATATTCTAGTTATACTTAGGATTAATGATGCACATGCCACATTATATCCAATCATCTTCCTTGAAGGTTCACAATATGAAACTTGATAGCAATGAGTTAACAGTACCGTTTATTCTGTGCCAGACAGCTAGGCAAGTGTATTAGATGTAGAATATTTTTTGTAACAAGAAATACAGAATAACATGTTCTGATGCTAATTGCTGTGTAACTTCTTATGGTTGAAGTGGCACTTACAATTTGGCATAAAAATTCAGAAAAATAATTTAAGTTAGATGAGATGCTAAAAGAAATAAGAGAAAATAAGCTCTTATAAATATAGAAAAATTTGCCCAATATCTGGTTTATAGACATAGAAGAGATATGATATGACTCTGACACCGAGGAAAGGTCATTAATTAACAAATCAAGATACCTCACCTGATATGCAAGCATCGTTCGCTGAGCATCAGGAGTTGTAAGAACTATCACTGTTCCTGTTGTTCCATCTTTTACAGGTGCAGAGAGGAAGTTCACGTTTGCTCGGCATAATTTTGATCTATAAAAAGCTTATTGGATGAGTTCCATTAAACTCTATAAAGTAACAATAAAGCACTTTGCATGTGACAAGTCTTATTAGCCAAATTTGCAATACAAACATTCAAACAATCGGTGTCAAAACTCAACTCATGGAATGTTTACCTCCTACAACATGAGACAGTTAGCAACTTCATCAACATACTTATCCAGAGTTTGGGTTGCACTGACACTACTAGCTCTGATACATTCATAATGAATATGTATTTCTGTCTCAGTGGGTTTGGGTGTTCATATTAGAATGCCAGTGCTTAGATGGATGGGTGCATGTGAAATTAAATTGACCGTATAAAAGATTTTTGGGAGAATTAGGATCAGCCAGATGAAGAAAATCGGTTTATAAATGAAACAAAAGAGGGCAGATCACTCAACCACAAACTTTACTTTGAGGGGAAGCAGAGTGGGAATTGGCATGACAGCAAAGACAACTTGGTCATATTTCCTTATACTAAGTTTTCCTCACTACATAAAAATTAATAATAAGTTAGTTATATACTGTCCTTGTTTGTTTAAAGACCTAAGCTTATTAAAAAACAAAGAATCCTCATTAGAGCGATTCTTAAGACTGATTCTTAAGAGCTACTAATGGATCAAATTTACACCACATAACATCTATGAAACTTCTCAAGGAGCTGAACATAAAGGCAGACATGGTTGAGACTAGGACAAGAGGCAACAAAGTTCTTTCGATGTAATGGGAGAGACCATATGGCTTATGAACATACTGATGGAGGATTACACACAACTTAACAACATTTCGTTGACTTGTAATAGAATAATATTTTAACAAATGCGAAAGTTATATGTATATATATATGATGTAATACTTCTAATCATATTTGTATAATCTTTTAAAAGTACTGAAAACAAATAAAATTGCTCAATTAAGTAGATAATTTAAATAAAGGATCAATTATAATGGACTCTCCTGTGGTTTAGACCTTTTTTACTTCAATCATTGATTTTTTAAAGCTATCACTTACCCTCCTAAGATTCTTTTTCTATTTTGTCTCATCCATACCCTAGCATCATTTCTTATTAGAAACCTGACAGAATGGAGAGATGACGATGTGTGGCTAGCTTAGGTGTTATGTGGCATAACACGTCTAAGTTGTACCAAATAACTTATGCCATATAACATATGACATCGTGAGGTGTCGCAAAAACACACAATTTCGTGCATTGTATTATGTGGTGTGGTTTTGTAATACCACACGATGTCATGTGTTACGTGATACAATTAAGATCTTGTGCCACCTAACACCTAATCAAGCCACACATCATTTTTCCATTCTTCATTAGGTTTTTTAACGAAGAATGACGCCAAAGGTGGGTAAATAGTTTTAAAAATTAGGGACTAAAGTGAAAAAAGTCCAAATCATAAGGGGGTATCTAGAATAATTAACCCTTAAATAAATTACAAAAATCTTGATACATGACATAATGGTTTATTTCATTAATTAATAAACATGATATTTTTACTAACAATATTTGTATGCAAAATAATTTGGTAGAAAAAAATCAAAACAAAAGTTTCAAATACAAGAAAGTTAAATGTTTTGTATTATCCCATAGACAATCATATTGATTTTGCTTAGAAAAAACTATATAATAAGACTAAAAGTATAAAATTTTACTATAAGAAAACAATTAATTTAAACTACAATATTCTTTAAATTATGGGTAGAGCCATATATATTTTAATAGAGCAATTACTCCACTAGCGAGATGAAAAATACAAAATTCATATATATATTTCCCTATTAATTTGCTTTTTCCCCATACACAAAGTAAATTGTAGTATATCAAAATATGAAGTGTATGATTCCGACCAACCGTGTCAATTAAATAAGAATCTTATATATAGATTTCTTCATTTCCATTAAATAGAAAAAATTATAGGAATTAATAGAAAAGGAGAGAATATGAGTTAACCATTCGATAGACACTTTTTTCCTAAATAATAGTAGTTTTTCTTAATAATAGGATCGGTAATATTTAGATTTTTAAAGCAAAAAGTAAATTTTATAAAGTTATCTGATAATAATAGATTAATAATGGTAAAAGTCAAATTAAAGTGGAACTATTCCTATTTATTTGGTCTGGTTTGGTTTACATCAAAACCAAAAACCAAGCAGGAAATTACTTTGTTTTAGGGTAAAACAAAACAGACCACCCTTGTGGTTTGATCAATTACTTAAAAAATCATTGTAGTTTAATAACTAAAAACAAGTCCTCATACTTTAACAAACGTACATAAACACCCCTCCTATTAGTTTTAACTTTAAAAAACTATACCAAACTAACATGACATGGATTGAAATATGCCATATGTCAATTTCGTCAAAAAATACGGAAGAACTAACATAAAGGGTATGTGTCAATATAACAAAGTATATATATCTTTTCTTGAAAATATTGAACCACAGGGATTTTTTAAAAATGAGCCAAATCACAGGGGAGGTATGTGTCTTCATCCTTTTTATTTATTTTAAAAATAAAACCATTTTTTAAAAAATCACTGATTTCAAGTGTTTTTAATGATGTGGTTTGGGTGATTTCTACTCACCTTTAAATTTAATAAAGGTGATATGGTAACAATAAGGATCAGTCAATAGCGTTCATCAAAGAGCAAATATAACTTCATTCAAAAGGTGTTGGACCTTATAAAATCCTTAAGAAGATAAATGCTAATGCTTAAGTTCTATTACTGACAAGTAACACGAAAATTAATCTTCAACGTCGCAAACTTAACTATTTATCATGGAGGCAATGTTACCCATTCTCCTAATGCAACTATGAAAATCCCAACCATTCCTCACCTTAAAGAAGAGATTGAGGATGTTCTTGATGAACAAATGATGTAGAGTCTATTAATCCTACATCAACAACTTATGTCCACAACAGTTGGTGGTTACATGAATGGAAGATCAATTTCTAACAGTACATGAAGCCTGTATTGTAGCCCTGCCTGTATTGTATCCGTAAACCAACCCTATAAGCCTGTAGGCAAGGAACAAGAGATATTCTCTAGAGCAAGTCAGGTTCAAGTAAGTAGGGCCTAAAGGTGTTTACTTTTGCTTTTGAAAAGTCGTAAAGTAAGGAACATAACTTTCAAAGTATATGTATCCCAGGGTGCTATCTAATCCCTTGTTTCCAACTTGTGTGCTAGAGTCAAGATCTCATTCTACCCTCCTTCCCTGTACCTTATGAGTTAGAAGCTGACTCCCAATCAATATAGAGTAAGGCTATGTTCTAGTAAGTCAATCTCACTATCCTTTGATTGTATCCGGTCAGTAGTGAATAGGCCAATGAGAAGGCCAACAAGTAATCTATTGAGTCAGTCAATTTTGGGCCTACTTAGGAAGACGGTAAGGGCACCCATTGTTTTTTCTTCTCCTGTTATGCTTAATTACTACTTTTCTTTTGGTTCGATATTCCAACTCGGGGTTGAGCAAGGGTTCACTTTTTCTGTTCAAGACTGTATAGCAAGCTCAAATCAAGACAAGAAAGAATTCCCGTTGCTCCCGGTGTAATCTATTTCTAAACAAAATAGCTATCATTAAACCAAACATATTCCTTGAGAAATGGAACAAAAAGATCCATGTTTCCATATGAAGAAAAGATTTGAGTAGGAGAACTTTTTAAGAAGCTAGATTCAGAACAATAAGAATACAACTAAATAAATATAGTGCATAATCATACAAAATGATGCTCCAGTCACCAGCTAAAAGTTCCTACCACTTGATTGCAATTCCAGAAACCTTTATTATGAGGGCCAATATGATCCCTCATCAAATCCCTGAGCTACAAAAGGTTCTAAGAATCTAATATGCTAACAGAGAAACTAAACAAGATTCTATACCATTCTCAAGGGTAATCAGCCACATACTATGAGAATAAAAGAGACTTGTGAGCTAACTACCAGAAGAATTGACTTCCCTATTTGACAAAGTAATAATGGGAACACAAGATGACGAAGAAAAGCTTATAGTTAATTAAAGAAACTAATAAATTTTAGAATTTATTAAAGGTCGAAAATTAGTCAACTACAAGCTTTATTTTGGTGTGAGAGAGAGAGAAGATGAGTTGACAACAACGACAAGAAGAGCTAAAATTTAGTTCATGCTAGATTTTCTTATTAGATAAGAAATACTAGGAAGTTAATGTTATTTTAATTGTGGATATGTTATCATAATTGTTTAAAACTTAAACTTACATAATTTTTATTGGAATAAGATTCAAATTTGTCTTGGATATTTTAGTTAGGAATTCATTTACTATTGGAATAAGAGTTCATTTGCTATTGGAATAAGAGTTCTAAGAACTTTTCTATATAAATGAATGTATTCAGCCATTTAATAAGAAAATATCTATAATTTTCCTATAAACTTGAGTATTCAATCAGAAAGTTTAATGCTTGTTTTTGTAAGAGTGATTCATAGTTCCCTACCCTCCATTGCTTGTTTACCTCACCAAATTCCAACACTTTTAACCTAAATTTCCATCAATCAAACCCTAAAAATCCATATATCCCCAAATCTGAAATTCCAGCATCCCAAGCTGAAATCCAGATTTAAAATATGAATTTTTATTCGCCTAATAACACTCAACAACCCATATTTTATAGTTTTTGTGAGTTTTAGCTACTAGTTAATATGTCTTCAATTTAGTCTACAACAATTTGGTATTAGAACTTTGGTTCACAGTTACAACACATAGAGGAAGGGCATAAACAATAATACACAGCGACCAACAGTAAGATGAAATACTTTCAAGAATTACAGAAAAATTGATCCTTGATCACAAGATACTCTAAAAACCAACTTACGTGTAATAACTCCCACAAGAAAGTATTTCGACTATTTTTGGAGAGGTTAGACAGCCCCAAAATTCATTGCCTAGAAATCAAAACTCTGGCAAGAACTAATTCTACAAACCAATAACTTGATGGTAAATATGAGGAAGGTGCTAATAAGCAAGGGAAAATCTTGGCTGAAAAATCTTATTCTGATCTTGATTCCTCAAATTTAACAAACACTACTCAAAGGGAGTGTTTGTTCTAGGTGGTGAAATTATTGCACCTCTCCTTCAACTAATCAATTAGAATCTTCAAGCCTACATGTTCTCAAGGACTTGATGACATAAAGAGTTTGATAATGGAAGATGATCATGCATGGAGAATTTGACAATAGAAGACGATCAAGGTGTTAAAGATGAAAAGCAAAAGGAAATGGATTATTTAGCAAATCCTAGATTGAAATGACTAAACAACAAGTTGAAACACTTGAACAAGATGCTGAAACACCTAGAAAACAGATCAACATACAAGAAAATTTGGCCGAAACAACATGAAAACAGGTTGAAAGAATAGAATAGCAGGCTAAAATAACAGAACAGGAAATTGAAAACACTAACACGCAAGTACCAAAAGTTTCAAAATTTTGTGGATTCAAAACTTGATGACATCCATAGTGTTGAGAAAGCCACAAATCAGATTGATAGAGATTATGTTATAGTGGGTGATGAAGGAGAACTAGATTTGAATGAAAATTCAAAATCAACAAATGAATAAAGGAGAAGTTATGAATGCATTTGCAAAGTCAAAATTTAGCAATGACGGCAAGTTATTGCATCTGACTACAAGAAGCAACAAGAAGCACGTTTTTTGTAGCTATGTTGTAGAGAAGCCATGTGGTTTTGTTATGAAACCATCTACAAATACAATGTTAAGACTTATCATGTTCTCCACATTGCTAAACTCTTCTTCAAAGAGGATGTACGCCTCTATAGATTACCTTTAATCATTGTTTCTTACCATGATGTATAATTTATGAGTTATTTTGGAGGACTCTATGGAAAACATTGAACACTAAGCTACAACTTTCTTTTCCTTTTTCCCCTCTAAACAGAAGTGGTGAATAGAAGCTTAGAGGACTTGTTAAGATGTTTGGTCGGGGACAAGATAAATAACTGGGACCTAATTCTTCCTATAACAGCATTTGCATAAAACCATTCTATAAATAGGTCAACTGATAGGAGTCCTTTTTGGGATAGTTTCAAGAATTCAACCAAGGAAGCCTATTGATTTGGTTTCTTTACCAAAAATAATGCAAGTTAGAGTTAAAGCTGAAGTTTTGCACAACACATGACGGATATATTTTATGAGATACAACAAAAAATAACAACTAGTAACTTGACTTATAAAGAAAATGGTGATGAACATTGTCAATTGATGGAATTCAACGAAGGGGATATGATGACGGTAAGGATTCAACCAGAGTTTTTTCCCAAAAGAAAAATATAAGAAATTTCATTCATGGAGTGCACCTTATAAGAACCTCAAGAAGATAAGTGATAATGCTTATTTTTGGAATTACCAAGGGATCTAAAAAGTAGTCCCATCTTAAACGTTGTGAACTTAACTATTTATCATAGACATATTGATACACAATCTCCTACTAAAACTCTAAGAATTATATCCATTCCTCATCCTAAAGGGGAGATAAAGAATGTTCTTAATAAACAAATTGTGGCCACAAGAGCTAGTGAACAAAAGGAAGATCAATTTCAGATAGCATTTAAATTTTAGGATCTAAATTTTATAAGTTGAATCAAAACTTAAATGAATAGTATTTGTCACATTTTACGTCGAGGATGACTTAAGACAAATTGGGGGGAATTGATGCAAAAAAAAGCTTAGAATTTATAAAAGAAATAAAAAAAGGATGAATTAGTCAACCACAAGCTGTAATTTGGTAGAAGAAGAGTGGAAGCCGAGGTGACAGCAAACACAACAAAAGCTAAAATTTAGTTTATGCTAGATTTTCTTATTAGATAGGAAGTAACTATAAGTTAAATATGTTATTCTAGTTATAGATTCGTTCTCATTGTTGTTTAGAACTTAAAACTTACATAAATTTTATTAGAATAAGATTCAAATTTGTTTTAGATATTTTAGTTAGGAGTCCTTTTACAACTAGAGTAGGGGTTCTAAGAACTTTTCTATATACATGTGTGTGTGTGTGTTTGTGTCTGTGTGTGTGTATTCTGCATTCAATAAGATATCCAAAAAAATTTTTATAAACATGAGTTTTCAATTAGAAGGTATGATGCTTCTTTCTAAGAGTGACTCCTAATTCCCCACCTTCTATTACTCCTTTACCTCACTAAATTCCAGCACTTCTAACCTAAGTTTCCATCAATCAAACCCTGAAAATTCACCTATATCCAAATCTGAAATTCCAGCATCCCAAGCTGAAATCCAAACCTGAAATCTGAATTTTTAGTAGCCTGACAACACTCAACAGCCCATATTTCCTAGTTTGTGTAAGTTTTAGCTAGTAGTTGATATTTCTTCTATTTGTCCTACATCACAAGATTAATAAGAACTATAATTCCATTATCCAGTCGGAGGCCATTCAACTACAAATTTGGAAGTTTACATCTTCTATTTCATGTTTTATTACAAAAATGAGATAAAAAATAACAATATGGATCAAATAGATTTTTACCTGTAGAATCCACCTAATGGATCACTTCCTACACTTCCTGTCATTGCCACAGTTAAGGGGGGGCCACCAACCGGCTTACAACCGAGTCTTGCCAAAGCCACTAGGCTGTTAGAAAGAGATCCACCAGCAGCTGCCTTATAGCTGCAGCCATCCATAGCCCGCAATACTCTACCCCTCTCCTCGTGATTTACAATCTTCCTTGTTCCCTTTTCTAGTCCCAATCTCTCCAAAAATTTGTCATCAACCATGCCAGAAAAGTCTACCTGAAAATATTGACACAGAGAAGAGTCATAATAGTTAATGGAAGTCTTCTACTAGATTTACAAATCAGGACCACTATATTGAAAATCTAAAGAAATCACCAACATTTACGGGATTGCTAGAATATATTATATTCAGTTCACTTAACGAGAAAAGAAAGCAGCTTTATTATTACCAATGAATCAAAATAACAACATGCAAATATGGGTAAAGAAGGATGCATTTCCAGGTATAGGATGATTCTGTAAAGTTGATGAATCTTTCTCCAACTTACAACCTAATTATAATATCATTATGTACAAATTAAAGGCCACCAGTTGGTAAATTTTCCATCATCTTTAATCAGCGCAATAAATTGGATTAGAAGATGGCAAATCATACTATATCTTTCGTATATCTGCAGCTTTGTCATCTATATCCTAAGAAACCAGGATAGATCCTCAATTCGCAAAAAAAAAATCTTTTTTATTTCATTTCTGACATATTCATCAAGACATTAACGAATAGCAAGGTGAAACAAATTAGGCTTTTTAAGGCCCTGAGAAGCTAATAGAAAACCTCTTGTCACAACAATCATCTCTTTCCCGGGGAATTCTTCAAGTGCTAAGCATTAAAAATTCAAGATAAGCAAGCAGGGATCGGTCTCTACAGAAAAGGACAGAAATTGATAAAACCCACCATAGCTTGACCAAGACCGAGGACATCCCATCTCTCAGGCAAGACAGAGGTAGGACTATAGCCTTCAATATATTCTTCTACTTCTTCTTCACTACCACTCCCGTCCTCATCATCATCTTCTCCTTCTTCTTCATTTTGGCCATATCTACTGCCAAATTCTCCACCTTCTGCAACCCCTGAAGAGGTGGAAGAAGAACATGATGCCCTGAAAAAGCGACGAGGATTTTTACCCATAGAATAAAGTTTGGAGGTGCGTGCAGGGCTGCAATGACAAGAAGGAAAGGTAAAGGGGGAGGGTAGAGCATAAAGAGAAGAGTTTGGGTAATAAAGAGAAAAAATAGGAACAGAGAGAGAAGGAGAGGGAGGACACACGAGGAGGGCTGGAGAGAGGAGAAAGGAGGATGACATTTGTCGGGATATAGAGGGGCGACCTAAACGTGTGTGATGGCAAGTATATGCATAGGCTGTTGAAGAAGGTTTGTTGGATGTTCTTAGTATTTGCTATTATGGGATGCCTGCAGAGAATGGAGATGTGTATATTATCTCCATCCACAAATATGTTTTTGACCAGCACTGTCTCGCCAGCCCAGCGTTGGCAGAAAAAGGAAGGACGAGTTTCTTTTTGTCAATCAATTACTTTTATCCCACTCAACCCAAATCTTTAATCGAATTTAAGTACACTTAATTTCTAATTAGATGAATAGTTTTTTTTAAGTTGAAAATTGAATTTGAAAATAGTCTCAAAGTGGCCAACAAGTACAAGCTATTACAAAAGGGAGAACTTAAAGCCAAAATCCTAGATTTTCTGAATTTAGGCAAAAGATTGATCGAGGGTACCAGCACCGAAGGATCTACCATCTGGCACCATGCTGCATGCTTGGCAAAGGACTTTTGTGAGTTCAAGTAGTAGAGACCTAAACGAGTAAGCTCATATAAATCATAAATGTCCCTCAATGCCAGGAGCTTAACTTTAATTAACCAAGCAAAAGTGTGTTGACAAGTTCCAGATTTAGTGCCTGTTTGGTTGAGCTTATATCAATAGAGCTTTTGTCAATAGAGCTTTTGTCAGTAGAGCTTTTCTGAGAAGA
>JAOTAY010000006.1:16223733-16236035 GCA_025629805.1 Erythroxylum baracoense
ATCTACTATGCATGTGCATGTATGAATGCATGCATATGTCACTGTTCACTAGCAATTGGTGAGGGGATGTTACAGTTGTCTTTCGATTAGGGAAGAATATTTGATCTGTTCGTAATTATTGTACAAGGTAAAGAAAGATTGGTAATTATAGAACTGTTCTTAATAACTAGAACCAATTTATTCATGAATGTGTTAAATTACTTTTACATCAGTGATCAATTGTATGAATCAAGGTAGAAATAAATTCCTTTAACTAAAAGTTTGTTTTATTGAATTTCAAATCAATTCATTTTTTGTTATTTTTAATATTGTGTTTTAACATAATTTCCAAATCCTTTTTTACTTATTTATTTAAAAGAGATAAACCACCACTCCCTGAGAAGATGACCCTACTCCACTGTGCTATGTTAATATTCTGATTAGGTTAATTATTTTTGGCTAGTTTGACACCCATCAAAGACCTTTGATAAGTAAATATGAGAGCACTAGTATGTTTGCATAGAAAAGATGATAGACTTCAGTAAGTTAGAGGTTCCCACCATATGAAAGAGTCCTATTGATCTATGAATCTAGACTTTTCTAATTTTTTTCTATTAGAGGAAAATATTCTCTATATCTTAGCCTTCTTGATGAGATTGGAAGTCCCAAATATAGTAGAGGAGGGTTTTGTTTAGCCATACCAGTTATTAGAGACATTTCATCTGAGAGTTGTACAACACTTTCTGACAAGATGAAGAAGCTCTTTTGGAGATTAATATTTAGACCAGAGAGCTCCTTAAATCTTTGTAAGGTACTCATCAGTATAGATATTGAGTTTACATCATATTTGTTTAACAATATAAGACCATAAGTAGAAAATAAGTTTGTTAGAGTTACCAATTTACATTTGTAGTGATACTTGAAATTTGGGGTTGTATAGACATTATGTTTCAACAAGAGTGTGAGAATCTCTATACATATTATGAATAAGTAGGGGGAGAGGGGATCCCCTTGCAAAATTCCTTTAGATCCCTTGAAAATTTTAGTAGGATTCCTACTAATCAAAATAACAAAGGAAGTAGTGGTGATGAAGACTCTGATCCAGTTTATAAACAGTTGGGGAAACTTGAAGACTTAAAGTGCCTATAAAATGAAATTCTAGTTGACACTATTGAATTGCTTATGGAGATCCACCTTGATAGCACAGTTATATGGAAAATTTCTCCTTGTTAGCCTTTCATAAACTCCTGCATAATTGGAATATTGTTTCTAACATGTCTACTACTTAAGAAAGCTCCCTAGTTCTCACTAATTATAAATTTTAAGACTTTTTTTTAGCCCATTTTCTAACACCTTAGCTATTGGCCTATGAAATTTTTTTCGTTAAGTTTAGCATAATATTTTATGGAATAATCATGGAATTAGAATTTTTGCCTTAGAATAAATAGACTTGTTAAGTATGATTTAAATAAATTACGAGGTTATGATGGAATAATTATTAGAGTTTAATTATTTATTATAGTGTTATTAGGATTTTATCACATTGGTTAGTTAAATTAAAGCAGTAAGAATGTATATAGGGTAATTGTGGCATGTCATTTAAGCTTAAAAACCATGAAGCATTAAATGAAGGGTAAGGTTGACATTTCACACTCATTAAGGGTGTAAGTGGAAGAGGAAAATGTTGTCTTCTTCATAAGATGAAGAAAATGTGAAATGAAAGGAGAGAAGAAGTGAAAAACGTAAAAGAGAAAGAAAAGAGGAAGGAGGGTTCAGCCATTAGAGAAAAGAAAGAAGACAAAGCTTAGGTTTGATCTTTTCTTAGTTTTCAAGAGTGATTTTGAGATTATTCAAGAAGAGAAAAAGAAAGTGGAAGAGAAGAGCTTCCATTTGAGCCAAAAATCTCTTTGTTTGGTGAAGATTCAAGGTAAGCCCATTTTTTAATCCTTTAGAATTTGGAAGGAATTTTGATTCATGAAGCTTAGGAAATACATAGGTTTTAAGTATTCTATAATCAAATTTTAGTAAATATTCTATTTGGATTCCCAATTTGTATTCCCATTGAATTAGATTTTTGCCAATGTTAAAGGAAATCAAGAGAGGCAAGAGGAGCAAGAGGAGGGGCATTTTTAAGCAAGGAATCCAGGTGGGTTATATGATTATAGTTTGAGTTAATGAGCCATGAGTATTTTCCTAATCAATAGATTTAAATGATTTCAATTGCTTTATAAATATTGCATTTATTGTTTCTTAAATGATTTAAGTATTTACTACATGTTTGGTACATGAATTTTGATGATGATTTATGAATGATGATGGAAATTGTATTCAAAATATATCATGCTTATGGAAATCATGTTTCCAAAATACGCCTTTGTGCAATATGTTTACAAGTCATAAAATTTATGTTTGTGTTGGGTTTGTGGTGTCTATCATGTTATGTCACGTGGACATTGACCATGTTAAAGGCTTCTCCCACCTGCCCAGCTCCATTATGGACTCCTTTACTTTTATTGGAGCTTCGCAAGAACTCCCTTATGTATATGGTTTAGCTACAAGGCTTTTCCGTCATGTTTATATGGACTTCCCAAACCATTATGCTTGCTTACGTTGTTTATGATTTGTTTGACAAATTTGAAAAATACATGTCTTATGTTGTTTATGATTTGTTTGACAAGTTTGAGAAATACATGTCTTATGTTGTTTATGATTTGTTTTGACAAGTTTAAGAAATATATGTTTAACGGTTTCAATGAATTTTACTATGGCATGAATATTTTTAATGGTTTTGTTTATTTCTCTACTATAAACTTTAGCTCACCCCCTTCCTCCCCATCTCCAGGTGATGAGTAAGAGAATGAGTGATCAAGAGTCAAGGCATCACTCTAAGTCTGCATCTTTTTGTATTTAAGTTAGTATATGAAAACTCAAGGCTTTAGCCGTATTTCAAGTATTACTCATTCATTTATGTTTTGTATTATGAGTTCAACGATGTTTTTGTGTCTTGAAATGCCCATTAAAGCTTTGTAAAACTCCATTCTTTTGAAGTTAACGAAATATATTTATGTTTTGCTTATGACTTTCAAAGCTTCCTCATTGCATTTTTAAGCATTCATAGAGGTAAAATCCATGTTCTATCTTCACGTGAAAAAATGTATTAATATAAGCTAATTTAGACAAAAATTTCTCTTGGAAGTTGTAGTTTATCCTTTTAGCTTTCCAACGATATAAAGTTTGTAAATTTTGTATATTAGAATTGAGAGATATGCTTTTTGCAAGTTAGTGATGCTGCATAGGGTGTATGCTGGACACTTTATATCCCTTTTCTAACTTGACCCAAACAACCCTATGGAGTGATGAGCTCACGTTTGACTGATGCATTAGACTTCGAGAACATGGTCTAAAATTAGCAATGATCTTGTAAATGAAATTAGTGCAAGAAATAGTTCTACATTCACTTAAGGAAATATGATTAGGGACTTTAGGGATTAGGAATAAGAAGGTTTTATTAATCTCTTTCAGCAATATCCTTTTCGTGAAGAATTCATGCACAATTTCCTTTATATTTTTTCTTATCTTATCTCAAGTTTTTTGGTAGAATTTTCCATTATTTCCATCTGGTCCATAAGCCTTATATCCATTCATGTTGAAAACCACAACCTCCATTTCATCCTCAGTGCTTGTCTGATTAGATTACTAGCTTATCCTTTAGGGATTTTGGAAGAGATAAATAGTTTTAGATCCTCCATAAATGTTCTTAAGTTCCTTTCAACTCCCAAACAAAATTTGAAAAAGATTCACAACTTCGTTTCTTTTCTCTTCTTATCTATTAATCATTTCATCAAATTTAGCTTTTAAAGAGAAAATTCTATTAATATTTCTTCTTGGAAAGACAACATTAAAGAATTTTTTTTACATCTATCCCTATCCTTTATCCAGTTGATTCTAGCTCTATATTGTATCAAGGAGTTGTGATTGACTATTACCTGTAGGTAGTGCTCAAGAGCTTTTCTCTCCTCATTTGCCATATTCCAGTCACTAGGATTGATTACTAGTGAGTTTTAGCTAGTAGAGAGTCTATTCCTAGCCTCCTCAACCTTTTATTAGGGTTTGACTTTTACTATCATTCGACAACTTTAATTCCTGTTTTATAGTTTTGAGCTTTTCCATACATATATACTATTTTGTATCACAAGCAATTACTTCCAATCCCTTCTCTATAGCTTCTTAAAATCCTCCCACATTAATAAGAAAATTATTAAAGGAAATGATGTTTAGTACTAACCTTTTTGAACAAGTTATCAATTTTGATAGGGGTATGATCATAAATTATGGGATCCATGAATATGTCTTTACTTTCATAGAAAATGGTTATCCATTCCACATTCACTAAAGCTCTATCCAACTACTTTCAGATGAGCCATCTTGAATTTTGTTTATTGCTCTAAGTGAACTGTTATGTCTAATTCTATTGAATTTTGCTTGCATTCATACCATGATTTTTATTCCAAATTTATGCTGAATTAAGTGAAAATGGTATGAATATTGCATGAATATTGATTGTATTGTCTTTTAAATGTTGCATGGAAATCAGAAGAGTTTTGTATGAAAAAAGGTGTGACATGCTAATTGCACTTCACACACGTTAATTGCATGTCACACACTAATTTTATGGTCACACCTGTGACCATGTAAATAATTGGCATGACATGTGAATTATATAGTCACACCCGTGACCATGTAACTCATGAGCGTGAACTACATAGTCATACCCATGACTATGTAAATCACAATTGTGACAATGGGTGACCACATAACTCACAAGTAAGATAATGGCTCAAACCTATGACCATAGCTGCATGGGGGTGACAATAAGTAAACCAACTTCAATTGGTAATTTTAGTAAGTCAACTGTCCAATCATTTCCCCTTAGTCATGCATAGGAGATTAAATTAGTGAAATTACTTCTCAAGAGTTTCCCATTTCAATTTATCAATCCATTTTTTCTCCCAGTTAATTCCATTTACTTTTCAGTTTAATTTTATGATTTTCTTTAAAGCCTTCACTCCACAAATCGGGATAGAATGTTTAGGATTGCATTTGTTTTTATTTTTATTCAAGGTTAATTTAAATGAACTAATTTTACCTCCGTGGGAGACGACCCTGAGTAATCATCTTTAACTACCTCGTATACTTACAAGTAGGATAGCTTAGGTATTTTTAGAACTTATTTTGGTTACAAAAAGTTTTTGGCACCATTGTTAGGAGGTGTTTAGTGTTTACACTTAATTTAATTTTGATTATTTTGTCTGTTCATGCACACATCTTTGTTGTGTTATTTCATTAAGTTGTTTTAGTAATTTTATCATTAATTCACTGTTGTTTTTATTTGGTTTATGTGAGGAAGGAGGTCTTGGAAACGTGAACTTGTTCTCTTTATTGACAACGTACATCTGATAAAAAGACCTTAGGGGACTTTGAAGACAATCTTGAGGAACCCAAGCTAGAAGATCAAGAGATGGGTGAAAGGTAGCCAGTAATGAAGGAGTATGCCAGAACAGTAATTGGTACTGCGACTTCATGCATACATTTGGGAGAGGCAGCTAGAAACTATGAATTGAAGAGCATCCACTACAACATGCTGCCATCTTTCTATAGTGCTCCTTATGAAGATCCTTTAAGTTTTATTTGGGAGTTCTATACCATTCTTTAGATGTTTCCTTTAGATGGCTTGAATGAAGCTAAACTCAGAATGAGTTGCTTCTACACATTGAAGGACAGGGCCAAGGCATGGTTAATGACCTTTTCTTCTGATTCATTGAATACGTGGGAGGAAGTGCATAACAAATTCATAGGAAAATTCTATTCCCACCAGAAGACTTCTGAGTTGTGAAACAAAGATAGCTACCTTCATTCAGATGGAGGGACATCCATTCCATGAGGTGTTGGAATGCTTCAAACTTTTGCTAATACAATGTTCGCACCATCATTTTCCACTCCATATGCAGAACCAATTCTTTTATGATGGATTGACACAACAATGTCAGTAAACGGTGGACAATGCAGTAGGAGGAGCTATGGGAGAGAAGACCGTCGAAGAAACATATGAGATCTTTGAAATGTGGGAGGCTAATTCTCAACAAAAGAGTGTGAGAGGGAGAAGAGCTGGAGTTCATGAAGTGGGCTAAAATTAAAAAATGGTTATGCAATTGGCGAAGCTCACAAAGCATGTGAAAATGCTAACTGTGAGACAATCGCAAGATGTTTCAAATTATGACGTATGTGGTGTACGTGGAACTTTTGGTCATGGAGCTAATGTTTGTTCATTTTTTTGAATCTTTTGCATGTGAAGAAGAACAAGAAAATTCATTTAGTGGTTTTCAACTGAGGGCGCGTAATGATCCATATTCAAACAGCTACAACCCTGGTTGTAGAAACCACCCCAATTTCTCTTGGAAGTCTAGCAATCCACCAGTGTAGCCCCAACCACCATATCAAAATTTTCAAAGGTAAAATCAGTGCCAAGGGCAATTTTCAAGTTAGAGCATATTGAGAAAGCCTTCTTTGGAAGAAAGCCTAAATGTGTTCATTCAAGCGACCGCTCAGAATCAAAAGATGAACAATAAGAGATTCGATTCATTGGAAGCTTTTGTAAAGAGGGTTGATACTTAAGTAGGGCAACTCACTAATCAAATAAAAGGCAATCAAAAAGGAAAATTGCCTATACAACTCGAATATGCCAAGGCCGTTACGATTCTAAGAAGTGGTAAGGTGATTGATAATCATATTGAGATTCCTTCTAACATGTCTGATGTAGGTGATCAAGAAGAGAAGAGCCTCATTTAAAGAAAAGATGGGATAAATGAGGAAAGTAACGGGAATGACTTTTCAAGTCATGTTCATGGATGTAAAAAGCTCGGGCATGCAATAAAGGGTGATGAATGACCAAGACTGTGTAGGGTGACTGATCTTTATAGACCACCAATTATATATCCAAGCCTCCTTAAGGACTCGAAACAAGATGAGCAACTTTCTGTTCTCTATAACATGCTTTCTAAAGTTAATATTAATTTTCCATTATTCGATGTGATCAGGAACATTCTAGTCTATGTGAAATTCTTCAAGGAACTAAGCACCCAAAAATGGAAGTTTGCCTCATATGAAAAGGTGATAGTTTTAGAAGTAGTAAGTACAGTACTTTAGCAGCAGTTTCCTTCCAAATTAAAAGATCCAGGGAATTTCATCGTGAAGGTATCAATGGGTAATGGTAAGGAGGTTAAGGGTATGCTTGACCTAAGTGTAAGTATAAACCTAATGCCTCATTCTATTTAAGTGAAATTGGAACTAAGACAATTAAGACCTACCAACTTGTGCTTGCAATTAGCTGATAAGTCAATCCTTTATCCGAAAGGAATAATGGAAGATGTGTTATTGAAGGTAGGAGGATTAATGATACCCATAGACTTTGTGGTTTTAGATATGAGGGAAATAAAGGAGCAAGAGAAAGAGCACATCATATTCTTTGGGAGACCTTTTATGGCCACCGCCAAAATTTTGATTGATGTGAAGAGTGGGAAATTGACCATGACTTTCTTAGGAGAAACAATTTTATTTTTAATCTTTAATGTTAAACCTATTCCTATTAATGTTGTTTATGAGGAGTGTTCTCTTGTTGATCAGATTAATGCTGAAGATTTTGATTTTGCCTTGTAGGAAAAAGAAACAAGGGAGTTAGAATTGGTTAAAAGTTTGACGAGTACTGCCAGTTGCTAGATGATTTTGCAAGAGGAGAATTTGGCAAATTCTTAGAGACAGCCTCCAATAAAGAGAATAATGCAACCCCACTAAAAGTAAAGCTGAAGGAGTTACCTAAAAATTTGAAGTATGTGTTTTTAGATGAAAGGGAAACATATTCGACCATTCTTGCATCTACTTTGGATGCTGATCAAAGGGAAAGAATTTTGAGTAAGAAGAAAAGATTAAAAAGGCCATAGGATGGAGTTTGAGTGACATTAAGGGAAATAGTCTCTCCATGTGCATGCATAGGATTATCCTAGAAGAGGGGGCTAAACTAATGAGAGAGACCTAAAGAAAACTCAATCCTAGTATGTGGGAGTTAGTTAAGAAGGAAGTTTTGAAACTACTTGATGAGGGAGTGATTTATCTAATTATGGATAGTGATTGGGTGAGCCCAGTGCATTTGGTTCCGAAAAAATTCGACATTACTATTATTCGAAATGATAAGAATGAGTTAGTGCCTTCTAGGACTCCCACTGGATGAAGAATGTGTATTGATTATAGGAAACTGAATGCGGCGACCAAAAAGGACCATTTTCCTCTTGCTTTTATTGATCAAATATTGGATAAACTTTATGGACATAAGTTTTGTTGTTTTCTTAATGGTCTTTCAGGTTATTACTAGACACCAATTGCTCCTAAGGACCAAGCAAAGATGAAATTCGCTTGTCCATTTGGGATATTTGCTTTCAGGAGGATGCCATTTAGGCTATGTAATGCACTTGCAACATTTTAAGGGTGTATGTTTTCCATTTTCTTAAAAATGATCGAGGAATTTATTGAGGTATTTATGGATGATTTCTTAGTCTTTGGTACCTCTTTTGATGATTGAATAAATAAGCTGGTTTATGTGCTTGAAGGATGTATTGAATGCAACTTGACTTTAAGTTAGAGTCATTTTATGGTGAAACAAGGAGCAGTCCTAGTTCATGTTGTGCCAAAAAGGGGAATCAAGGTTGATAAGGCTAAAATCGAAGTTATAGAAAAACTTCCACCACCCACTTTTGTCAAAGGCATTAAAAATTTTCTAGGACATATTGGATTTTATAGGAGATTTATCAAAGATTTTTCTAAGATAAGTCATCCTTTATACCAACTGTTAGCAAAAGATGTCCATTTTGATTTTAATAAGGAATGCCTTTAATGTTTTTAAAGAAAAATTATTCTCTGCACCGATTGTTGTGGCTTCTGATTGGTCTTCACCTTTAGAAATTATGTGTGATGCTTCTGATTTTGTTGTGGGAGCTGCTTTAGGCCAAAAAGTTGAGAAATCTTTGTGTGTAATTTATTATGCTAGCTTAAGTTTGAGTGATGTACAACTAAATTACACAACCACTAAGAAAAAATTATTGGCTGTGATTTTTGCATTGGAAAAACTTAGACCTTATTTATTAGGGTCAAATATCATAATCTATTTTGATTATACAGCTTTTAGATATGTTTTAACTAAAACGCATGGAAAACTGTTCTTAATTAGACGATTTTGTTATTACAAGAGTTAGCTCATCAGGAAAGTTCTCAACAATTGCATAATTATTTTGATGTTTAAGAGTTTTGGAAACTCTTAAACAACAAAATAATTATGCAATTGTTGAGAACTTTCCTGATGAGCAGTTATTTGTTGTAACTAAAGTACCTTGGTATGTTAACTATGTGAATTATCTTGCATATGGCATTTTGAGACCTAACATAACTTCTTAGGAAAGGAAAAGATTCCTTCACTTAAGCAGGTATTACTTTTGGGATGATCCATACCTTTACCAGATTTGCAAGGATGAAATCATTTGGAGGTGTGTTCCAAAGGATGAGCAGGTAAGTGTCTTAGACCTTTTACTATGAACTCCACTATTGAGACTATTTTAGAGGGCGAAAAACTGCTTCTATAATTCTTCAAAGTGGTTTGTGTTAGCCCATCTTGTTTAAGGATGCTCATTTCTTCTGCATGAAATATGATAAATGCCAATGAACTAGAAATATAAGTAAAAGAAATGAAATACCCCTAACTAACTAATTAATTGTTGAATTATTCGATGTTTGGGGTATTGATTTTATGGGTCCATTTCCTAAACATTGTGGATTTGAATATATACTTGTTGCAGTTGATTACTTGTCCAAATGGGTAGAAGCAATACCCATTTAAAGTAATGATGCTAATGTTTTTGTTAAATTTTTGAATGAAAATTTTTTAGTTGGTTCGGGATTCTGTATGCAATCATAAGCTATGAAGTCATTTCTACAATAAGCTTTTTGAAAAGCTCATGAAGAAATATGCCATAACTCATAAGGTGACGACCCCCTACCATCCAAAAACTTTTGGACAAGTGGAAACAATTAATAAATAGATTAAAGGGGATTTTAGAGAAGACTATGCTCCCATCACGGAAGGATTGGTCAATAATGTTAAATGGTGCATTATGGGCATATCGTATGACTTACAAAACCATCTTAGGAATGAGCCTTTATCAGTTTGTTTTCGAGAAGGCCTACCATTTACCAGTTAAGGTTGAGCATAAGGCACTGTGGGCAATCAAAATGGTTAACCTGAATTTAGATAATGGAGGACGGGAGCGTTTGCTTCAAATATCATAATTAGATGAACTCCAGAGTGAGGCTTGAGGGAATTCCAAAATTTACAAGGAAAGAAAAAAACACCTTTATGATAAGGGTCTTGTAGGTAAGTTCCTACATACCTGGAATAAAAGTTCTATTATATAATTCTCAGTTGTGTTTGTTTCCAGGTAAGTTGAAATCAAAGTGGAATGGGCCATTTGAAGTAATAAAGGTCTTTCCGTATGAAGTTGTAGAACTGGAGTACCTATGAAAAAAAGAAACCTTTAAGGTGAATGGCAATTCGGTGAAACCATATTTTTGAAGGAGCAATTGAGAAGAAAACTATAGAATCCATCAATTTAAGTGATCCACTTCAAGTTTGATTATTTGGGTCGTCCAGCTACATGGCATTAAAGAAGCGCTTAATAAGATGCAACCCATATAATTTTTAGCTTGTTTTTCTTTTATTACTATTACGTGACTCTGTGTGTTTTTTCTTTTATTTATTTTTCTTCTTATCTTTATAAATTTTATTATAAAAGAGCCATACCTGTGACTTGGGGAGTCACACGTGACTCGTGAGTCATACTCGTGACTCTCCTGCCCTAACGCATTTTAAATACCCCCAATATCTAGTTTCACTTATCTTTATCTTCTTCCTTATTTTTAGACTTATTTCAGCATTCCCCTTGCAATCATCGCTCCTCGCCTAGATCACCCCTTATAGCCATCGCGTCACACTCTTGTGACCACTGGCCACTCCTCACCCAATAATGCACGCATGTGTGTCACCCTTTACAATCGCCGCACTTAGCACTGATGCACCTCCTAGCTCTATTTTCTCTAGCCAACACTAACCTATGCTCGTGCGATCTTCTTCAGCCAATACCAAAGCATGCCTGTGAGCACCATTAATCCAGTAGAAGCACACCCACATCACCTCTACCAATGCAGCCAGATATGCCTCCAAGAATGAGACAACCCAGAGTTTCCTTGTCTCCACTACACGATCAACCGTTCCTAAATTTAGGTATCCTATGCCTCATCTTTCACACTAGAGAGCACCAGCAAAGACACACCTTTCTTAAGGATTGTCAAATTATTCCAAATAAATTTTTAGATTCTCAAGCACTTGTTGAATTGGAAATATTTGATTGAGTCCATGACTTGTTGCGAAATGTAGGATGGGAATTTGTTTTTGAATTTATAAAAAATTCTTATGTGGAATTGACATTAAAGTTTTTGACCACTTTAGAAGTAGTCCATGAAACTACTGCCAAGGACACTGTAGGTAGTTTTAAATTTTGACCGATGAATGCACATCATATGATCACTTTAGAAGTGATGAGTGCTATTTTTGGCTTTCCAAATAGTCATTTATATAAATATCATGAGGATTTTATGGCTAGCAAATTTTGGTCCCAAGTGACTGCTTTTAGGAAAATGTTTTCCCCCAGTCGGTCTAAATCATTTGCCATTGTGGGCCTTGCCCTTTGCTATCTCCATTGTTTTTTTAACTTTTACACTATTCAGTAGAGGAGATAGCAATGGGTAGTTTCCAATACTAAATTATTTATTTCGTAGTGTATAGTACATGCCAAGCCTTTTAATGTTGGGATTTGGTTAGGTGTGAATTTAAATGAAGTGGCTCGATCTAGTGCAGATAAAATAGTAATTGGGGTATTCGGGACCCAAATTGTAGAACATTTTGGCCTACTAATTGAGAGAACACTAATATGGCTAGTTTCAGGCAACTCGACTCTTGACTCGAAATCCTTTATGTCGATGAAGGTTATCAGGTGGTAAGGCGATTGCTATGTTATTATCCATAACGACATGGGAGAAGCTTCGAACAACAAGCGAGCATGAGTTGTAGAAGTGGAAGCTGCACAAGAAGATTGTTGGCCCCTGAAATTTTTCGTTAAATTAAGCATAATAGTTTATGGAATAAGCATGAGATTTGAATTTTTGCCTTA
>JAOTAY010000006.1:16236135-16254742 GCA_025629805.1 Erythroxylum baracoense
AAAAATTATTCTAAGGAAAAAATTCAAATCTCATGCTTATTCCATAAACTATTATGCTTAATTTAACGAAAAATTTCTGGGGCCAACATTATCGTTAACCTATGATTAATAGTTGCTAGGAGGGATAAGAGAACAACAATTTAATGAAGAATGTTTAATTGAGTGTAGGCTAAGATAGAACCGATGACCAGGTCCCTAATGATTTCATCACTTTTCATCATCTTTGAATGTTTTCTTTAATTTTCTTATGTTTGTTTAGTTTCATTTTATTTTCTTATTTGAAAACCAAACCAAAACCCCCGTAACCTAAACACCGATTGATTTCATTTCAAAAGTTTTACACACACTCTCTGTTGGATCGACCTAGACTCACTACTGCTATAGTTATAGGTCTAGTTATTTTGAGTAGTGTTACAACGTGCTATGTCATATACTGCTTGACATTTTTGACCTTATTGATCTAGCCCTCACAACTCATATTGCATCACATGACCTTGTGGGGCCATCGTAAGTCTATCTATCTTTCTGCTTAAAGCTTCCACTTAGCTTGCCAACTGTGCCACTACATCCACTTTATAAACTCCCACTAGCTTATTGATTTGTGCTCTAGACAAGCACCACTGGTAGTTTTTCATAGTCATATCTTCTATCAAGTATTGGGCCACCTTTGGTGTCTTGCTATTGAGTGTCCCTTTAGTTTTGGCATCAATAGACTATTTGGTGCTTTGATTCAACCTTTGAAAAATGTTTGGATTTGCTTCCAAAGCGGTAGACCGTAGTGTGGCTTCTTCTCATCATCTCCTTAAACCTCTCCTATGTATCATATAATGATTCAACTTCAGCATGGAAGTATAAGGAGACGTCTTTCTTCAATTTAGTAGTCTTAGTTGTTGGGAAGCATTTCAACAAGAACTTCTCTGCCACTTATTTCTACGTAGTCAGTGATGATTGTGGCATCGAATTCAACCATTGATTGGCTCTCCCTTTAAAAGAAAATAGGAATAACTGCAGTCTGATAGCATCATCATTAGCTCTGTTGATTTTAAAAATATCAAAAATCTCCAGAAAGTTATAGATATGCGCATTTTAGGACTTTGTCTCTAAGTCCATCAAATTGGACTGACTGCTACACCGTCTAGACGATACTAGCCTTTATCTCAAAGTTTTTGGCACAAAGAGTTGATCTCACAATACTGGACTCCACTCTAGTTAAGTTTGGATTACCATAGTCAAACATGATCATCGATTGGTCAACCATATTGTGTGATTCTTCAGTGTCCACTTGACCTACCAAGTCTTTTCCTTAACGATCTAGCACAAACTATTATAGTTATGTCCTATGAAGGTTTCTACATGTTATTCTTTTGATTTCTACATTTGCGTCAGTTAAGCTCTCACAATTACTCTAGGTCATAAACTGACCAAGATCTTAAATGTAACACCCCATTATCCTAATAATCCTCTCCAGTAGCAATTCTCATTCACACAAAACACATTTTCTATAAACCGGGAAATGTCATGATTGCATGTACAAGCATTTACATGTGCAAAAATTCACTATTTACTATTCATGTGCATAAATGAATGCATGAATATGTCAATGCACTTTAAACACTCCTAACCCGTTCCAAATTACCAATTTACCCTTGCCATAGGTGAGGGGATGTTACATTAAATCTTTAAAAAGAAGGAAAATTAAACAAGTTAATCAAATAAATAAAATAACTTAAAAACAAAAATAAAGCATAATAAAATGAGAATGGCTAGGTTAATAAATCTAGGTTTTTCTAATATTATTATCACCAAAAACTGTGCAAAAAAACTTGATTGACTCTTTAAGGTGAAAGTCAATATTAATTTAATCGCAAGTGCACAATGTAGTTGTAGTTAACACAAGCACGTTTAGGTTGATCCTATAAAGATGGTAATAACTACTAATTACTCTTTTTTATTATGTAGCTTAAGAACCAGATTTGGTTTTAATTAAAAATAAACTAAATTAAGATTAAACAATTATGAACTCATTACAAGTAGAATATTATGAAAAATCAATATCAAGTAGTAGTTTCTATGTGATGAATCCCCTTAAGAATCTTTGAAGTATTAACCTTTTATCATGTAATCATATTATTGATTGTTGTACCGTGAGAATTCATATCCGATGTTAATAACACTCTTTAGACTATTAATAACTAATCCATCAGTTGATTAACAGAAATTTTTCTATTTAAAACCCTTATGACTGCCTTATCAATTTACGAATTCCACTATTACATTTGACCCTAATCCAGAGGTTTTTTGTTGGCCTATCTCTAGGTTTGCATGCAATTCCTTTTAATTATTGTAGATTTATTCATATGAGAGGATTCCTAAATCTTAATCGTATGAAATCAAATCATGCACTAATATTTCAGATATATTAGAACAAAAATAGAACGCATAATTAAATCACAATAATCAATCAATATTTTCCTTTGAATAAAATATAAAAAGATACTGTTATCCCAAACTACGATTCATCACTCCTGGACACCAAAAACGTTAAGTTACTAATCATAGAAAATGAAATCAAAGATAAACATAAAGAAAAAACTAAAATTAAAAAAGGAATCATAATTCTAAATTGTCCCTCGCTTTTATTGAATCTTTTTGCAAGCCTGGACTTGATGTAGCTATCTACTTGATCTCTTAATGTGTTTTCATGTTTTCCTCATCCCTTGACCAAAATTATCGCCTCTCTAAGTGTCTTACATCTCAAAACTACAGCAAAACTCATCTCTTTTCAATTTGCCTCTGCTCACATCCTTTTTATATTAAAATCTAAGGTTTTAGGATATATATGATCACTTGCATGGACGTGTGAGAGACCGTGTATAATAAAAAATAGTTGAATTTACTATTTCACATGGGCTCAAAGACTTATACGAGCAACATACACAGTCGTGTAACTCTACATAACCATAAATTAATTTCTTAAATCTTCATACATTTATAGAGACTTACATCGTTTCTACACATAGGTGTGTAGTTTCCTTATTTGCTTCAAATCTTCATCTCATACTATGACGTCATCCAAATTCATCTTCTTTATGTTCTTGAAGGCAATTATAATCTATAAATGCAATTAAAGTGAATTAGTATACAATAAAATATAAAATATAAAGCAAAATACATAAAAATGGTTATATAATTATGTTCAAATATGCATTTCTCATTTCCCTATGCAACTTTTGCATTGTCCTTTTGATCTCGACATTAAATTATAAAGGGTCTTAATGAGGAGATCTCGTTACTAATATACACAAACACTAAGGGAAAGGAATTTGCCTCACTTTTTTGTCTATAATGTCTTCATTCCGCATTTTGCCTCTTATATGCCATTTTATATTAAATATTGAGGTTGCATCACAATACAAGGTCATCTATATGGGTGTGTAAATGACCTTTGTATGTCATTTTTCCCAAAATTTGTGAACTTACCTACTCACAGTGAGCAACGCATTATTTACATGACCATTTAGCTCACTTACACAACCTTATAAGTCCATATGCAATCCTGTAGGTTACAAAAGGGGAGAAAATGTTATCATCAAGCTCCTACACCCTTTCAGTGACTTACACGACCATGTAAGTTGTAGTAACTTCATTTCTTTCATTCTTTGTCCTAGTTTCACCTTAAATAATCTCCTTCTTGCTCCATGAAGGCAAATAAGATTGAACACTAATATGAAGATGTCTAGGATATCTTTTTAGCTCATTTTAGTTCTTGTTCATCCAATTTGCACCATAAACAAAATATGAACTAAAATAAGTATCTAAAGCACCACATAATATTAATCACCAAGCATTAGGGAGTAAATATATAATCAATCAAGCATTTATCATAAACTTACCATCAAGAACAACTTATGTTATAAGTTACAAATCTTATGATTAAGCTCATAAAATAAGTTAATTAAATAGAAAATTTTCAAAGTTAAAACAATCCATATAATAAGACGTATAATTCGAGGTGGAGAAATTATCTAAAATTTCTCTTAAAGCAATCAACTAACTCAAAGAAAACCCTCGCCAATATTTCAATAACATGTGCAATAAGAGAAGCAACCAAGTCTATAAGAGATATTAAGAGACTTTATGCAAGCAACTACTTCTTGACTTAAAAGTCATAAAGCTTTGATAAGAAATCTCTTAATTTAAAACAATTAACTAAAAAAATACAAGAATAAAGTGACCATGAAGATCATTACCTAGTAATACAATGTCTAACCCTAAAGAAAACGTTAAGGAAATGCCCATTGAAATAAAGAGTTGACCAATATATTAAAGGGAGAAAATGATACTTAATAGTACGAGGAAGATCTAAAAAAGGAGTTTCCAAAGGAGGATCAAAGATAAAATGTGATGAACATCGAGATCCTCCAAGATACCTTACTACCTAAGCTAGATGATCTAGGAAGTTTTAATATTTCCTACATTATTGGTGATGTTTATACTAATAACACATTGGGGAATAAAAAAGTTAATATCAATGTAGCATCTTATATCATGCCTAAGATTGGAGTGAACTAAATCCTAATATAAGAGTAATTCACCTTGCAAATAACTCGGTTAAATGTTTCAAAGGTATTGGTGAGAACGTTATGATAAAAATTGATAAGTTCACATTCTTATTTGATTTTTGTATTTTGGACATAAAAAAGGATGAATAAAAATTCATCATATTCCTTTCTTGTTTGTTATCGTATTGATCATAATCCTTTTTTATTTATTATTTTTAAGTAGTTAATAGTTTTAGAGTTTTTTATATCTACATGGCTTCTTCGAAGGACGGACCCCTACTTACCATTGTATTATATATCAATAATAGGTATACTTACTTATTGTACCTAATAGATTAGTAATACAAAAACAAAAAATTTAAGTAAAGAACACACCATCAAAGAAATATCACATGAACAAAACAAACATGCAAACTAAATTAAAAATGTAAGTCTAAAAATCGTAATGATTGATTGCCTCCTTAGAATCACTTCTTTAAAATCTTATAATTAGACTCGAATATTTGATCCTTCAAAATATTATAAAAGAACTACTCAACATACTAATCCATATCAATTATGTTAATAAAGGAGTTAAGATAAACTCTTTTTATATCAAATTAAAATTGCAATTATTTGGAAGTGTACACATTTTATTGATACTTTTGTTAGTTTTAACAAGTGTTAAAAAATCACGTACAGTTTTAAAATTAAAATATAATTAACCTAACATTATAATACTTTTAAATAATAATTATAATTAAGATAATTAATAAATCAGACACATATTACATATAAAATTTATTAATTTTCACTTAATTTACTGAGATATGACTGTCACGTTTCTAAATAATGCAATAGGACCCTTCCGTTATTGTTTTTAACAAAGGCTTAACGTCCTCTCGTTATGCCAGTAATTTAAATTGAAATACATAGACTTCAGAGATGTGTCTTTCATTCTTATAATAAATATGCGTATATTATACTCGTGAGAACCCAAAAAAGTTTTTCTTTCTCTGACCTAAATTGTTAATTTCAGCCTAATAAAAGCCAAATCAAGTGCGTGTAAAGCTAAAAGAGCAAAGCCGAAATATGAACTTGTCCCACAAAAGGGCGAGAAACGTAGGATGGATTAAGACATCAACAAGCAACGGTTCCTAAACAACCACTAAGTCAACAGATTCTAGAGATCAAGGACATTTCATTCTTGGTCGAAAACATAAAAGTGCAGTTAAAGCATCCATAATGAGCAAAGGAGCTCGCATAACCATATATACTGCCTCTCGGTACGCACAACTACTACATAGGAATACGAGCAATCTACCTCCTAAACATTCCTGAGCTTTGAAGTGATCGACCGTAGTCAGCAATGATTGAAGAGCTTTTAACTAGCTCCCATATCTTTGCAGAGTTCTTTAACCAGTCACGTTCTGAAACGTTTCTTCCGAAGGAAGAGCAATTCAAGGATAAAATCTGAGAATAGAGAAGAAACTAAAGTCACTTCCAAATTAAGCAGTTTCTTGACAGTGAGAAATAACATTCAAAATTTTGAGGAACTCAATTCTAGATTAACTAATTGATGTTGCAAATACAGACCTGATCTCGCAGTTTCCACAGGGCAGAGATGTAGCTTTCGTACTGAGATCTTGGTGAATTGTCATTGTTATTGTATGGGATTAGAAATAGATTCCGTGAGGTCGAATCAGTAACATCATCTTCTACAGTAGTTACTGAAGACAGAGAGAGATCTCTAGCAATGTTCCAAGGTTTTGCTCTGATGAATGAGGAGCCAAAATACCCTTCTAGCAACTTCCTTAGTTGCATAAAGCACCGGGGAGTAAGATTTTGATCTTGGAGCCTTAAAATACAGGAATATAAGTTCTTATAAGTTCTCACTTCTTTAAGCAAAATAACGTAGTAAACAGTAAACAAGGATGCAAATAATTAAATATAAAAATCTGGTCTCTTAGGCAATGGGTCAAAATAAAATATATGCTTGAATAGTTCGAGCCAATAGTAGTATATAATGAAAGGCATGAAAAGTAAGAAGTATCACATGTAGCGGGGAAACAGCCCATTAATTATCAACTACTATCGTTAATCTCCTTTATTAGCAAGTGTTTTTTCCACACCAAGGGGCAATGCGTTCATACAATGCAAAAGGACTACTCACTTGGTATGCACAAAGACCATAGTAGCAATATATTCTTCACCATTGAAATTTTGATCTTTGTTTTCTTTTTCAAATCCAATGGTAGAGCTCTGAAAATGTGAAGTGGTTAGTAAAGAAGGATCAGGTATGCCATGTTTCAACAGGTCAACCTGCACATACAAAAAAAGATAAAACATCTATGGATTACAAAATTATATCACCAAGGAAAAGAAAAATTAAATGAGCATAACATGAAAGCAATTTCATTAGCCAAGCAGTTGAAAGAGATCATAAGACACATCCTCTGAAACCATTAGCTAACTAACTACTATCAGCAATCAGTTGAGTGTGGAGATAATCCAGGTCTGCATTTGCAAGATTGCATGAGATTCTCAAGGATATGCTCTATACTGTAAAAAATCTTGTACATTTTTAAATCAATGGGCTCAAAAATTGAAGCTTAGGAAGTACATGCTTTTGAAGCGCAAACCATTAGACAAATTCAGGTTATAATGAAAGTAAAAATTATATGGTTCCACCTGGCGGTATTCTGACAACTGTCCACCAAGAGAATTAAAATAAAAAGAAAGAACAAAGGGAGGAACAAGATGATGGAGACAAAAGATAAATAGAAATTAAAGAAATATATAGAAGTCAGTTTCCATATGAGAAGTCTAGTAAAAACTGATTATCTCAGGTTTCAACACCAATGATTTGAATTCCAACAAATTTATAGAAAAACCAGAAACAAATTAAATCACCTTGCTATCATAACTCTGCAAACCAAATAGTTAATTAGCTTAGGGACAACATATTATAACTTTGGAATACCAAATCCATGCAGAAATCAATGATAGATCTAACACAAATGTAACAAAATGCCTCAATTGCCGTAGAAATCAGTCTTGCAAATGTTCCAAAAAGCAATTTTTTATTACATATTGACCAAACAAAACAGTCAATCAAAGTCCAAGTGTCCTTTGGTCATGCAAACAATTATTTCCTTAGCAAGATTAGGTACTGTTCCATGGAATACTACTATTAACTTGCATTGAACTATTCGTTTGGAAGCTTAAATACCACCTACATGGATTACTACTATTAAATTCCTTTAAATTGTCTTTGAAACAAAAGCTCTCGAGCAGTACTATGAAAAGAAGCCAGGGAAGACATCATACCGTAGACAATAAACGCCACATGTTATCATCCTGAACTTCATCTGAAACCACCAGCAGAACATTGCAAATGGATGCAAGGAGCACACCGAGCTATAAGAATTCCTTACAGCATGCCAAGAATATAGAACTTCAGTTATATATTTCGTCTTCACTTAACTTCAGAATTATGGTCTAAGAAGTTGATCAAACATGAAAGACCAATGCAAGAACAAATACTGCCACTACAACAACTACAAATAAATAGACTTTTTGTTCAGCTACCTGGATGGCCATGAGTTCATTAGCTAACTCGGCTGATAGATTTTCACCACTTAAAACTGATATTGTGGATGTGCTATCCGATCTAGTCATCTCAGCCAAAACAGACGGGCTGAAAACAGCCTGTACACTAATAGAAAAACATATCAAATGATGAAAAAGACATGAACAAAATGCACAGTTCTTTTCCAAATTCTTAAATAACTATTAAACTATGAAGGATATGAGAGTTATGGTTACACATAAAAAGGGAAGGTAAAAAATTATAGTGTGCAACTGGTTATCTCGTCCAACTTTCACTTGCAAAACTATAAAAAGCAATCTAAAGACGCATACAAAATTGCTGAAAAGAAGAGAGATACTAAATGACTAGATTGAGACCACAAAATAACACCATATTAAAAAAAAAAAAGTTCATACAAGATGTTGAATTGTATATATTGTATATATAGCTTATTTTGTATTAGTTAGGATTAACACTAGGCTTTAGTTTGTCAGGGTCCAGGGCCCATATAGTTACTGTATATATATTGAACTATGAGCCTAGTAAAATAAGACATAACAATATTTTTCCTCTAGGGTTTTCTCTCTTTCTCTAAATTTTACATGGTATCAGAGTTAGGTTGAGAAAACCCTAAAAGTCTCTCTATAACCAACGGCCAGAAAACCTTTTTTTTGTTTTTCTCTCTCCTCCTCTGACGTTGTCTTATTCTGTCCCTTTTGTCCGGTGGCTATTGGAAAATCTGACCACACCACCGTTTTCAGGATCCTTCCGTCGACCTAACTCTAGAGTGTTGTCAGAATCGCCGCCATGCTCCATCGGAGTCCATTGTCGCTGTCTCGCCTTTCGAAGCTCAACCATGCCAAACCAGTGACCGGTTGAAGTCACCGATCACACCATTGGAATCAGAAGGTCGTGGTTGGCCTATCCTTGAAATCCAGGCCCTGTCCATTGCCGCACGAGCCGTCGTGCTCATTCCAGTCAATTTCCGCACCTATTTTGCACCATTTTTTGCACTTTTCACTTACTTTGGATTCTTCTTGGAGCTGCCTTTGATCCAAACATGTCGGGTGCTGATTCACCAAACAAGTCGGGTCCTTTTTCGAGCATGTTCTTTCCGTCTCCAACAATTGCTACGGATAAGTTGATGGGAAGCTCTAATTATGTCTCTTGGTCAAAGAGCGTTGACATGTGGTGTATTGGTCAAGGCTTAAAAGATCATCTAACCACCAAGGCTGAAGATGAGAAATAGATAAAGAAGCATCGCTAAGAGCTGAGGCAATCGGCTGACCCTTCTCTTCGCCCAATTTATAACAATTATACAAATTGCTATGAGTTTTGGAATCAGGTGAAAACTTTTTACACTAATGACATCCAACGTCTATATTCTGTTGTGTCTGAATTAATTAATTTGCGGCAGCAAGGTATGGAACTTCCAAAGTTTATTGGTCGGATGGCGTCTATCAAAGTTGAGTATAATTCTCTTTACCTACGGGTCAAATTGTGTCGGAAGATCTAGATCAGAGGGATAAGTTCTTTATGACTTGTACCTTCGCCACTCTGGGCCTAAACTCGCTCCGATTCGTGACCAGATTCTTGCTAGTCCTTCTGTGCCCACTATGGATGATGTTCGCCTTCTTCGTGTTTCCTCGATTCCTACGATATCGAGTAGTTCTACTGGTGAGAATTCAGTCTTAGCTTCTCAAGCTCAAGATAGTGGTCAAGGTAAACAGAAGGATGATCGTGGGGTAATCACCCCAAATGTAATTATTGTCATAACTGGGGAAATACGAAGGAGAAATGTTACAGGGCACATGGTCGTCCTCCTCGGGCCAATGTTGCTCACTCTGAAGATTCTCAGTCCGATGCCCAGTCACCACCATCCTTAACTCTTACTAGTGCTGATTATGAAGAGTACCTCAAGTTTAAGCAATCCTCTTCACCCGCAGCCTCTTTAGTCACTGTTGCCCACACTAGTAATTGGGTTGCGTGCCTTTCTTAGTCATCTTCCTTAGGACCTTGGGTCCTTCATTCAGGTGCTTCAGACCATATTTCTAATAACCCCCGTATGTTTTAACAATTTGCTACTGCCACTTCTTTACCTTCTGTTACTTTAGCTAATGGATCCAAAACGGTTGCTAAAGTTGTAGGTCGTTCTCATCCTCTTCCCTCGTTGCTTTTGGAGTCTATCCTTTATATTCATCACTGTCCATTTAATTTGGTTTCTATTAGCAAAATTACACGTGCCTTCAATTGTTCTATTATCTTTGACCATGATTCTGTACTTATTCAGGACCGAGGAATGAGACAGATGATTGGCACATAGCGTGAGTCACAAGGCCTTTATCACATCAGTCCTTCGGTTGCTTGCACTGCTGTCAAGTCTCCAACTCTCCTTTAGAACCGTTTGGGTCATCCATGTTTGGTGAAGCTTCAGAAGCTTGTTCCTAGTCTATCTAATTTGTCATCTTTTAGTTGTGAGTCCTATCAGCTTGGAAAACAATCTCGAACTTTGTGTCCAAAGCGGGTCAATAATCGAGCTGCATCCTCATTTCAGTTAGTTCATTATGATGTTTGGGGTCCTTGTCGTGTCAACTTAGTTTTAGGCTTTCAATATTTTGTAACCTTTATTGATGATTACTCTCGTTACACTTGGTTGTTTTTAATGAAAAGTTATTCAGAATTGTTTTCTATCTTTGAATCTTTTTGTGCTGAAATTCAAACCCAATTTAATACATCCATCCGTGATTACACAGTGATAATGCTCAAGAATATTTTTCTGCTCAATTTAATAGTTTTATGTCGTCAAAAGGAATTCTTCATCAATCCTCATATGCTTATACACCACAACAGAATGGAGTGGCTGAGCGCAAAAATAGACATCTTGTTGAAACTGCCCGCACACTTCTTTTACATCGTCAGGTTTCCTTTTGTTTTTGGGCTGATGCCATTCTCACTGCATGTTACTTGATTAACCGGATGCCTTCTTCTATTTTACAGTACAAGATTCCTTATTCTATCATGTTTCTTGATCAATCATTATATCTTCTACCTCTTCGAGTTTTTGGTTGCACCTATTTTGTCCATAACTTTGTCCTTGGTCAGGATAAACTCTCTGCAAGTTCCACCAAGTGCATTTTCCTTGGTTACTCCCATCTTCAAAAAGGTTACAAGTGTTATTCTCCAGCTTCTCAGTGTTACTTCATTTCTCTTGATGTTACATTCTTTGAGACATCTCCATTCTTTTCTTCTCGTTCTTCTGAGAGTCACTCGATGTCTGAAATAATTCCTGTTCCTCCTCTTGTGCCTATTCAGTCACATGAAATTATTCTACCTCCTGCACCACTGCAAGTGTATCATCGTTATCCTCTGTCTCAACCTCCTGTAGACATCAACTCCTCTCCTACTCCAGATCTACATACTACTTTTGACGTCGCTGCTCCTTCTGCACCAGATGACATCTCTGACTCACACCCTGCCTCAGCATCTCAATCGGCAGAGGCCCTACTTGTTGCTGATCAGTTTCCTATTGCTCTTCAAAAAGGTACACGGTCTACTCGTAACCCTCACCCCATTACACTTTTCTTAGTTATCATCGCTTGTCTTCACCCTATTTTGCTTTTGTGTCTTCTTTATCTTCTGGTTCTGTCACTAAAACTATTGGTGAGGCACTTTCAAATTCTAGGTGGCGACAAGCTATGGTAGAAGAGATGACTGCTTTACATGATAATGGTACCTGGGATTTGGTTCCTTTGCCTCCTGGTCATTCTACTGTTGGGTGTCATTGGGTCTATAATGTTAAGGTTGGTCCAAATGGTACAGTTGATCGTTACAAGGCCCGTCTAGTGGCAAAGGGATATATTTAAATTTATGGGCTAGACTAAGGTGATGCATTTTCTCCTATTGCCAAAATGTCTTCTGTTCAACTGTTTCTATCTATGGCTACTATGCGACACTGGCCCTTACATCAGTTGGACATTACAAATGCCTTTTTACATGGTGAGCTTGAGGAGGAAATCTATATGGAGCAACCACCTGGCTTTGTTGCTCCGGGAGAGTCTGGTTTGGTATGTAACTCCGTCGCTCACTGTATGGTCTGAAACAATCTCCACGGGCTTGGTTTAGTCGCTTCAGTGCTGTCTTGCAAGAGTTTAGTATGATTCGAACTGAGTCCGATCATTCTATTTTCTACAGACATTCGTCACAGAGGTAATGCATTTATCTTGTTGTCTACGTTGATGATATTGTTATCACTGGCAGTGATTAGGATGGTATTGATCAACTGAAGCAACATCTATTTTGTCATTTTAAGACTAAGGATTTGGACTTAAGTAGTTGCTTGGTATAGAAGTTGCACAATCTAGCCCTGGTGTTGTTATTTCTCAGAGAAAGTATGCATTGGATATTCTGGAAGAAACTGACATGTTAGATTGCAGACTTATAGACTCTCCTGTGAATCCTAATTTAAAACTTTACCGAAACAGGGGGAGCCTCTTGCAGATCCAACGAGGTATCAAAGACTAGTTGGTAAGCTCAATTATCTTACTATTACTCGGCATGATATCTCCTTTGCAATTAGTGTCGTCACTCAATTCTTGCAGTCTCCATGTGATAGTCATTGGGATGCAGATGGTATTCTGAGATATATCAAATGGGCACTAGGCAAAGGACTATTGTATGAGAATAGGGGTAATACACAGGTGATTGGATATGCTGATGCTGATTGGGCAGGATCCCCGTTTGATAGACAGTCTACTGCAGGATATTGCATCTTTGATAGAGGTAATTTAGTGTCTTGGAAGAGCAAGAAACAAGTAGTTGTTGCTAGATCAAGTGCAGAAGCAAAATATCGTACTATGGCTTTGGTAACCTGTGAACTCCTATGGTTGAAACAATTGAGTCATGAGTTAAAATTTGCTGAGTTGTCACAAATGAAGCTTCTTTACGATAATCAAGCTGCACTTCATATTGCCTCCAAGCCAGTAATTCATGAGAGGACCAAACGCATTGAAATTGACTGTCATTTTATACGAGAGAAGGTCGTATCGAATTGTATTGCTAATAGTTATGTCAACTCGAATGACCAACTAGCGGATATTTTCACTAACTCTTTACAGGGTCCTCGTATTGGATTTATTTGTAACAAGCTTAATGCATATGACTTATATGGTCCAGCTTGAGCAGGAGTGTTGAATTGTATATATTGTATATATAGCTTATTTTGTATTAGTTAGGTTTAACAGTAGGCTTTAGTTTGTGTTAGGAACCCTGTAATGCAACTCAGCAAATACAAAACAAGACGGGTATATAGGAAGAAGAAAGATTCATTCAAGTGCTCCTTGAGCTGTAAACTTTCCTAACAACGGATTCACTACTCTTTCAATGACAACAATTAGTGAAATAGTAAAATAACGCTTGAGACTAAACCCAGATATTTGGCTATTCGAGAGGCCAATACTCTCCCATGCAGCTAGGCTGCCCCAACAGTTACCATAACTCTCGTCCCCCCTCTTTTCATGCAAAACTTTCCCTAAATACTTTCTAACCAATTCCCCCTTTCACTGACAAACTAGCTATTGCCAAGTGTTTCATCTGTTAGCAGCCCCATATTCCCCATATCAGCCATATTAACCGTTTCTGACAAACTGCCAAGTGCTCTATCTGTTGGCAGCCCCATATTCCCTACATCAGCCGTATTGAATCCCCTGTTTCTCTTCCTACGTTTACGGGTATAGACCTTACTCATTAGAGGCCTATCAATACTCCCCCCTTTCTGTTTCACCTTGTCCTCAAGGTGGAAGTTAGGGAATTGCTGGTTCACTTCCCAAAAATCTTCCCAAGTATTCTCACAAGCCGGTAGATGCTTCCATTGAATTAAAACTTCCAACTGCCCCGTATTTGAATACCGAATATCCAGCAAGTTGTCAGGTTGCAGCTGAAGTTCCCAATCGTCCGATAAACAAGCTGGCAGAGGCTGAACTTGTACTGCCGGTCCTAACACTTGTTTAAGGTGAGATACATGAAAGACAGGATGGATTCTAGAATCTGGTGGTAGCTTGAGTCTATAAGCCACTTTACCAATTCTTTCCAACACTTCATATGGCCCGTAATATCTGGAACTCAGCTTTTCATTGGGACGTTTTGCCAACTTCTTATAGCAATATGGGTGTATTCTTAAGAAAACCATATCCCCCACTTGAAATTCCAACTCCCTTCTATTTTTGTCAGCGAACTTCTTCATTCTTTCCTAAGCATTGCTTAGGTTAAGCTTCAACTCCTCTAATAATTGATCCCTATTCTTCAACTGATTGTCTACCTCATCCACCTTAGTAATCCCAAATTCCCATCGCAACAAAGCAGGAGGTGGTCTGCCGTATAAAGCTTGGAATGGTGACATACCGGCTGCACTATGATAAGTCGTATTATACCACTACTCGGCCCATGAAAGCCATTTGCACCACTCCTTTGGTTTCCGTGCACAAAAACAGCAGAGGTAAGTTTCCAAACTCCGGTTGACCACTTTCGTTTGTCCGTCCGACTGAGGGTGGTAGGCGCTACTAAATTTCAGAATCGTCCCGACATTGTTGAAGAGTTCTGTCCAAAATTGACTAAGGAAAACCCTATCCCTGTCTGACACGATCGACCGTGGGTAGCCATGTAGTCTCACAACCTCCTCGCTAAATAATTGGGCCACTTCTTTAGCTGTATAGGGGTGTTGTAACGCCATAAAATGGCCATACTTTGAGAGCCTATCAATGACCACCAAAATTGTGTCACCTTTCTTTGATTTAGGAAGACCCCCTACAAAGTCCATACTTATATCTTCCCAAACTTGGTCTGGTATTGGCAGAGGTTGTAACAACCCGGATGGGTGCATAGTTTGGATCTTATTTCTCTGACATACATCACAACTGGCTACAAACTTCTTGACAGCTATCTTCATGCCTATCCGATATACCACTGCTGCCACCCGTATGTAAGTTCTCAAAAATCCCGAGTGACCCCCAACTGGAGTTGAATGGAATTCGGCTAGGAGAGTAGGAATGACAGTTGAATGTTCCGAGAGAACTAACCTATTTTTATAAAATAAAGACCCTTTCCTCAGCTGATAATGCGGGTGTGTGGCAGAATTAGTCAACAGCTCCTGGATGATTTTCTTGTATTTGGGATCCTCCTTTACTTCCTCGTCAATGACAGCTCCTTCAGACCAACACACAGCAGAAATGGTGCCTAGATTTACCTCTGTATCAGGATGCCTGGACAGTGCATCTGCCACCCTGTTACTGGTACCAGGTATACACACTATTTCAAAGTCAATCTCTAATAACTTTATCATCCACTTTTGGTGCTCTAAACTGATCACTATCTGTTCCAACAGGTGTTTTAGACTCTTTTGGTCAGTCCTTACCTTAAACTTCCTTCCCAACAAATAATGACGCCATTTCTGTAGAGCCAACACTATAGCCATAAGCTCCCTTTCATATACTGACTTCGCTTAAGCTCTTGGTGATAGTTGCTGACTCCAAAAAGCTATTGGTCGTGTATCCTGCATTAGAACAACCCCCAAGCCTTTTCCTGAAGCATCTGTCTCCACCACAAACTCTTTGTTGAAGTCAGGCATTGCCAACACTGGTACGGTTACCATGGCCCTTTTTAATTTTTGAAAAGCCTCATTTGCCACTACGCTCCATGCGAACGCATCCTTCTTCAATAACTGTGTGAGTGGACTAGCTATTTTCCCATAATCCCTCACAAACTTTCAATAGTATCCTGTCAAACCTAAAAATCCTCTCAATTCCTTTACACTTTTTGGTTCGGGCCACTCAACCATGCATCTCACTTTCTTTTCATCTGCTGCCACTCCCTTTTCTGAAATAACATGTCCTAAGTAATCCAATTCTTTAACCCAAAGGCACACTTTTTTCAGTTAACCACCAATTGATTCTTGGACAAAAGATCAAATACTGTCCTTAAATGTCCCAAGTGATCCTCAGTTGTTCTACTATAAACCAAAATATCGTCAAAAAAGACTAGCACAAACCATCTCAAATGCTCCCTGAAATGTTGCCGGAGCATTCGATAAGCCAAAGGGCATGATCAAAAATTCATAATGGCCATTATGAGTTCTAAAGGTCGTTTTCTCTACGTCACTCTCCCTCATCCTTATTTGATGGTAACCCGACTTCAAGTCCAATTTGCTGAACACCTGAGCCCCTCCCAACTCGTCTAATAGCTCATCTATCGCCGGAATTGGAAACTTGTCCGGTATCGTCAACCGATTTATTGCCCGGTAATCCACGCAGAACCTCCACCCACCATCTTTTTTTCTCACCAACAGCACAGGACTAGAGTAGGGGCTATTACTTGGTCTGATAATCCCAGCTGAGGACATTTCTCGGATCAACCGTTCCACCTCATTTTTTTGCTCATGTGGATACCTATACGGTCTCAAATTCGGAGGATGGCTTCCTTCCTTCAGTCTTATCTCATGGTTGGAATTTCACTCGGGAGGTAATCCCTTAGGCTCAGAGAATAACTCTTTAAACTCCTCCAATAGCCTAAATAAATCAGTGTCAAGAGCACTGTCTTCTTGCTCTATTTCCATTTCTGCTAGCCTCAACCAATAGCCATCCCCGCCAGCTTGGACCGCTTTCCACAGACTCCTGAGTGAGGCTTCCATTCGTAACAACGAGGGATCTCCCTTTAGCTGAACTGTCTGTCCTTGCCACATAAAACTCATTGTTTGATTCTTCCAATTACTTCTAATTTCGCCTAAGCATGACAACCACTCCACCCCTAATACCACATCCACATTGCCAAGGCCAAACAGTGAAAAATTTTGGGTCACCGTGATTGGCGACAATTCCAACTCCACTCCTTGGCATATCCCTTTCCCCTTCACACTTTGACCATCTCCCAAAATCACCTGAAAGCCTTTGTCGGAAGCGGGTATTCTCAGCTTGTCGACAAGAACTTATGAAATGAAATTGTGGGTGGCCCCACAATCAATTAAAACGACCACCTCTTCTCCTTGAATTCGACCCCGAAGCTTCATGGTCTTAGGTGAGTCGATTCCCATCATGGAATTGTTGGACAGCTCTACATCTACTTCTTCAATCTGTCCCAGCGTCTCTTCCTCTCCCTCCATTTCAAGCTCTTCTTCTTCCTCTGCGTGCATCATAATCACCCTTAACTGCTTAAGATGGCAGCGATGTCCCGGGCTGTACTTCTCATCATAGCGGAAGCAAAGCCCTTGGTCAAGCTTAGCTTGTAACTCAGTTGGTGAGAGCCGTCTAAAATTTTGGTTTCGTCGGACAGCAGGAGTAGAAGAAGAGTTTTGAGATGTGAAACTCTGGTTACCTGTCGAAGAAGCTCCTGGAAGACTTGACCTAGCTGAAGTGTTTGGGATATTAGTTTGTGTCTGGGTTGGAGCAATCTGGTTGGGTTTCTTAAAAAACCCCACTGGTTGCCCTACTGGTCTATATTGGCTGAAACTGGCATTGGGCTTCCGTGTCCCATTAAGAGTCCAGTTTTTTGCTTCCACCGTTTGAGCCAGCTTCATAATGTCGTCCAACTGAGTTGGCCCAAAGAGTCGTACCTCAGCTTGAATCTCCTCCATCAGCCCTGCCATGAATACACCACTAAGCCATCTCTCATCTGCCCCTGGTATCGCCGAAGACAGCCACTCAAAACGTTCTCGGTATTCAGCCACCGTCCCACTCTGTTTCAGCGTTATCAACTCCTCTTGCGGCGTCTTTAAAATCGATGACCCAAATCTCTGAAGTAGTTCATCCCGAAATTCCGTCCAGCTTGCAAACGGTGATCGGTGCTCTCTAAACTGCCACCATCCCAACGCCTGCCCTTCCAAACAAATCAACACCACCGAAACCTTTTCCTCTTCTCTGACTCCATTCAACAGGAAATACCTCTCAATCTTCGCAATCCAACCCAAAGGGTCTTCCCCTCTAAAAGTTGGCATCTCCAGTCACCGATGGAAGTTTTCACGCCTAAAAAACCCTTCCCTCTCTTCAGCGCACAACTTATCAGGACTAATTCTTTTTGATTACATCTTCCCAATGGTGGCACTCTGCTCCATATTAATTCCTGTCTGCTCTGCTTTTCTCTCCATGGTATCCCCTTGTGATGGTGATCCGACTTCAGTAGCCTTCCCTTTGGCCTCCCTCATCACATAGCTTTTCAACTCCAGTATATACGCTTCCAGAGCATCAAATCTTTTTTCATTTTTTTCATTTTTATCTACCTGCTGTACTAAAACCTCCAGCTTTGTGTCCAACATGGTGACCTGTCCACACACCTTGTGCATTTCTTTCTCTAATTCATCAACCCTAGATTCCATCCTAGTGCCAACCATAGCCTGGATCTGGGCTCTGATACCACTTTGTTAGGAACCCTGTAATGCAACTCAGCAAATACAAAACAAGACGGGTATATAGGAAGAAGAAAGATTCATTCAAGT
>JAOTAY010000006.1:16272990-16283122 GCA_025629805.1 Erythroxylum baracoense
TAGAATAAAATTTATTAAATAATTAATAATAATATTTTATATAATTAATAATAAATTGTATATAATTAATAATAAAACTTTTATTATTTTAAAATAGAAAATATATTTAAAAAATTATTTGTCACGGTTGTGACTTGAACAACCGTGACTTTTTAATTGGACATGATTTCTGCTTTAAAATAATAGCGTTAAACCTCTTGCAACAACTATTTTAATATTAGGGGTATAATAGTAATTTATTATACATTACATTTCATTCCATCCATCTTCCAAACAACCTTTTATTACATTACGTTATAAACCCTTCCATCCCTCCTAAACAACTTTTCACTATATTACATTTCATTCTATTATAAACCGTTCCATTCCGTTCCATTAATTAACATCCAACCAAACAGGCCCTAAAGCTAATAAAAAATGGAAATTAATGCACTCCCTTAAAAAGTTCTTTAAACTATCTGATTTCACTATTAACTACTCTAAAAGTTAGTTGTTTGTCTTTTTGTTGCCTAAAAGAATTCTCTTAGGAACTTGTAAAGTTCATAAGGCTCCAAATTCATAATTCCCCTTTTAGATACTTGGGTATTCCTATAACCACCACTAAACCTCCATATAAGGGTTATGCCCCTCTAATTGATTCCATTTTGAAGAGAACTCACAACTGGAAGAATAAGGTCTTATCCTATGTTGGAAGGCGTTAGCTTATATCCTCTATTCTTAATCATATTCACATATATTGGAGTTCTCATCTTGTATTGCCTCTTAACCTTGTTAAAGTAATTAAGAAAACATTTAAAAACTTCTTATGGAGTGGTTTAGGCCTCTCAAAAGGAATGGCTAAAACCAGTTGGAAAGAGGCTTGTCTTCCTAAGGGTCAAAGAGGATCAGAGATAAAATGCATTCAAATCTCTAACAAAGGGAAATGTACTTATAAGGAATACTTAAAAGGGAAAAGCTTCTAGAGTATGCAACAAAACTTGACACTTCTTGGACATTAAACCAAATGTTTATGCTAAAAGATTTTTACGATAAAGAAATGAAATATCAAATTGGTAATAGAGAAAGCACTAATTTCTGCTATAATAAACGGTCTAATCTTGGGCCTCTTTACATACTTCCAACATTCTCCCTATGAAATATGTAATCCCTCTAAATGTCAAGATGAAAGTTATCATATAAGAGGACAAGTGGTCTTATAAGCATAAGGGAATGTCTAATATCCTCAACATTGTCCTTAGCTACAAGCCTGACCCCCTTAAAAAAGACTCCATCTCCTAGTTGAGGCATAAGTTAGGGAGATTCACCAACTTGTCTTATGCATATCTGTTCAGTCCTCCTCTAGAATGTGTCTCTTGGTCTAATATGCTATGGTTCAAAGGCCATGTCCTTAAGATATCTTTTATAACTTGGATGGCTATCAAAAAAATACCTCAAGACTCTAGATAAAATCAGTTCGATTCCTGGCCTTACTCCCTCCTATTTATGTCAATTGGACCCTAAAAGCCCTTTACCATTTATTTTTATCTTGCTTTTACTCATTTGTCATATAAAAGAAGTTATTTTAATGGTGTGATATATAAGCTAATCCTAACTCATGGGATCAAGTTATCTTCTAGGCTTAGGGGGTCAACTACCACAATAAGTCTGATCTTAGCATTTTAAAATTGTGTTTCAACTACCACTTGTATGGTGTTTAGAGAGAAATGAATAATAGAATCTTCCAAAATCAAAAAACAACTCCTATTGCTCTAAATTGTCTCATTTATTATTGGCTAAGAGAGGTTATTGTTGTTAAATCCCTTCACACTAACTACAGTGCATGGTTTACAAGGAGTTTCAGCCTCCTTTAACCCTTACCTTCCCACTATAGTTGTTAAAGGCATGATCTCTCTACTCTTCTGCCAAGCTTCTTTAATAATGTAAGTGGATGCTTGGTTAATGGGTTTAGGAAGATATCAATGGGTAAGGAATGAAAAACAGTCAGTTGATTATATATTATCATTACATGAATAGTATATTAATATTTGAGTTTTGGGGATTACTCTATACCTTCGAATATGAGAGGACTGAGTCATTCCTGGATAACACACAAGTGTCACAGCGTGACAGATCTCTGTCATACCCGTGAGAGGAGTGTCACAGGCGTGCCATGACAATTATTTTTTTAAAAATAATATAATTAATTAAATATTGTTAATTAAAATATATTTAAATTAAACATAATTAATTAGAATATATTAAAATTTGATGTAAAACTAAAATTTAACAAATTTTTATTTTCCTTTTTAACAAAACAATATAATTAATTATAATCTATTAAATTGATGTAAAACAAAAATTTAACAATTTTTAATTTTTCCTTTTTTAGCAAAACAATATAATTAATTAGAATATATTAAAATTAATTAGAATATATTAAAATTTGATGTAAAACAAAATTTTAATAAATTTTTATATTTTCCTTTTTAGCAAAACAATATAATTAATTAAATATATTAAAATTAAATATAATTAATAAGAATATATTAAATTTTGATATAAAAAATTTAACAATTTTTTTTGCAAAAAATATAATTAATTAGATATCATTAATTAGGATATATTAAAATTTGATGTAAAATAAAAATTTAACAAATTTTTATTTTTTCCTTCTTAGCAAAACAATATAATTAATTAAATATATTAAAATTAAAATATATTAAATTTTGATATATAAAATTTAACAATTTTTTATTTTTTTATCGAAATAATATAATTAATTAGAATTAATTGTCCGATCTGAACTAAGTGCCCCCCAAATTTTCCAAACCTCTTGGTTGGCTTGATGTTCAGCATTAGAGTGGCAATTGTGTTTTTGATCATTTATTTATAAACTTGTTTCCTCTTTTACCCTGTATTGTCTCCGAAGCTTTGCAACTCTTCTTGGAGTTCCTTCATTATTATTATTATTTTAATTTGCAAGAAACTATTAATGAGATTATAATTTTCAAATAGTAAGCAGAAAACTTGAACTGTGGTTTACACAGCAAGAAACTAAAAGAATAAGAAATAACTAAATATGATTTAATATAAAAATTTTCATGAAAGTACTGTGGATAGTGGCACCTAACACAAGTATGTCGTGGCAAATGCTCAAATGTAACAGAGCAGCAGATGATAAGCAGAAAACTTGAATAAAAAAAAATCATCAGAATTTTATTATGTAATATAAAAATTTTCAATCAAGAAAAGATTCCAAAGGCCACTGGGAAGCATGAAGGTTGGGACGATGTCCAGAAAGCTATGTTTATAACGGGTACTATTTTGTAGAAAATAATGTTGATTACTCGTATGATTTAAGTGTCATAGATGCAGGGGGTGTATATTACAGTTAAGATGATTGGAGTATCTTCTTGTAATCCTGGAATGTCCCTTGAAAGGGTGTCACTTTTCCTTGGGATACCACCCATAGCTCCTCCACGCTACCAGATATTAGATGCTCATCATGACTAACCTGAACGATGTCAAAAAATGGCATCAGCAAACATTTGATGTCATCCATTCCAATATACTAGACTTAAATCATTGATCATGGTACCATCAGAATCCCTCCTTGAAACAGTACAAGCCCTTGAATCAACGCCTCCACAGCATCCAAATCCTACATTCCAATTGGAAAAAGAAATTTAAGACCCCCTCACAAAACACTTACAAGAGCCTGATGATAATAAAAAATAATCTTAAGACAATTAAGTATATGCTGCTAGACCATTCATCAATCATCATCTTGTTGGTGATTATGATTGAGTTATGCAGATGATAGTAATAACAGGAACTATTGAAAAAGAAAAATATGAATGGATGTGTTGAGAATCGAGATCAAATACTTATTCAATATTGAGTATTTTGCTAATAAAACCATTGTTAATCTCCAGCTGAGGATGTTATCCACGATAAATAAAGAGTTTTGAAGAGGAGGGAAGAATGCCGGCAACCGAATAACTTAGTCCACGATAGACTCAATAGAAACAGCAGTCAAGACAAAGTCGCCAATAAATCTAATAATTACATGTTCCAAGAGTTACCGCCATTTCCTACATCCAATGGTGCAAAGAGAAAATGGAGAAAGGGAAATAACTTACAAGATGATTGGATGGTTCGTCGAGCAATATTATGTGGGGTTTCTTAAAGGTTATCTTTGCAAATGCTACCCTGCTTTTCTGGCCGCCTAATAAACAGCGCACAATATCAAACGAACCATCAAAATGTTTACTAAACAGTTTAGACAAGACCAGACACAAGTCCACCACAAACAGATCATCCATTAAGCATATCTATTTAACCTGTACTTTTGGTTCCAGGCAAGCCTCTGAACCAAAATTTTAGCACCCAATAATAAACCTCGCTAATGCATATTCAAGCAGATCAATCTAAATCTAGTTTCCATCATAACCAGTAAAGCATGGAAAAAGGAAATATACCAGATAATGTGTACATCGGTTGAAGAGCAAGATTTCCCGTTACACCAAAAGAACCTAAGTGAGCACGTAGCTTTTGATCAGGTACTCCCTGCATGAGGGCATTTAAAACGAACAAGATGGACGGTGAACAATAAATTTCAAACCATATATCCTTTCAAAATATTATGTTGAAGTGATAAAAAGCCCTCCTCTTGGCTTTAGTAACTTCATACTAATTATATTATGGACACATAAAGACGAGTCTGTTTTATAGACACTGTTTATATAAGATATCCAAAAACTCAATTCCTTGTTCATTGAAATAAAAAATAGCTTGAACAAAGAGAATGACAGAATTATGCACCAAAAGTACTCACAGGGAAGCATCGCATCATATACAAAAGAGGATTTGAAGACAGGTCTAGTCCATCAACATGATGTTGATTAAACACAGCAATCCGGACCTGGACGTCAAAAATACTAGTTCTCATCAGGCTCTAATGAATATGCAAGAGCAGTAAAAGAAAATCATAGTATAAGAGCAATGAATAAACTACACAAACTTGATAATAAAAATTTGAATCTCTGGTTTCACTATATGAGCAAAGGTCTGTCTTTGTATTTTAAATTATGAAGTCACCCTCTTCTAGTACACAACCTAAAGCCACAAAAATTCGAGACATAATAGCATTGCCATCATTTGTAGAAGCTCAAAGGAAAGAGTAAAAATGCCTTTGCTGATCGGAAAACAGTGCCTGAGCTTGGCTGTAGCTCTCCAGCAATTAATTTTAGTATTGTCGATTTGCCAATACCATTAGGGCCCACCACTGGCAAAATGAAGAGAAATAGGACATCAGAGAAATGCCATATGATGATACCGTTTGGCACTATCTTTTGCAACGACAGTGCAATCTGAGATTGTTAACACGGACTGTTGAAATAAAAAGAGCAAATGCACAAATTATTTATGTGATGCTAACAAAAAATCTCAAAATGAAAGCATCCTTACTTGCTATGCGGCTGTCCAGATCTATCCCAAAATTCAAGTTCTTAAACAGTGTTGGGCCTCCAGGATAACCAAATGAAGCATCACTGTTTCATATTCAATCATCATTGATAGATGTGCACATAGATCCGACAATACTTATTTGGCTATTAATCAAGTAAAGTTTACAAAATTTGATTGCAAATAACAGAAGAAATGGAAGTTTTTACAAGAACCGATGAGATCTATCAAACATACAAGCAACAGAGATGATAACTATAGAAAGAATTTTTAGTGAACTTCTAGTGCTATTAAAAAGACCAATTTGTACCTGAAACTTATTATAGGTGGGCCTGGTCTATCATCTGGGGTTGGAAATTCAAATTTGTAGCTGTCCATCATATTAAGTAAAAAAAAGTAAAAAACAAATTAAAGACAAGAATCTGATTGAACAAAGACAAGAAATAAAAACTTTTTAAGTAAATGGATGACATCTAAAAACTGAATAAGTAAACTGTAGAAAAGTAATCCGTACTCTGGATCATTAACAACTTCATCTACATGACCCATTCGCTCTAAAGCCTGGAGACATCAATGGAAAAGAAAAGGAAAATTCTAAGACAAAAGAAAGATCAGAAATAGCTTTTTAAAACATAAATTTAGTATTAACCATCATGATATTACAAGAACCTTGATTCTAGACTGGACAAGAGATGCCCTCTTTGCATTGTAGCGGAACTTGTCAATAAAGGACTGCATAATCAAAGAGAATATCAGTATCAGTTAAACAGCGTGTACAAGTAGGGAAATTTCACTATAATAAGAATCTCAGGTCAAAAAAAAGGGGTTTCAGCAATTGCAATTTCCAAACTGTCAAACTCAATTGCAGCAATCAAAAGGCAAAACTACTAAAATCACCATTGACTCATATGCACAAGTGAGAATTTTAGGCTAATGGCTATTGAATATCAAGGTGACAAACATGCCAATGTGGTACAATAGCACGGACTTCAAAAATTGGCACCACCACATAATGTAGGACCTTGTACTCATAAACTTGATAGATGAAAGCACAGAACGAGCTGAAAAGCAGCTCATATACCCAATGGAAAAGGAAAAGAAATGGTGCCAAGTATAATATCATGTTTTATGTTATATGAGCTCAAGCAACATATCACATGCTTTAGTGTATTTCATCTGGAAGGATCATAATTGCAGAATCTTTATACAACAAAGCCAAAGCATTGAATTGGTTTTTCAGGCCATTTTCCTCCATTGCAGATTGGCCATGTTAGTAAGAGGAATAGCAACAAAGCTGTCAAGTAGTATGAAAAGAAGATGGGGATTGGAGTAATACTAGTTATGTGGTCTCACAAGTATCTCTTAGTTTTCAAGTTGTAGATGATTACTAGGAACCACATATCTATGTAATCTAGACCTTTTGGATTAGCCTTGATCGTTTGTACCCTAGAATGTAAATATTTAATCAACGCAATTTTTAATTTTTGGAAAAAAAACATATCACATGCTTTCATGAATTCAACAATAAATGAGCCTGATGTGAATCCTTACTGTTAAAACTGACATCATTATCAATTGGAAAATGAAATAGTAGAGTGCAGAATAAGAAATGGCAAAAAAGTAATTTGATTAGACTAGATATCACCAAACAACAAATAAACATTAAGCTTCATTGTAATCTTCTGATCCAACCAAAAAAAACCTGCATATGAGCCCTCGCTTTCTCATTTGCCTCAAATGCCTTCTGTTGGTTTTTAAGTTGTTCCTCCCGTGTCTTCTCAAATGTATCATAGTCTCCCTTGTATGCAGTTAGCTTTTGGCCTTGCAAATGAAGAATGTCCGTCACCACCTGAGAAGGAAAACTGATTTAAAGGGAACAGTTAAAAGAATATTGCAACGATCTGGAATCCTAATCAGCTTAGTGCTACCGTGTTCAAGAATTCTCTAGCATGAGAAACAACTATAAATGTCTTTGGCCATTTCACCAAGTATGATTCCAACCACAGTACTGCATGAAGATCAAGGTGATTCTGAAAAGGAAGAAAAAAGTTGAAAAATGTTAAAACCAAAGTATGCTTCATAGAAAAAAAAAACATCTTTCAGAACAGAAGGTATAAAATATACTCCACCGTTGGTTCATCAAGTAGTAACAAATCAGGTTCTATAAACAAGGCACGAGCAAGAGCTATCCTCATTCGCCATCCTCCAGAAAAGGTTTTAGTTGCCTTTCGTTGCATCTCCGGGGAGAAACTTAAGCCCTGTAAATATCCAATGAACCATGAGAACCATGGATTCTCAAGCCAGCTGTCTCAATGACCCATATTCAACTAGTTTACAATAAATTATGCACAAATCAGGTTGAAGTACTGCAGCAATCACATTTTGAAAACTGACCCTACACGGTTATATTTTTTCTCTTTCAGATGAAACCCGTAACGCTCACTTTCTTAGATCCAAATTTGCCTAAGATATTATTTCTACATTGTATAACTCCGTTGTAGACATAATTCTTAAAATATAACAAGCATATACGATGCCAAAAACTTCCAATATCTGGCACTATGCATACAACCATACAATAATTGTATCCCAATAAGTACAAATTAATTCGGAACTGACAGCAAGAATAGAAGCAGCACGTGCTTCTGCAGTATATGCATCAATCATCTCAAGCCTTTTGTAGATTTCCTCCAGCCTTTGAGCAATAGTATCTTTGCCAGTTGAGCCATTACGATCTGCTTTCCCGTTTGCAATTTCACCTTCAAATTCCAATTCTCTCTACAAGAAGCTCATCCACACATAAGAAAAAAAATTAAGTAAACATTACGGCATGAGCAATAAAGAGATCATAACTGTAATTCTCCCTCATGAAAGGTAGAGATTCACCTGTTGGGCAAGCAGAAGAGCTTCTTCTTCCAAAAGCTGGTTTCTCTCAATGTCAGAGTTGAGAACACATTGCAAGGCAGACATATCATCGCCAACCACTTCCTGTTCAACATGTAAAATTTGACAGTTTGGAGGAATACCTTCAATGGCATGCATAGCCATGTGCCTCAGGAAAGTTGTTTTTCCTGTACCATTTCTTCCAACAAGGCCTAAACACAAGATATAGAGACAGACAACTATAATCACCAAACAACTAGAGGAATTGGTAATTGACCTATTTCTAATTTCCCATCAACTTTTTTTAAATCCCCTTTTTGTTCTTTCTTATTTCTTGGGACAAGGTCAAGAGCAAGAAAAGAGAGCAACTTACCATAATGTCTTCCATAAGAAAGTGTCACTGAACCATCTACAATTAAATCGCGACCACCAACAGAGATATTAAAATTCTCCATGTGTAGATCCTTTACAACAGGTCCACCACTGTTATCATGATTAACACATACTACAGGCATTCCATCTCTAACTGCTTCCATTTCTGCTAAATGCATCTGATATTGTGCCTGCACAATACAAAGGAAACTAAAATGTAGCCAAGCAAATGACGTGGGTAGTTAAGTTATGGAAAAACATCTGGTCAGTTTGGTGCCACTGTAAAAAATGGAAGCTTCATTTGAAATAGCCAAATGACATAACCTCAGACTCGGCGTGCACTAGCCAGTTACATAGTAAAAAGGAATATATCTTCTAATGGTGTAAAAGTCGAATGAAAAATGTTACTTTCTCCATCGGTGACATAAGTATAAACTATCATCAAATAATAACCTAATACTTATGACGTGAAAATAATAACAGAAAAAAAGGACCAGCAGATACCTCCCTTTGGCGCTCCTCCTTCCTCTTTCTCCGCTCCATCTTTTGACGGTCACGCTCAGACATGACAGGGCCATCCATCAACTCCGGCTTCTTCTTTTTAACCTCCTCATCCATTCCCTCGTTCATTCTAAATGGTGTTGTGAGGCTCCGAACTGTTTGTTTTGCTTTCACCAACCCATGTTTTCCAAACTTTTCAGACAGCTTGTTACATACCTAAAATTTATTTAAAAGAAAATGCACCCATCGAGTTCAATTACTTCACCATGATTGATTAAATCTTTAGCGAAGTTTTAAGTTAGGCATCATTTCAACGTCTCACATGCATCCCAAATCTAGATTCTTAAAGCAAGGGGGTTCATTATTTGAGCACCAGCCAATGTGCGTTCTTGTGACAGTATCGATTCCCCTACTCAATATTCACAAATTATTGAAAAAAGAAGATAAATGGAAAAAAGAACCTGGCGGCACTCCTCGAAGTCAGAGACGCATTCAGCGGCGACGAGGAGCTCACCAATGGCTTCAAAAGCACCTTCTCCTCCATCGCCGAAATCGAAGTCCTCATCGGCGAGGACATTTATTATATAATCCACAATTGGTTGATCCACTTCCTGGAGCCCGCGGCCGAGTACCTCGTGGACCACCGAGCTTGCTACTTCAGTCATGGCCGTCAAAGCAGACAAAGACAAAGGGTTATGGAGTTTGGCGAGTGAGAAACGAACTACGTAACCAGAAAAGAGGGTGGGAATGGCCCGTGAAAGTCAAGAGACAAAACGACGGCGTTACGTTGTTTCACTTTCTTAGAGTGTGTTTGGTTCAGCTTTTGGCAGGTGAAAAAGCACTTTTTCCCACCGCAAAAGCTATTTTAAGGAAAAAATGAGTGTTTGGCTGTAAACTTCAAAAGCACTTTCGGAGTAGAAATAGCTTTTTT
>JAOTAY010000006.1:16289218-16309446 GCA_025629805.1 Erythroxylum baracoense
AAGTTGTAGCTCTTGAAGTCCTCTTTCAAACTATCCAAAGAAACCCTAAATTGGATGCCTATAGAAAAAGTTATGCTATTAGCCCCGAAGCAAATATATGTGTAAAATTGGAGATTCACCAATGCTCTTCCTTGAGGTATTCAGGTTGAAATGGATTAGTCGACTATTCGAAGAGCTAAGCTGAGAAGATGAACCAATAATGATTAAGGTGTTCTCTATTGGAAATAGCTCAAGTATCAAGTATTATGATCATGATTTTCAGCAAGCATGAAAGTCGGTCTCCAGAAACGGGGCCTGACAGCTGTGGTATCAGAGCTCAAGTGTTATGGTTATCTACATCAGAGTTGGACTTCGGAAACGGAGTCCAACAAGTCTTCACTTTGAATGCTATTAGGAATTAACACCTTTATAGTCCAAATTTTGAGTTATAGGTTTGATTTATTTGTGTTGTATTTTTTAAATAATAGTGTTTCATATTGCTTATTATTATAAGAGAAAAATAATATTTATAGAAAGTAAATCAAACATTAGATTGGAATATAGTTAAATTTAGAAAATTAAGTTGAACTAAATCTAAATTGATAATGATCTATGATTAAATTTTTTTAATTTTTTAATAATGTATAAAATAAAATATTTTAAGTTAATTATTTGAATTAAATCTATTAAAGTCATTCAAATGAAATACAATGAATTAAGTTGATAATGAAGTATGATTATAAAGCTTTGTTCATGATAATGTAAAAATACAATATTTGAACTTTTGAAATTAAATATTTGAAATATTTTATTAAAATCATTCAGATATTAAATATTATTGTTTGTCAAGTTACAATATTGTAAAAAGAAGTTTAAAATTGTCTTAATTTTATAGAGGATGATTAGTTAAGAATAAAATATGTTAGAGTCTGCAAATGTCACTTAAAATGAGTTTGTCATTAGTTTTCAGTTACTAGTTTATCAAATCATTTATTTAAAGTATATAGTTTAAGGTTTATTACATACATTTAAAAGTTATTCATAACAAGCTCGAAAGATAATAACAACAGCAACTTCTACCAATATAAAAAATATCTCCTAAATTTTTGTTTAATTTTAATTAATTAAAGAATTCCTTTTTTACAAACATATTTATAAAATTATAAGTCCAATTAAAGATAAAAAGTTATAATATAGGACAAACTAAAGCCCACATGACAAAGTTGACAGGTATAAGCCCAAAAAAATGTTTGGAAAGATTAAAACATTCACTAATTATTCAGAAAGAGAGGGCCTGACTTCTCTTTACATCTTTTCCTTTTATTCATCGTCCTTCCCTCGTACTAACTACCATTTTAGTTAACTAACTTTTCACTTTTCTTTCTCATATATTTATAAAGTTTTCTCCATTCTATTTTAGGTACGGAGACAAGGGATTATCTAGTGGTTTAACCTTCAACTCCCCCTCCCTCCTCTTAGCCTCACTTATCCTCTAACAAGTCAAGCTTTTCCCCTCCAGTCATTAAAATACTTCCTCTCTCCTTTGCTCCGACTGTCATTTCCTATTATGGATCGTCCTTCCTTTTATTCCTTTGCTTCCTTTATCTTACCTTGAGACTTAGCTGCATCTTCTACATCGTTTTCATGTCTTCCCTCCCTTGCTCCATTTGCTTCTAACTTAACTTCCGCCAACTTGGAATCTTCTAATAAGACTTCTCCTTTACCAAGCTCCTCCTTGCCTCCTACTTTGCTTCCTCTGCTCTTTAGAGCCTATAATCAAGTTGTCAGAGATAACAAATCTTTTGAGATGCTTAAACTTATTTTTGTAGTTAAAAGCTCTCCCTCTACCATCATCTCCCCTCCCTTAAAAGTCTTGCAAGTTGGGGCTACAAAATGGAGGTCTATAGTTGTTAGTTTCTTCCTTGATAAGAGAACCAAATTAAAACTTGGGTTGAATCCTTATGGAGCAAGTATAGCTTAGAATAAATTCTCATTATAGAAGAGGAATACTTCTTCTTCAAGTTTAAAGACACTTAAAACATGTCTTTCATGATTGATTAAAGTCCCTGACACTAGTTTAGAAAGCCTTTGTTCTTTCTAAAATGGTACCCAAAGTTGAAGCTTGATCAGAAAGCATTTAAGATAATACCCTTAATTATATACTTCCATAATATAACTTTAGAATACTAGCCAACTACAGGTCGTAGTTACTTTATTAATGCTTTGGGAAAACCTCTAACACTTGATGAACACACAACTAGCCCAGGGAGGATTGGATTTATCAAAGAAGACTGTATAGAGATTGAGAAGGATTTAAACTATCTAATACTCTCCCTATTCATCATTTAAGTGAGGATGGTGATATGAATCCTATTGAAATCTTCCCATCTTATCCATGGATATTTGCCTAAGGTAATACAGTTAAAGTATGGAGACTTAAGAGTCCAAATTAGGATCAACATATTAAATAAAGTACATAGGAAATGCCAAGTACTTCTAGGGGTGTTAAGTTCTTAATGAGGCCACCAAAAAAAGAATGAATACCTTTAAACTGGCTTTCATCCTAACATCTTTTAGTAGTAGGATGGTTCAGCTTGAAACTCTTGTACTTACTACTGTTCCTTTAAAGCAAGTAGTTGAAACTGAGTGTGTTACTCCCATTGGCTCCTCTTCTATTGTTACTCCTTTTATTCCTATTAGCTTCATAAGTAATTTGATCATTGACAATGCCAAGGGGTACTTGAATGATGCTCCTCTAACTCTTCCCATCTTGATACAAGATAACTCTAAATTAGAGGTAACCTAGGAAATATAAAACTTAGGGAAGGATGTAAACTTCACCCCTATTGCTAGGAGGAAGTCTAGTAGAAAAACTAAAGGAAAGGCCCACTAATGCCCCTCCTTCTAAAGATTATAATATGGAAAGTGAGGATCTTAAATTGCCCTAGAAAATAAGAGGCCATTAATGTCTACTTACAAGAAAAATGTTAGCAATGATTGTCTTATTGGAAACTAAAATCAAGGAATAAACTTACAATAAGGGCTTGTGGTTTCTAGGAAATAAATGGAAAAGAATCTATAACCACTCAACTCATTTTAATAGGAAGATTATAGTGGATTATAAACTAGATATGATCATAATCTTTAATTCCTAGTATACATATCAACTCTTGCATATGAAAATCCATTTTCTCTTTATAAGTCTAATGATCAATGTTACATTTATTAGATTTCCATGGAAGGATTTGGAGAACATAGCTTCCTTTATTCAGGGCCTTTAATTAGTTTTAGGAAACTTCAATTGTATATTGTTTGCTCAGGAGGTAGAGGGCCTTATATTAATTCCTAAGCTAGTAGATAATGACTTTAGAGAATGTTTAATCTCCTTAGGTCATATTGATCTCAAATTTAAGAAAATTATTTACTTAGATAGACAAGCAAGAAGGTACCTAACAGATAAGGAAGAAACTTAATAGAGGACTTGTAAACTATGAATAGATGTCAGCTTTCCTTAATAGTTCTTATTTATTCAATGTCCCATATATATATGACCATTTACCTATAGAGGTTTGTATTCCTAACTCTATGCTTAGGCTGAAAACTCCTTTTGGATTCTTTAATTTCTTAACTAAAATTAAGAGATATGAGTAAGCATTGAACAAGGTCCTTTCAATGCATACTTTTGGTCATAAAGCCTTTAAACTAATGGGGAAGCTTCAAATTATAAAAGAAGAACTGAAAAACTTTCACAAGAATTAGTATAGCAATGATATGTTAATTATTGTGAACTCTGTTTGAGTTGAGCTCCAAGAGATCGTCGTGAAACTCTATAATAAACCTAATTACAATTATATTAAGCTATAGGAGAAGAATGTGCTTAGTAATTACTTATCTTCTTTTGAGGTACATAACTCTTTAGTGAGACAAAAGGCTAGAGTATATTGGCTCAAACAAGGTGATGAGAATAATTCTTATTTCTTTAGGAACATTCAAGACAGAAGGAATTTTAACATGATTTTTAATATCTTATATGACAATGGAGTTCCTTATTAGGATCAAAAGCTTATTAAGGATCTGGCTTTTAATCATTTCATGAAAATACAAGGTATAGAAGCAACTTTTACGTCTTCATTGCTAGGTCTCAATGAATTCATCTCTCTAAGTTTATCTAATGATCAGCTCAACATGCTCACATCCCTGTCACAAATAGAGAAATTAAGAAAGCCCTTTTTATTATGAAACTTGATAAAGCCTTTAGACCTGATGCTTTCAATCCTTCATTTAAAAATCCTAGAATTTAAAAGATAACTAGGTGTGTAATGTTATCAAGGAATTTTTCACTTCGTGAAACTTGCTTAAGGAGATCAAAATGACCTACATGGTCTTGTGGCTAAAATCATCATCCCTTATTCATTTTATGATTATAGGCCTATTATTTGTTACAATACAATCTATAAAATCATCTCAAAGATTTTTGGCTTTAAGGAATTGATCTTTTATTGGTGAAATGATCGATATCTTTTAGTGTGCTTTTATTTTAGGTTGAGGGATTAAATAAAATATTCTTATATTTCAAGAAATTTTCAAATCCTATCACAATAAAAGATCTATTAGGAGTTGCTCCATGAAGATTGACTTCCTCAAAGCCTTTGATATATTTGTTAGAGGTTTATTTCACTTGCTCTATAGGCTTTTGGAATTCAACTAAGTTTATCAATTAGATATATCAATGCTTCTCCACTCCTTCATATAATATCCTATTGAATAGGGAAGCTACTCATATGTTTAGAGGAGCTAAAGTTATATGACAAGGGGACCTCATATTTCCATATTTCCTTACCATCTGTCTAGAGATTCTAAGTAGATACATCTCTCGTAACATTGCTCAAGTTATTCCTTTTACCTATCATTATAAATATAAGAATGTAAAGCTCTTTAATTTGTCATTCATTGAAAAGCTTTTCCTTTTATTTGGTGATATGAAGGAATCTATTATGACATAATGAACTATATTAAAAAGTTCTTTAAATTATTTGGTCCCACCATTAACTACTCCAAAAGTTAGTTATTGTCTCTTATTACATAAAAGAACTCTTTTAGGAACTTGCAGAGTTTATAAGACTCCAAATTCATAATGCTCCTTTTAGATACTTGGGTATTCTTATAACCATTACTAGACCTACTTATAAGGATCATGCACTTTTAATTGAAACCTTTTGAAGAGAATTCACTCTTGAAAGAATAAGGTCTTGTCCTATGTTGGAAGTTGTTAACTTATATCCTTTATTCTTAACCATATGTATGTATATTAGTTCCCATCTAACATTTCCTCTCAAACTCATTAAAAATTTGAGAAAATACTTAAGAACTTCTTATGGAATGGTTTAAACCTTTGAAAAGGAATGGCTAAAATCAACTAGAAATGGGTCTATCTTCCTAAGTATTAAGAGGGAGTTAAGGATAGAATTCCTTAAAACCTCTAACAAGGTTCTTTTGGCTAAAAGAATGTGGAGGACCTTTAATGATTATAAAACCTTATAGTTGAAGTGGATGCATAAGGAATACCTAAAAGGGAATAGCTTCCGGAGTATACAAACAAAGCATCGGTTTCTTGTATGATAACTTGTCCAATCTTTTGCCTCTTTACTTAACTTCCAACATTCTCCTTATTGTAATATATAATCTTTCCAAATGCTAAGGTGAGGGCCATCATATGTGTGGAAGTATAGGGGAATGTCTATCATCCTCAATGTTATCCATAGCTAAAGTCTTAACCCTCTTAAAAAATACTCCATCTCTTGCTCTCTCACTATAATTGCTAAATCTTTGTATGGAGGCATGATCCTTTTGCTCTTCCTACCAAGCTCCTTTGATAATGTCAACTGACCAAGCCTTTTGGATAACTTAATGCTCAATATTTGTGGTAGCTATATGTTTGGTTATTTATCTGTAAACTTGTTACTTCTTTTAGTTTGTATTAGCTCTAAGCTTTGTAACTCTTCTTGGTGTTTCTTCATTAATATCATTATTTTAACTTTTAGAAAACTTTAACTAATTTTTAGAACTCAATTTTTAGTGTGCAAGTGAAATTTCTGGAAAATTATATATTGCGTAAAGGACATAGGCCTCTCATATAATTTAAGAAACTTTTAAAAAGATCCTTTGATATTTAAAGTTCTTGAAAAAACCCATTCTATTTTTAATTTTATAGAAAAACTCCTTTTTCTTAGACTTTGGTTAAAAATAATTACGAAATATACACAGTATGAAGAGTAGACAAGGACTGATCAAATATCACTAATATGCTAACCTAATTGAACTTTTAAAGTTGGTTAGAACGAATTAAGTTTGACTTGAATTAATAATTTAAAATAATTATAATAGATTATTAGTTTGAGTTGAATTTAATTCATTTAGTTTGAGTTTAAGAGTTATATTAAGTCATCATATAAATAGTATTTGATTCGTTCACATCGAATATTCGTACATGTGTTTCATCAACAGTTTTTAATCAAAGCTTAAAAAAGCGCTTATTTTTGAAAAATTATAAACTAGAATTCTTTTGAGAATTTTAAATATGAAGAAGTTTTTCTGATAGGGTCAAGAAATATTCTTTAAATTCGAGGCCAAGGTGCTCCCAAAATTAAAGAGAGAAAGGAAAATTGTTATGAATTTTTTTACTACCCTTTCATTCAATTCCACCATAGTTAACAAAACGTCATATGTCAATCATTGACAAGCTACAAATCTCGGAACAGAAAAAGGAATCTTTCAATATAAAAGGATACATAACGGAAATAATAAAAAAATGGTAGAAAATAACAAACTTTCATCTACATGTTCACATAGTCATTTAGGTACTCAGATTTATGGGTAGTTCTTTTAGGCCGCACCCATTGAGTGGTATTTTTATCATTTTCTAAAAGTTTTTAAACTATGTGGAAGGTCTTAATCTTTTAAACTTATATATTTGTGTATTATCTTTGAAACTCGATTTTGAAACAAATCTCAATTGAAAAGGGTTCTTAAGCCACTTTATGTTTCATCCGAATCTGTTTCTATTTCCAGAAATGATATTATTATACTGGTTGGGAAGAGCAAACCGAAAAAAAGAAGAAGATAATTGAGGTATTAAGGTGAAAAATAGTAAGAAAAATTGGAATTTAAGTGAAAATTTTATATAACTGGATACAAACCGCAGAAATAACAACAGAAATTTGATGGTTAAGGAAGAAACACGTGTATATGATATGATGCGACACACGGCAAAGGAAGACAGCATCTATTATTTTACTCTGCCATAACTCTAATAAACTCTAACCTTTCGCCCTTTCTTCCTCTCTCGTTTTTCATTTTTCTTATTCTCGCATTCATCATATATCCATCCATCCTCTCTCTTCCAAAACTTGAAAGGTTCCTCAAAGAAAACCGTTATCGCCTCCTAATCATCTATTCTTTTTAGCTATGGCGTCCGATCCTGAAAAACCCATCCGCACTTCTCCTGTAATGATTGTGATGACAAGCTTTTAAATCTAATCTCTGTTCTTCTGTTCTATTTAGCTTGTTCTAGTTGTTTTGTGAAGTTAGTAAGAAAAAGAAAAGTAAAACAAGTTGGAGTAGCAATAGTAAGAAAAAGAAAAGTAAAACAAGATGGAGTAGCAATCAACACGAGAATATAAATTTTAATGTTCTTTCACTTTTAGTTTCAAATTGACGTTTGAGTTAAAATTCTGTTGCTATATCTCTATCTGTGGGATGTCAGTTTTTGCTTCACAAGTAACTAACAGTCACCCAAATGAGTTATTTATCGTTGTTTGTCTTCATTTTCCAACAAAAATGAAGTTGCTTGTTTAGTTATGAAGTTAAAAAGTTTGTGCTAATCAGGTAGGAAAGTTTTCCGGGGAAATCAATAACGCAGAGGAACCTCTTCTTGATGGAATTCACCCTTCAGAGAATTATACTGTCTTATCTGCAATTCTCCCGTAAGCTTTTACTTTTAGTCGCTTTTTTTCCCCCCGTCTTATTTGTGTAGGCTAACAAGCTGGACGTAACTGTTAGCTTGCTTGTAAAATTTTCCGCAAATGATTGTGTTCTTACTATTTGATGGTTGCTAGGCATACTTTCCTTCTACCCTTTATCAAACATGTAAATGCAGTAGCATTAGTGAAATGATAATAAACAGAGCTTTTTTGTTCCTTTTGTCTCAACGTGGGATTTCAGAGTTCTGTGATTGGATATGCAAAAGTGTTAAAGATGGTCACTACTTGTAAGTATTAGATGCCTAGGACCTTTCTTATCTTGCTTTTACAGACATCTTGAGCTTATAGCAGTTGTGTCAAAATAATTTTGTTTGTAAAAGGCTATAAGTAAAAGATAGTCTGGTAAATTTAGTGAGAGGGGAGTAAGAGACACTAATGGAAAGGTGGACGAGATCGGAGAGAAGAGATAGGAGGGGAATCTGTTGGGAGCAGGGCAGGGTTTCTGGGTGAATAGTGTCACCTAATGTTGTTCGTTGAACATGGTACTACTACTCAAGATTGGAACCAAATATTTTACCTTGCTTGCAAGTTAAATTTGGAAATTTGCAGCATGAAGCACTTGAGCAATAAGAAAAAGAAGCCATTTCTCTGAGCTAGTTTGGTTTGAGAAGCAACATTCTAGGTGGTTGTTTGTGCTAAGAAATGAATCAAACTCTCTTTTATATGCTCTGTGAAAAATACTCATTTGTGCCCAGTCAATATTTCTTTTCTTGTTCTTCCATACTTTATTCAATTAAGAAGAAAATAGAGATTACAGAACTGAGTGGTTTACATAGAGTTGACAATAAAGAATATGTTGCACTTATTAACTAAAATGCAAAGGTGTATATTTAGTAGTTTTCGAATGCGCAAGATTAGCATAGACGTATTAGACATTACAAATATTGAGTTGCTCTTGAAAGAAGACCAAAAAGTTGATTATCTAAACAAAGGGCATTTTCTTCACTCAATTTTTTTATATGTTAGATTTTCATAAGTGTCTTCAACATGTACTAGAGAACAAAACCTGGCTTGACTTGTTTCACTTTATTGATTTTTGTTATTTGATTGACATGTTACTTGCAGAGAGTAATAATGAAAAGTGGCATTAATGCCCAATGAATATTAGCTAATAGAACTTATGATCAATATTTTATCCCGATGTTTGCTAATAATATGAATGAACTTAAGAAGCATTTCCTTGATTTCAGATTCCTATTTCCAGCTCTTGGAGGACTATTGTATGGATATGATATTGGTTCTACATCTTGTGCGACAATATCAATAGAGGTGTGCATCTAAAGGAACTTTAAACTTGGGAACACACTATATTTTGACTTGTTCCAATAGGTGTTAGTATAAGTTCTTATTTGTAGAATGAGTTTACTACATATTTTACTGTATGATCCCCCTGTAGTGTATTTTCCAGAATATAGGCACTGAAACAAGCGTTTTAGCTACATTTCATGTGTTTAAGATGAAAAAATAAATAAAGGAAAACAATTAAAACATAACAAACACCTTGAGATTTCAATTATGATGGATTTTTATTTCCCATTAATAATTATCTTCTTTCTCTTTCTGTCAAGTAACCAAAAACAAACGCCTTGAGATTTCCATTATAATGGATTTTTATTCCCTTTAATAATTATCTTCTTTCTCTTTCTGTCAAGTAACCAAAAATTCTGATATGCAACAAAACATATAGGATGGGCTACTGTATATACCTGTAGTAATAACTGAATTTGTCAGTGAACATGCACACACTACTTGGGGTGTGAGGTTGTGGGGCAGGAGGAGCAGAGGTTTTCATTCTTGTAACATTACCATTGAAATCAGTAGTTCTCTCTCTATTTTTCTTAACTTGTTATCCTTTTGTTTTCATATGCAGTCAGCCACACTGAGCGGTATTACATGGTACAATCTAAACTCTGTTGAGATCGGGCTCATAGTGAGTTTCAACACCTCTCTACTCCTCCTATCGATATAATTGATTCTTAATCTTACGTTATTGCATGTGTTTACAAGTTTAATTTGCAATTCTATGAACTCTTTTGACAGACCAGTGGGTCACTGTATGGGGCCTTAATTGGATCAGTCTTAGCTTTTAATATTGCTGACTTTCTAGGTTAGTGCTGTTATTGGGTAATGTATGGTAAGTTTTTTGATAACTTCATTTTCAAGATGAAGGTAGAATGATGCATTTGGTTTGCAGGAAGACGAAGGGAGTTGATTTTGGCTTCTTGCTTATATCTTCTTGGAGCAATTATAACAGCAGCTGCGCCTATATTTGCAGTTCTGGTGATTGGGCGGTTTGTGTTTGGTATTGGAATTGGATTGGTAAAAACTTTTCTGGTCCTTTCGCTGAATTTTGTTGTCTGAATTGTCGGCATTCTTTAGCATTTTGCTAATAATGGGCACATAAACTTTATTATTTACAAGTTCAATATACTCATTTTTTTTGGAAGATAGTTCAATGTACCCATTTTAAGTGCAGATTAATTGCAATTTGAATATTAGAAGGAAGGAATTATCTCAAAAATGTTTTCAGACATTTGTTGATTTAAAACTTATCCTACTTTGGATAGTTTTTTTTTTTTTGAAAGCACCTACTTCTTACTTCTACTACTTTGGATAGATAAACTCTTTGTTTCTGAAATTTTAGGCCATGCATGCTGCTCCAATGTATATTGCTGAGACAGCTCCAAGTCAGATTCGTGGTCAGCTAATCTCCCTCAAAGAGTTTTTTATAGTCCTTGGGATGGTTGTAAGTTCATTGATATTTTATTGGGACTTTGACTTTGTTTTGGGTTTACGAAATTGTTTGCTAGCAATTGTTGTTTTATGAAGCTTTCTTTCAATCTACTTTTATTTGTATGCTTTAATTCGTGAAGTAGTTACTACAAGACTATCTTGCAGGGAGGTTATGGAATTGGTAGTCTTTTAGTGGATACTATAGCTGGTTGGCGCTATATGTATGGAGCCAGCACTCCTTTGGCAGTTGTCATGGGAATTGGGATGTGGTGGCTACCAGCATCACCTAGATGGCTTCTATTATGTGCCATACAAGGAAAAGGAAATATGCACGATTTGAAAGAAAGTGCAATACGTTGCTTGTGTCGACTCAGGGGTGAAGCTATTGGTGACACTGGTCCTAGGCAAGTAGAGGAAATTCTTGCGGAACTTGCCGTTGTTGGTGAAGAAAAGGAAGCTACATTTAGGGAAATGTTTAGAGGAAAATGTTTGAAGGCTCTTATAATTGGTGCAGGATTGGTTTTGTTTCAACAGGTACTTCATATGCCAAATAGAAATAAAATTTCTCATAAGATGATTGAGTTGCTGCATTTTGGCTTACACATGATATTTAATGGCAGATCACAGGGCAACCAAGTGTACTGTATTATGCCGCATCAATCCTTGAGGTATCTTTGGTCCTGTCTGCTGAAAATCATGAAATAATTCTCCCTTTTACGGAGTTTTGCTAGAAGAAACATAATTTCATCCTGACCGAAGATCTTATGACAGAGTGCAGGATTCTCTGCAGCATCTGATGCAACGCGGGTCTCAATTCTACTTGGTCTACTGAAGGTTAGTTTCCATTTCATGATAACATCATAAACGGATTTCATATAGGCTATGATCTCCCGAGAATTAGTGTATAGAAAGTTCTAACACAAATTTATTGTGTTTAGAATACATTTACTTTATGGCATTGTAGGAGGAGAATTCACTTTTGTGTTAGAAATTCATGATACTTGAAAGTTGCATATTTTGGTGATGTAGAAGTTCAATTAGAAGTTCTTGACATATTTGTTTACCTCGTTCATTATTCCATGAGAAGAAATTCATAAGACTGCTGCTTTTATTTCCTTATGTATTGTGGAGGATATATGATTAGCTTTTTTCTTAACTTCCTATGCTGCTTCTATATTTTGGTTTTGTTTTAAATTTTGAGGGCATGTGGCGGCACAACATATTCATAACTGGATTGGGGTATAAATATTTTCGGTTTCCTCTTGAACTATGTTCCTGGATTTGAATATTTGATTTTGTATATGCACCTGGATTTGAATATTTGATTTTGAATATTTGATTTTGTATGTTGTATGTTGTCATGTCAGTTCCACTGTGCTATAGATCTTCTAATTCTTTTAATCTAGTAAAGAAGCTTTTATGTGATGAAGCTTACCCAACATTTAATCATGCTACCCTTTATTCTTTACATGTGCTGTCTGAATTATTTTACCTTCAAGTTACTTCTCTTCATTTTCCAATATCTAGTGGAATTTTGTTTGTAGCTGATTATGACTGGAGTAGCTGTTATTATCGTCGATAGAGTTGGAAGGAGACCTTTACTTCTTGGTGGTGTTTCTGGAATGGTCCGCTTTCTCTCTCTTTATTGGATTCCATTCTTTTATGTTGATAACTTGAGCAGCATGTGCATAAAGATGGTAGTTCATTCGTTCATTTCTAAAAAAGGGAGTGGTGGAGGAAGCAGAGCAATGTCAGTCTTTTACTTGATATAAGTTTACAGAAATTTCTGTGAGATTCTCTCTCACATTACCAAAAGAAGGGTGATGGAGGATGTGGAAAACATGGGAATTTTGAATTTATAGGGAAGTAACTCTTTAAAATTTGAACAACCACACTGATATACTCGTTGTATCTATATGACAGGGTGTATCTCTGTTCCTTCTGGGGTCATATTACCTTTTCCTAGATGATGCACCACTTGTCGCTGTTGTTGCCTTGCTGTTATATGTTGGTTGCTACCAGGTAATCAAGATTTCTTTTCGAACCTGAATAAATCATTACTCAGAGCTCTTTGGTTTATATGAAAGATAAGATGGTATGTTTAGTTTTATGGAGCTTTTTGGAATTTATATGGACAGAAGGTCACAAAGAATGAGAAATAGGCAATTCTTAGTTCTTACCAATAGTTCAATGATGTGGATTAGGAATCTTCTTTTACCTTTTTTTTTTTTTCATGTACTCACATATGGATTAGTTATAGCTGTTGGGTAAAGTTTGGGGGTTACAGCGAGATTTTTAGCACTCCATGTTTAGTCTCACTGGTGTTTTGTAGATTGGTCTTTAGGGTGGAGATAAGTGACCCTTACCTAGCACTTTTGAACCAACTGTGGTATGCAGTATATTTTACGCGTTAGCAGCTTGGTGAATCTTATATGATATTATAATTGAACATGAGAGCCAAATGAATCGAAATATTCGCGTTTGTTTAGGAAGAGATCATGAAAGTTTTGCAATGAATGAAAAAATAATCTTATTGCTTACATAATCGAAAAAATATAAGTTTGGGACGGGGTGTTTGTGGAGGAGGAAACTTTGGATGGAATTATATGGTGGAATACTTCTTGCCCATAAGGTCATCTTACAGCGTCAAGGCTAATATGAACTTCAGTTTTATACTGTCCTCTGCATGCTGTCATAATATCACTTCTTTATTTTCTTTCTTAGAAGTTTTGTAGATCACAGAAAATTAGTATTTTGTATAAGAATATTATTATGCATCTAATAGTGTGATCAATTTAGGTATATTTAGGAATATTATATTTTCTTATTGGATTCTCTTATATCTTTGAAGCATTTTCTTTCGAGTCATATGTCTTGTATTTAGCCTAAACTTTTAATATATCCTAGTTATTTAACCTAAATATTTTCTTAATTAACCAAAATATTTGCTTGTAATGGCTTGTTTGATTTATTTTTTTACTTATCTTCTTTCCATTTTGCGTATTTATTTACTTATTTCATTTTTATTTTTTACACTTTATCTTATTCTATAGTTATTGTATTATTTATTTTGTTACTTATTTTATCTTTATATTATTTTTATTTATAGTATTTATTTTTATTTTTATTAGTATCATCTTTTATGTCTATTTTTTATTTTATTTTAAATTTGTACTATTTTATTATTTTAATATATACATGCATGTATATATTTTTCATATGGGGGTAAAATTGCATATTACTGGATTTTTCCAGATCTCAGTGAAACTTTAATTGTGTTGTTTTATTTTTTCTTATTAGAGAGTTTTGTAATGCTTTACTATTATAAGTAGGTGGTTAAGCCTAATGATTAATTTCCTTTCGATATAAATAGGTGAGTTAAGCCTAACGGATAATACCCCTCAGAACTCTTTTGTGTCCGTAAACGTAGACTTTGCAACCGAACTAGTAACCACCTTAAACTAATTTATAAATTTTTTTTCCTCGTCCTACCATTACAAACCACTTATTCTTTATTCTCTTTTAAGTCACAACTCTTTAACTTTTGTTTCATTATCTTCAAAGTCATTCTTCTTCTGTAAGTCGTCTATTTCTCTATTGGCTGCTCCTTTCATAGCGAGCCCCTTCTTTGGTAGTGATTAAGTGTTGTTACCTATTGTTTTTCTTTTCTTCTGGGAACCCATTGGGAGAGCTCTTACCGTTTCTCCAGTTTTCCTTTTGGCAGTCAATTGAGATTGTTGTTACCTCTATTCTATCATTTTTTTTTTAGCAGTCCATGAATCACGCTGCCTTTCTTCTTGTCTACTGTTTCTTCTTCAATTATACCATCGTCACTATTCTCTTTCTACAAGTGTCTTTAAAATGCTGTCATTTTAAATTTTTATTTTATCTATTCGCAGAATTCTCCTTCCACAGGTTCATAATTTATATGCAAGCTAGACATGGATAACATCCACTCGCCTGCTTGAGGAAAGCTTGAAGATCATATATATCTAGTATTTTGTATAGGAATATTATATCTTTATAACCAAACAACGCTAACCAATATGTAATTCTTTCTCTCTTTCCTACTCTTACTTTTAATTTCAGAAGAAATTATTTGGATAAAGAATGTTAGCTCACGTTGTAGTATATGGTAGAGTAGGAGATTCCACACTGACTGATGTTTATTTCCAAACATTACATGCAAATTAAAAAAATTGATAAAAATAAGACCAATTTTCAACCCGTCACTTTTGCCTTAGAGTTCTTAGTCTTCCACCATTTAGCTTGCGAATCTTGCCTACAAAGTCTTCTTTGTTGACCTCTTCCATAATGGCTAATGGAATTGCTTTGCAGTTATCTTTTGGTCCCATTGGTTGGTTGATGATTTCAGAGATCTTCCCCCTACGCCTAAGAGGACGGGGTCTCAGTATAGCAGTGCTTGTGAATTTTGGTGCAAACGCTTTGGTGACATTCGCATTTTCCCCTTTGAAGGTACTTAATAATCTCTATAGCGCTAAAATATTTTCTTTATTACTTTCAGGGTCATCCTTTGGATGCATTTCTTTAGAAAACAGTAGGCAATCTATGGATAAAGCCACTGTAAAGAGTAACCAATGCCAGGATTCTTTGACAAATAAACTATTGCTAGGTGCTTGAGAAATTGAGGTCTCTGTATTAATACTATTATTGTTTCCGAAGGTGTAATATTTTGAGGAAAATACACCTTGAAAATACATATACTCACAATGATTGCTACACCTTTTGCAAACACTCAGAACCATACTCCTTAGAACTGCTATTGTCTGGTAAGACATCCAAATGTTGTTTATGTTGCCTTCATCCAAACATGCTAGAAATCATGCAGAGTGAAGTCTTAATGAATCTCTCTGATTTTATTGTTAGATTTCTTATTTCACCGGAACATTTAGAGGGAAAATAAAGTGTAGCTGCTGTTGCAATTTTTGTTTTATGATTAGGTTGTAGTAGTTGGAACATGCGAGCATTGGTTTTGTCTCACTTTTATTTCTGGGGTCGAGGGGGGTGTAAATGAAAAGTTGACACATGGTAGAAACTGTGCAAGTATAATTGAGACCACAACGTTTGATGTATCCAAAATACTCAGCCTGATATTAAGAAAGGCATGCGGTACAAAATGCATAGATCGTTCTTTATGGTTTCTGCTTTTTACAAGTCATCTACCCCCCAAAAGCTTAAGTTGTTGGATGAGGTTTTTGAACATCATATTAGACACCCTTAGTGTAGTGTAGACGAATCACCCTTCAAATATTATTCTATCACGTGCATTATGTAGCGTAGACAAATCACAACATGGTGAGAATGACAAATCACCATTCAAATATTATTATCTCACACACGTCAAGTAGTTTAGACAAACCACAACATGATGAGAGTGACTTAAAGTTGACATGTATCATTCCAGTACAAAAGTGAAGCTCTTGGTTGAGGTTTAAGAAGGGTCAAATATGTCACTGTCTAGCTTGGATGCTTTCTTATGTATAATCAAGTCTTTGCTGCATGGTTCTAGTTACCTCATGGATCTTTCAACTCGCTGATAACATTCAACTTTTTCTTTGCAAGCGTTCTTTATGAAAGTTTTGTTCTAAGAATTTCCAAAAAGTTGCAGCATGGCGCTTCTATTTGCTTCCTAATTCTTCTTGTTGTGAATGGTGTTCCCTGTACACCTTGATTGAATCTTATCCGGCTTACAGGCTTTACTGGGAGCGGGCATCTTGTTCTACGGATTCGGAGTGATAGCTGTTGTGTCTCTTCTCTTCATATTATTTATTGTACCAGAGACGAAGGGACTAACACTCGAGGAAATTGAGGCCAGATGCTTGTAAACTTCTGTTGCATATGTTCAAGTGCTTGCTCTGATGGCAGGTCCGGCAGTCAGTATGCTTATGAAATTAGATGCATATCACTATCTTATAGATTCTGCTATTCATAATGCTATAAAATTCCTTAATTACGATGCCATAAAAAAGTAGTAAAGAGATCTCGTTGGATTGCTCTTTCCTATTTGTTCTTCTGTTTCTATAATTAAGACTATACTACATGGAATCGCTTACAATACTAACGGGAAAATGTTGTATAGTTCTTGAGATAAAAACTAAGATTATATGAAGGAAAATGAAGTCGAGGAAAGGCAAATAAAACTTAGAAATAGGGAGCTAAGAGAGGGCATATCAAAGGATTGCAGTCGGGTTTGGATTTGGAATAACCTGATTTGATTTAACTTCCAAGTCGTTAGGTTAGGTTAGATTTTACTAGAATTCAAGTTGGCTTAAAAACTTGATAATTTAACTAAAATGATGTCGTTTTGATATTTGTTTTAGGTTAAATGTTCAAAACGATACGTTTTGGTTTTAAGTTAAAAAATAAAATTAAAACATTGTTTTGAAAAATGGACCTAAAATGATTTTATTTCGGGTTGCTTTTTTGGACTTAGGCCTAGATTGTGTGAAGTGAGTTTGCATGAGTTTTGAGTTAGGCTCGAACCCAGTTTGGGTTGACAATGGGCCTAGCTTGATTAAGTCCATTATCATACCTAGGCATATTTAGTAAGTTTTCTAAATTTTAGTTTTGTGGTATAATAATAATATTGTTGGTCTCTAGAGTATACATGACAGGGGGAAGAAGAGTGAATTATGTGTGTTCACTTTTTGGTTTTTAAAAAATTAATGAATTAATTACCTATTCTAATGCATGATTATGTCAAATTTTTATAAAATTTTTTAAAACACAATAACAATAAAAGGAAAGTAGGGAAAGAGAGATAAAATCGATTTATAAGAAACTTTATAACAAACACAATAATAATAAAAAGAGAATAGAAAAAGAGGGATAAATTTGAGCTATAATGGTTTAGTCAATTAACTTCTGCCTTATGTTCCTTAGATTTACTTGATAATTTGTTAACTTTTTTCTCTAATAAGTGAAAATGAATCCTTCATACAATATCTTCTGTGACACAGAGTGAAGAAAAACCTTTACATTCATTTTGATTTGCCATGGATGAAAAGTAATCTTTGATAAATCTCATTCAAAATCAGGATGAGCGCCATAATGTATATCCCAAATAATCTGAACAAGCACAACCATACACATCTCAAAATTTCTTGTTTTTAACCACATCAATTAATTAAGGCTTAATATATGCTTAGCAATGCAAAAAATTAAAATGGTTTCTTTATCCTTTTAAGACTTTTAATAAATCTCTTGTATTTTAAAGATTATTTCTATAATTTAGTTATGGTATACTTATATTCAAACTAACTCAAATAGTTATTAGACACATACTAATTATTACAAATGTTAGTTTTTGGTAGGATTGGCTAGTTGATCACCTGCCTTTAACTAACCAAACAACATTTGGCTAGCTTATTGAATACCTAAACCCTTAGCTAAACATAATTCACATTTTAGTAACTTTTGAAAATCACTATTAGTTGTAAACATTGGCTAGCTTTTAGTCTGATTGGTCACAAGCCATCCATTATGTAACTTTTAAGCACTTTGTTTGACAAACTTATCCAAATCATGTTTAGAGTTGGTCAGGTTGTTGAAATCTCCAAAATAATTCTAATTCTCCAAACTTCTTGTATTAGTCGTGGAACTAGGCCAAATCTTTAGAGAATTAAATACTAGTTTCTTAATTTCAAGTAATAAAATAAAATAGGGAAGGGGTTTGGATTAGTTAATTAATTAAAATTAACAAGGAATCAAAATAAATTAACTGAATATAAAGGTGTGAAAGTTAAGATTACTAAACTCTGATTCAAGGGAATCTCATATAATTGTACTATTGATCATTGGTTTAAAAAGAAAAATTTTCACAGTTCAAGCAGTTAGTATAAGTCTCAAAATTTCCTAAATTAATTGATTCAAACATAACATCAAAACCAAAACTTACCATCCATTGACTGAGTCTGATAGCATTTCATATGAAATAAATGATAGTAATAAGCTTAGTAAAAAAGACTAAACCCTAAAATAAAAAATTGAGATAGTTTCCAGTTTTTTTGTTTATCATAAGTTAAATATGCAATTTCATAAATAGCCTATTTGCTACTTATACCAATCATTTGTGACAATTATGGATCATAGAATTTATGGATAGCGATAGAATAATTAATATTAAATTAAAATTTCAGATTAATTAATATTAATCATTCATCAAATATAAGAACTCAAAATAAGAAATACTTGAATTAAAACATGAATAAAAGGTTTAAAACATAAAATCTCACAAGGTTACAACTAGAGGATCAAACCTCTTGAATCAGAACAATTGCGTTTAGCCATACATCACTTTGAAGAAAGATAAAGAATTGAGAGAAAAGTAAGAAAAAATATTCATTCTATTGTGAGGAATGCCCCATATATAGGGTTTTCCTGATCTAATCTTAATCTAATTCTACCTTGCAAAGATGTCCATCTAAAAAAAATTCAAATTCAAATTCCTAAATGATAGGGATATAAGGAAGTTTCCCAATTAAACTCTAACTCTTCAAGTGACGAATCTTATCTACTACATCAATCTCTTCATCCAAAATTTTTTATTATCATCAATAATGTCCTAATTTGATGCAATCTCCACTTTTCATCTCTTAAAACAAAACAAACATTAATTTTAATATTTAAGTACCAAAATAAATCGAAAACAAAGAAGATATTATCAATTAATATATGAAGATAACGTCTTATCAAACTTCCCCACATTGGACTTTTGCTTGTCCTCAAGCATATATTAATTACCTTCATAACAAGCTCTCATCTCCTTTCATGTTATCCAAAAATATCCAAAAGCTAATTTATATTGAAGGTTTAAGATAAAATAATAATCGAGGGGATAAGCACTCATAGGACACATTGTTAAAACATATCATCTTATTAATTCTATTAAAATCAAATGAAACAAGACTTGACACCCTCACAAGGATTTCAATCTATACGCTTAAAGTGTTTAGGGTTCATTAGGCTCTCAAGTCAAAACATAGCAAGTTGTTTCCATAAGCTTGCTTAAGAATCATATTTCTACCACTTAACAAAAAATGAACCTAATGCATAAATCAAAGGGACTTAATAAGGGTTATAATCAAAGTTATGAATACCGTATCGGACTCGGTATTGGATTGGGTTTTGTTATGGTACTGTTCCGGTACCGGTTAATACCTGGTACCATTTCGGGTAATTTTTTAAATTTATAAAATAGTCCCTGAATTTTTTTAAAAATTTCAAAATAATCCATTGTCATACTGTACAGTTGTACTGTATATTTTTAACATAATCTCTAAAAATCAAAATAATAAATAATTATCACAATTAATGTGAAATAAGAATAATTTTCAGATATTTCACATATAAATAATAATCACAATTTATATAAAAAGATAATCATTATTAAAAATATAAAATTAAGAACAATATACAGTATTTAAAATATTACAATTTTAATTTTCATTATATAAT
>JAOTAY010000006.1:16353153-16367053 GCA_025629805.1 Erythroxylum baracoense
ATAAAATTACAAATTGGTCCTCCAAGAATTGAAAAATTACAATTAGGTCCTTATGTACATCAACTTTTCCAATTAAGATTTCTAAGTGTCCAATAAGTCTATAAATTGCGTCTAACCACCTCTAAGGCATTAGAACACATTTAATTCGACCACCATGGTCATACCCATCCAATGGACTCAATTTTACACGCTTACAAGCTTACACGTTAGAAATTTCCAAGATTTCGCATACCAATGAACTTTAAATTCATGTAAGGGCATATAATATTTTATATCACTGGCATATGTACCAAAAGGATTCAAATACATCTTTGAACTCACAACCATGTATATGTCAATTTATAGTAGTTTCTCCCAATACAAAGCAACGCAAAAAAATGGCTCAGAAAGTCTGGCATTACATGTCATGACACCTTCCATTTAAAAATTATACTAATGTCTCTTTCTTGTAATGCTAATTAATACTTAATTTCTTAGTCCATTTGCCTCCAATTTCTAATCCAATTGTCTTCCAATATTCTATGACACTTATCATCAAATCTTAAAATCATTTAACGATTATTTCTACTATCATTTGATATTTAATTTCACTACCATTTATCAATTGTTCTGCCACTTAGCATTTTTCTTAGTCCAAAAAAAATACTCAAAATTTTAGTAATTTTCTAAATTTCACCAAAAATCCTAAATCAATAATTATTATCACCAATCTGACTTTCAAGACATATAAACCACAATTCATATCATAATCACATTTATAAATCAATTATACCTAGTAAATGTCAAATAGGTGTATGAACAATCACTGCAATGTGTGTAATAATCAAATTCACGTGTATATATGCTATATTATGCATGAGCATGAAGTGCATTTCCTAATTTTCTCATTGATATCTCTCATGTACAGTATTCTAGGGTTCTAACCCTTAGCATGGGAAAATAGGATGTTACAGTAAAGGTGATAATGGAGTTGAATGTGTGCAAAAAATTGTTGAATGTATTAATACATGGATGTTCTGTTTTTGTGTTTATGGTCAACCATAGATCAAGATTTTTTTATGAATGATATTGAGTTAAAATGGAGGTGAGAATGAAGGGGAAATGATGAAGAATTAAGCTAGAAATGATAGGCTAAGTATGAGATATGTTAGACGTAACTTGTAGGAGTTAAAAATCTGGAAATCATGGAGAAAGACAGCAGGAGTGTTCGGATTTTCACACCCCACAATCTTGGGAATGCTTCCATAATCATGGAAGGGTTGGAAACTCATGGATGGCTCAACCCACTATCGTGGGAAGACCATCAATGTGAATTCTCCTTCTTTTAAATGATGATTGAATCAATAAATTCTAGGGAACTTTCCTATGATGCATCTAGGCTTGAAAGAATCGTGAAATGAACCTAGTATGATGCTTGAATAAATGATTTAATGTGTGATATGTTTAGGGTGAAAATTGAGGTAATGACTTAAGAATAAAGTGTTAGAACTCAAACATCCAAATCTGGAAATTTGGAGATGTTATAAGAACGAAAGTGATCTTATAATGGCTAATGTGATTCAAAGAAGATAAGTAATGTGTATTAAGTAAGAATGAAGGAGAACTTGGATATTATGAGATCTTATAATGCTAAAAAAAGGATTAGAGAGTGTGTTTATGATAGATATATGATTAATGATATTAGAATAACCAAGTTCTTTGAGTTATGACTTTAAGTGCAAGCTTGATATACACAAATGATGATGTGTAAATGATCAAGAATGTGATTAAAGAAACATACTCGGAATAGTCAAATTGAGCATGTATTATACATTACACATATACATATGTTTATAATTGAATGTTTATGTGATTTTGTAAATTAGTAATGTGTGTACAATGTGTGTACTGCATGAAGTTGATACACAGGATTGAACATCAGTGTCCAGACGTTTCCGGATCATAGAAGCAAATGCTAATCTGGAGCGTACTGTGAGTCGACCTATATGGTCTCACATAAATTGTTTAATTTGTTAAATTTTTGTAGTGAATTATTACTGATGTGAATCTTTTGATTTCCAGACATTAATAGTCCGAGAAGTTTGATATAATGTGAATGTATTATAAGTGCTTCATTAAAAGTGAATGAGAAAGAAATAAGTGATACTCAACATATTTGTTAAATGTCGGACTTAGGTCCGATGATATGTGAAAGTGAATGTGTAAAGAGAACATAAGTGATTGATTGATATATGAGATTTGATACATTCCACTACATAAATGCATGAACAGATAAAGGCAAATGTGACTAGAGTAGCCACCAAAAAAGAGCTTAAAGCTTATAATGTGATTAAGAGCCAAAGGCTCACTATATATAATGAGCCCGGTATCCCTAATAGATACAGGACAGTTATTAATGAGCCCGGTATCCACAATAGATACAGAACAGTTAAAGGCACTTGGTCACAACAACGTAACAATTAAAAGTCAGTCTCATAAGCACTGCATATATATTTGACATATGCGTTGTAAATGATCACAATGCATTGTTTGAATTAATCTGAATGAGAAATATGAATTAAGTGAATATCAAGTGTATGTGATTCAACATGATGATTAATGAAGTGATGTGTATTATGTGATTATGTGAATTGTCTGTGAATTGTTTGTGTTATGTGATATGAGTGAGACATCAAGGATGGTCCACTCACTAAGTTCGCAAAACTTAGCAAAATTACAACGTTGTCTTTCAGGTTCAGGGGATACCTAGTTAGACCAAATGGAGTATAACCATTGCATTCAGAAAAAAGTTTGAGGTCAGGATCAGTTGGCATCTGCATATGTTTTCTGTTATTTTAGTATTAAACATTGTATTCCGCAAGTGTTATTTATTGTATAAATGAATTTTATTTGTAATAACAGTTATGATTAAACACGTTTTATATTTGTATTGGGCCCAGATGATTACTGGATTTTATGATGATGTGTTTATTGTTTGTGACATTTATGACTGAAATCGTTATCAATAAAATGGGATGAAATTGATAATGGTTTTCTGAAATATGTATGTGATGTTCAAAGAAATTTTGCAATGAGCATCATTGACTGACTGTCCTAGCATGCCACCCTTGTGGAGTATGTTCTCGAATATCTGTTCAAAGAAATTTTGCAATGAGTATGATTGACTGACTGTCCTAGTGTGCCACCCTTGTGGAGTATGTTCTCGAATACCGAAGGTATGTTCGGGAATATGCCCTATCAGAGCGGGGTGCTACACACTTGGCATAGATAAATGACTGACTAGTAATTAATTAACAAATTGATCAATTATTTTGTGACCAGTAGACCAATAATTATGAAACATATGGACTGATTAATTAGTGACATATGGCAATTTAAAGTGTGGATAAATGGCAGCATCTTAAGGAGACTAATGGTAGCTTAATTATAGAACAAATGGAGTCCATGCCTTAAAACACATGCCTAGGTAATTTCGAGACACCTAGCACCTTGATGAAGTAAGTTCCAGCAGCAAAGTTTTTGCTGTTTTTAATCTTCTTTACCACTGAAACTTGCATGAAGTTTTCTCTTTACATTTTGCTTAAAACCCTACCTCAAATTATTACACAAAAGTTGGACTTTAATCCTTCACAAATTAGCTAAGAAACCAGCCTATTGTTACCTTCATCTTACTGATGAAACTAGCTCATTTTCACCTTGAGGTTGTGTTGATTTTGCTTGCATGGAGGGCTAGTATAAGCTTATAAAGTAAGTAGACATTTGATCTTTACGTCATGATTAATAGAAGGAGAATGATTCTTAAATTGGAATGAAATGAATGTGATGTTAGTGATGATTTGTGCTGGAAATATGTTAAATGAACTTGGAAGTTGTTTGATGTTTGTTCTTGGTATATGAAAACTATGGAGTATAGAGTATTATTTGGATGAATTGGACTGGGATTTGATGTATAAAGAAGGTAAGTTTATGCTAAAGAAAGGTGTTAATATAGTGTTCTTGAATTGAGAAAGAATTAGGACTATATATATGATAATGTATGATAGTTTCTGGTTTGATTGTTGATGCATGAAAGACCATGATTTGTGAGCTATCAATTGAATGATTTTGAGTTGGATTTGGAGTATAATTTAGACCTAAATGAGGTTGTATAAATGAGCATGAATTCTGGAAACTTGGAAGCGTAAATAATGTTTCTAAGTAGCGTGGAGAATTAGAGGAAACAATACAGGGCATGATCGTGGCCTTCAGTGCACGATCGTGGCCTGATAAAATTTGGTTCTGTCATGATTATGGCAGATTCCCATCAGGCCACGATGGTGGCAATGTCCACCACAATCGTGGGCAAGCATAAAAAGTGAAATGTTGTCTTTTCAGTGATGTTTGAAACAACTAATAATAAGGAACTTTCCTATGATGCATTTAGGCTTGAAATGAACTAGTTTGATGATTGATTGATGAATTTAGATTAAACAAGTTAAATAAGGTGTAAACCTAAGTGCAAACAAGACATATCTAAGTAATAATGTTTGAATGATCATGAATTGTGATTAAGGAAGCATACCTGGGAAAGTCATTAAGCATGCATTGAACATGGCACATATATGTGTGTGTGTGTGTGTGCATAATTGAATATGTGTTTGATTGATCAACTTTGTAAAAATTTTGTGTGTATTGAATGATTTTAGGTGCATAAGTCAAACGACTGAATCCAAACATTACCGGACCATCCAGGTAATAGCATAATCTGGTGCGTATTGTGAGTAACCTAGATGTTCTCACTAGGATTGATATATTTCTGTTTAACTCTCATTTATTGAATTGTTAATGATCTGTATGTGATAATTTCAGACATTAATAGTTTAAGGAGTTTGATATTTAGGAATGTATTGGTAGTGTTCTAACTACATACGATTCTGAAAGATATATGTATTCTCAAAGAAAAAGTTTAATGCCAAACTTAGGTCCGATGAATATGTGAATTTGACTATGCACTATGAATAAATGTTATTGATGGCATATTTTGTGATTTGATGCTTCACATTGATATGCATGATCAGATAAAGACATTGTGACTGGAGTAGCTAGTCTGAAAGAGTTTAAAGCTTAGTAATGTGCACATAGAGCCACTTACTTCGTGATTATTAAGCCCGATATCTACAATGGGTACGGGACGGTATCTAAAAAGTGCCTGATATTCACAAGGGATATGCGACAATGAAAGGCGCTCGGTCACAACAAAATAACAACGAAAGCGTAGTCTCATATGCATATGCATTTGTGCATATATGATAGTGAAAACATTTCTAAATTGTGATGATATTGTGATATGCCATATTTGTGTACATTTGAAAATATGATTGAATTCTTCTAATAAGATTACATGAAATAAGTGTAATCTATTATGAATTGTTGAGTTGGGAAATATTGTGCATTTGGTGTATATTTGAAATGTTTGATGTTCTGAATGAATGAGCACACCAAGGATGGCTCACTCACTGAGTTCGTAAAACTCATCAAAATTACAACATGATTTTTCAGGTACAAGAGTGGAGACCTAGTTTCTAAGACACTCTATAGGAATGTTTTGGATTAAGAAATAGCTTAAAGGTCTGGTCAGCTGACATCTGAGGAGCTGTAATTTCAGTTTATATAGTTTCTTGTCATGTAGAACTTTTGTGTAAAGAGTTGTAAACCCTCAAATGTTTTGGTAATGTAAATATTTGTTTTAATGACTAGTATGTAAATTATCTTAGTGAATGAAATGGAAAAGTTGCTTTTAAATGAGGAGTTGAGTTTTTAAGTATTCTGATATTCGATATGATGACATATAAATGAAAGTGATTGCTCTAACATGTCATTGTCATAGGGTATGTTCTGGAATGTCCTTTGGATGTTTGGGTATATACTCTATGGTTATGAGGTGTTACATTTTTTGTATCAGAGCATGGTTTGGCATCCATAGGGACATATAAGAGCATTTAGGCATAATATAGTGAGAGAATTGAATAGTGATCACAATTATTTTTATTATAGATCATCCGCCATAGGTGATCAAGTTACAAGGTCAGCTGCCTTAAACGACTTAGAGTCTATAGGAGCCAATAAAGAGTCTCATGTACTTGAGTTTGCACAAATGCCTCCGAGAATTTCTAAGAAGAGAGAGAGGAGGTATGATAAGCTTAGAAAGAAGGGGGTTGTGGACTTCTACAGAAGTACAAACCCTGCTAAGGCAAAAGGACGGTTAGAGAGGACTAAAAGAGTATTCAATCAGATGGATTGTCAGTCATATAAAAGATTTTACTATGCAGTCTCACTTTTGTAAGGTCCAGTATATCAGTGATGGAAAACTATTCTAGGTAGTGCCACCAAGCCTTGTAGTTTAAAGTGGGAAGATTTTCTGAAGGTGTTTAAAGAGAATTACATGCCGAAGATTTATCTGGATCAGAAGATGAAAGAGTTTTTGGATTTGAAACAAGGTAGTCTCACCGTAGCAGAGTACAAGATAAGATTTAATGAATTGATGGGGTATGCTACTATCTTGATTCCTACTGAAGAGGAAAAGTGTAGATTTGAGGATAGGTTGAACATGGAAATCAAAATTAGTCTAGCCATTTCTAAGTTGGGTAGTTTTACAAAACTACGAGTGGCCTCGATCAAAATTGAACAGTTATTGAAAGATGGTCAAGGAGAGTATAAACAAGAGTCTAGAGTGAAGAGACACAGCGAGGCCCAAGCTGATTTTGGCAGAAGGTTTAGTAAACGCAAGAACAGATCATTTCAACCCCAGACTAGATAGAGACAGTCAGGGTTTAGACCAAGAGGTGGATTTTTTCAGGTAGAGGATAAATGTCAAGAGGGTTAGTCACAACAAATGCCAAATTGTGAGCACTGTGGCAAGAAACATGGTGGGGAATGTTGGAGGTTATCGGGAACTTGTTTTCGTTGTGGCTTTATTGAGCATCAGATTAGAGATTGTACCCAGACTTTGGGACCACAATCTGGAGTGAGAGGAGGAACAATGACTAAGACAACAATCCAACAAAGTAGAGCTACTGGATTAGTACAAAGAGACAGAGGTAAAGACAGAACATAATCAGCAGGGCCTAGTGTCAGGACTGAGGTACGGAGTAACCAACTGCAGTCTCAGGCCAGAATTTATGTCATCACTAGAAAAAAGGCATAGAACTCCCCATATGTTGTTGCAGGTGTGTTGAATGTCTTTAATGTTGAAACATTTGCATTAGTAGATCCAGGATCTACACATTCATTCATCACACCGCATCTAGCATCTAAATTGTATTGTGAGAGAGAAATGTTAAATTGTGATTTAGAGGTGGGTACACTAGTAGGTAGTACTATAGTAATCGATGAGGTGTGTAAAGGGAGCATAGTTCGGATTGATCAGGCAGAATTGAAAGATGATCTGATAATATTGCAGTTGAAGGAGATAGACCTTATCTTAGGTATAGATTGGCTCACTACATATAGGGCTATGATGAACTGTTATACTAAGGAAGTTATTCTTGAATCCCCTAATCAGCTGAGAGTAGTGTTTCGAGGAGTTAGTCAAGTAGTGTCAGCTCAATTAATTTCATTCATAAGTGCTTTAAGACTGATCCGAGGTAAATGTGAGGCTTATCTATCCCATATAGTTAATACCCATAATGAACAAACCATTTAGGATATTCCTATTGTTAGGGATTTTATAGATGTGTTTCCTACTGAATTATCAGGTTTACCCCTAAAAAGGGAAGCAGAGTTTACCATTGACCTTATTCCAGGTACTGCTCCTCTATCCATTCCTCTATATAGGATGGCACCTATAGAAATAAAGGAACTTAATACAAAGTTACAGGAGTGGTTGGAAAAAGGGTTTTATCAGACCCAGTGTGTCACCTTAGGTAGCTCATGTTTTGTTTGTGAAGAAAAAGGATGGAACCTTAAGATTATATATTGATTACAAACAGTTGAATCGGGTGATAGTGAAGAACAAGTATCCTCTACCGAGGATAGATGATTTGCTTGATCAATTACAGGGAGCTCAGGTGTTCACAAAGTTAGGTTTGAGATTAGGGTACTATCAGTTAAAGATAGCTAAGGCTGATGTACCGAAGAGTGCATTCAAAACTAGATATAGACACTTTGAGTTTTTGGTGATGCCTTTTGGGTTAGCAAATGCTCCAGCTACATTTATGGCTTTGATGAATAAGGTATTTCAACCTTATTTAGTTCGTTTTGTGATTGTGTTTATTGATGATATTTTGGTGTATTCAAAGGGTCGTACTGAGCACTTGAGGTTAGTCCTATAGATAATGAGAGAGAAACAGTTGTATGCCAAGTTCAGCAAGTGTGAATTTTGGCTTGATCAAGTAGTATTCTTGGGTTATATTGTATCCAAACAAGGCATACAGGTAGACCCAAAGAAAGTAGAAGTAGTGATAAAGTGGGAAGCTCCGAGAAATGGGAATGAGATCTAGAGTTTCCTTGGATTAGCCGGTTATTACAAAATATTTTTTTAGGGGTTTTCACTAATCTCAGCCCCTTTGACAAAACTTCTAAGGAAGAATATATCTTTCAGATGGACTGATGAATGTTAGAGAAGTTTTGAGGAGCTAAAGCATTGGTTAACTATAGCACCGGTGTTACTATTCCATCTGGCTCAAGTATAGTTATCGAGGTTTCCTAATTTAGTTCAATTGAAAGCATTGAATGTTGAGTTAAATTTGGGGCAAAATGAGGCATTGATAACTACATTAAAGTTGAGACCTGATAACATAATTAGAAAAGTTCAAAGTAAAGATCCAGAATTGGTGAAGCTTATTGAGAAATTGAGAATGAATTTGAATTCTGAGTTTGAATTGAGAAATGATACGTTGTGTTTGAAACAGAGATTATGTGTAATTGATGTAGATGATTTGAGGAAAGAGATTCTAGAGGAAGCACATAGAGCAGCCTATGTTATGCATCCTGTTACTACCAAGATATATAATACATTGAAATAGCCTTTCTAGTGGCCAAGGATGAAGAAGCAAGTAGCTAAATATGTGGCTAAGTGTTTAACTTGCTAATAGATTAAGGCAGAGCATCAGGCTCCAGTTGGTAAGTTATAGTCACTGCCTATTCCAGAGTGGAAACGGGAGAGGATCACTATGGTTTTTATAATACGTTTGCCTAGGACTCTGATGCAACATGATGCCATATGGGTCATTGTTGATAGATTGACCAAGTCGACCCATTTCTTATCAGTGAAAGAGAACAATACAATGGATCAGTTAGCTCGGAGATATGTGAATGAGATAGTGAGATTACATAGGTTCTTAGTGTCTATTATATCAGACAGGGATCCTAAATTTACCCCAAGCTTTTGGGGTAGTCTATAGACAGCTTTGGGTATGAAGTTGAACTCCAATACTGCATTTCATCCTCAAACAGGCGGACAGAGTGAGAGAACTATTAAGACTGTTAAGGATATGCTTAGAGCTTGTGTATTTGAGTTTTAAGGAGTATGGGATCAGTATGTAGCTCTAATTGAATTTGCTTATAACAATCAGTATCATAGTAGTATCAGTATGGCACCGTATGAGGCATTATATGGCAGGAAGTGTTGTTCGCCTCTGTATTAGGATGAAGAGGGGTTAAGGATTGTTGAAGGCCCAGAATTAATCCAAGATACTATTAATAAAGTGAAATTGATTCGTAGCAGAGTTAAAGTGGCATAAGATAGACAAAAGAGTTATATGGATCAGCACCAAAGGGATATGAAATATCAAGTAGGAGATAACATGTTTCTGAGAGTGTGGCCTTGGCGAGGAGTGTTGAGTTTCAGTAAAAAGGGTAAGCTAAGCCCTAGATACATTGGTCCATATAAGATTATTGAGAGAGTTGGACCATTGGCTTATAAGTTAGCCTTACCTGTTGAAATGTCTCAGATCCATAATATGTTCCATGTTAGTATGCTCAGGAGATATCGTTCTGATCCGACACATGTGCTACCGGCACAGGAAGTTGAAATTGCAAGTAATCTGAGTTATGTTGAGGAACCGATTAAGATAATTGGCTAACAGAATAAAAAGTTAAGAAACTGAGTGATCCCCTTGGTTAAAGTCCTTTTGAAGAATCATTCGAGAGAAGAGGCTACATGGGAAACGGAAAAGAACCTGAGGAGACAATACCCCTACCTATTTGATCAATCATGTAAGAATTTTGAAGACAAAATTGCTTAAGAGGGAGAATTGTAATATCCGGTTTCTGAAACATATTTAGGGTTAACCCTAGACCATTTCACATAACTAAGAGCATTGGCAAATTTAAGAAAGTGTATTATATTGACATGCATATCATTAGCATACACACACGAATTATAATTTATACATATTACAAAGATAGCGTATGCACTCAATTGACATGTTCCAGGGTACAAAAGATTTTTAAAATGACTATGATGTAAATCGTGAATTGATATGTCTTGAATTTTGGTTTGATTATTCCAATTAGTAATTTGGAATTAATTGCTATTAATTGGGAGATTGATAAATTAATATGTACATTTGGACTAGGAAAAGTGCCAAATGGCTAGATAAATTGATACATGACAAATTAGGGTTACTAGGCCTATAATTGAGTGACATTTGGCATAGATAAACGAGTGACAAATGAACTAGTAATTAATTGACAAATGGATCAATTATTTTGTGACAAGTGGAACAAATGGATTCCATTCCTTAAGACACATGCCTAGGTAATTTAGAGACGCCTAGCACCTTGATTAAGCAAGTTCTAGTAGCAAATTTTCTGTTTTCTTTAATCTTCTTCACCACCGAAACTTGCATGAAGTTTTCTCTTTGCATTTTGCTTAAAACTCTAGCTTAAATTATTACACAAAATTTGGACTTTAATCCTTCACAAAATAGCCAAGAAACCAGCCTATTGTTACCTTCATCTTACTACTGAAACTAGCTCATTTTCACTTTGAGGTTGTGTTGATTTTGCTTCCATGGAGGGCTAGTATAATCTAGATTTTTGAGCTAAAATGAAAGCTTATAAGTAATTAAACATTTGTTCTTTATGGCATGATTAATAGAATGAGAATGAAGCTTAAATTGGAATGAAATGAATGTGATGTTGGTGATGATTTGTGATAGAAATATGTTAAATGAACTTGGAAGTTATTTGATGTTTGTTTTTGATATATGAAAACCATGAAATATAAGGTATTATGTGGATGAATTGGACTGGGATTTGATGTATAAAGAAGGTAAGTTTATGCTAAAGAAAGGTGTTAATATAGGGTTCTCGAATTGAGAAAGAATTAGGACTATATAGATGATAATGTATGATAGTTTTTGGTTTGATTGTTAATGCATGAAAGACCATAATTTGTGAGCTATCAATTGAATGATTTTGAGCTAGATTTGGAGTATAATTCAGACCTAAATGAGGTTGTATAAATGAGCATTAATTTTGGAAAATTGTAAGTGTAAATGATGTTTCTAAATAGGTGAAATTCGTAGAGAATTGGAGGAAACAATGTAGGGCATGATCGTGGCCTTCAATGCACGATCGTGGCTTGTTGCATAAGGTTCAGTCACGATCGTGGCAATGTCCACCACGATCATGGGAAAGCATAAAGAGTGAAATGTTGTCTTTTAAGTGATGTTTGAAACAACTAATGATAAGGAACTTTCCTATGAAGCATTTAGGCTTGAAATGAACTAGTTTGATGATTGATTGATGAATTTAGATTAAACAAGTTAAATGAGGTGTAAACCTAAGTTCAAAAAAGACATATCCAAGTGACAATGTTTGAATGATCATGAATTGTGATTAAGGAAATATACCCGGGAAAGTCATTGAGCATGCATTAAACATGGCGCATATATATATATCTCTGTGTGTGTGTGTGTGTGTGTGTGTGTGTGTGTGTGTGTGTGTGTGTGTGCATAATTGAATATGTATTTGATTGATCGACTTTGTAATGTGAATTTTGTGTGTATTGAATGATTTTAGATGCACAAGTTGAACGACTGAATCCAAACATTACCAGACCATCCAAGCAATAGCGTAATCTGGAGCGTATTGTGAGTAACCTAGATGTTCTCACTAGGATTGATATATTTTTGTTTAACTCTCAGTTATTGAATTGCTAATGATCTGTCTGTGATAATTTTGGATATGAATAGTCCGAGGAGTTTGATATTTGGGAATGTATTGGGAGTATTCTGACTACATATGAATCTGAAAGATATTTGTATTCTCAACGAAAAGTTGAATGCTAGACTTAGGTCCGATGAATATGTGAATCTGACTGTGTATCATGAATAAATGTTATTGATGGCATATTTTGTGATTTGATGCATCACATTGATATGCGTGATCAGATAAAGACGTTGTGACCGGAGTAGCCAATCTGAAAGAGCTTAAAGCTCAGTAATGTGCACGTAAAGCCACTTGCTCCATGATTAATGAGCCCGGTATCCATAATGGGTACGGGAAAGTTTCTAAAAAGAGCCCAATGTCCACAAGGGATATGAGACAATGAAAAGCGCTTGTTCACAACAAAATAACAACGAAAGTGGAGTCTCATATACATATGCATTTGTACATATATGATAGTGAAAACATTTCTGAATTGTGATGATATTGTGATATGCCATATTTGTGTACATTTGAAAATATGATTGAATTCTTCTGATAAGATTATATGAAATAAGTGTAATCCATGATGAATTGTTGACTTGGGAAATATTGTGCATTTGGTGTATATTTGAAATGTTTGATTTTCTAAATGAGTGAGCACATTAAGGATGGTTCACTCTCTGAGTTCGCAAAACTCATCAAAATTGCGGCGTGACTTTTCAGGTACAAGTGTAGAGACTTAGTTTCTAAGACACTCTAGAGGAACGTTTTGGATTAAGAAATGGCTCAAAGGTCTAGTCAGCTGACATCTGAGGAGTTGTAATTTTAGTCAAAATAATTTCTTGTCATGTAGAACTTTTGTATAAAGAGTTATAAACCCTCAAATGTTTTGGTAATGTAAATATTTGTTTTAATGACTACTATGTAAATTATCTTAGTGAATGAAATGGAAGAGTTGATTTTAAATGAGGAGTTGAGTTTTTAAGTATTCTGTTATTCTGTATGATGTCATATAAGTGAAAGTAATTGCTCTAACATGCCGTTGTCATAGAGTATGTTCTGGAATGTCCTCTAGATGTTCAGGTATATACTCTATGGTTGTGGGGTGTTACAGGGTACTAGCCTAATCCTAAGCCATCTAAGGCTCAAAGAAAAAGAGTTAAAAGAAATAAAAACTGCACAACTGAACACGGAAGGTAAATACAAAAAATTGATTCAATAAATGTAAAGCGAAAATTTCAACAAAACATAATTAAAATGAGCAGTCACATAGGTCACAATGGAAATCCTTCAAGAGAGTTATTCAAGTTATGAGAGAGGGAATTTTACCTATCATTAATGTTAATCTAGCCATTTGTGTGTTTATAGAGTGAGGGTTCCAGACAGTAGTAAGGTTGATTACTGTCTCTAAAGTTATAACCATTAAATCCTAAATTGTAATCCCTAATCGAATTATAGAACTTGCAATATCTCAATTCCCAAATTACCCACAATTTCAATTAATTCTAAAGCTCTCTAATAAACAATCAGGTCTCGTACGGGATCTCTCTCCATGAAATTACCGACTAGATTGATTAAGTGGTCAATTAGATTACCTAACTCTCATTAATTCAATCTAGTCATTTTTATCCAGCTTACCTGCTGGAACCCCTCCCGGGCGGGTCACGGGCCCAACGTCCTGCGTGACATCTGGCCGCGCTTCCCCCGAGGGAGGGATTCCCTACACCGGAAATACTTAAAACGAATAGATTCATTTAATTTACCT
>JAOTAY010000006.1:16401136-16419058 GCA_025629805.1 Erythroxylum baracoense
AACTTCAAATTTAATTTGTATAGATGTTTTTAACCCTAAATATAAATTAATCCTAAAAAAATAAAACCCTAAATTATATTAATTATTAAAATTAAATTTTTTTAATTTTCTTAGGGGAGAGGGATTGGGTGGGACGGAGGGGGGTGGAGCCCCACTTCCATCCCGCCATTGAGAATGGCGGGATGGACAGCCACGTGTTCAGCCCGCCATTGAGAATGGCGGGTTGTCTTATTTTGCTCCTACCACTTTCATTTAGTCACATTTCAAGGATTCAATTTAATATTAATCATAAAAAGAGAATTTAGCCGTCTATGCGTGCAGAATATAACACCCTTAATTATTGCGCTGAAATTCCCTTTTTAATTATATTGATTGGTAACTTACTATTTATTTTTACTTTATTTTTAAATTTTCACTTTTATTTGAAATTTAACAAAAAATTATTTGATTACTTAAAAATAAAAATATTTTTAAAATGATAATTACATAATTATTGGAGGGCACTAATCTCACTACTACGTTAGTAAGTTTGCTAAAGAAGAATCTCTCACCTTAGTTACATGTTTATTACGCTCACTGTAACTAACTTATTTTTTCCTTGGTAGCTATGTATATATGTAGTCTTTCGAAGAGAGAGTTTCTAGCAAGATTGTTCCCAGCTCAAGTTGAATAAAGTACTTTTCCTTTCTACTTAATTCTCTGTATTTTTCTCTATGGCTGTGTACTTGTAATATCAGAGTCTTTGCAGAATGTTCATCAGAATTAATGAGATTAACATGGTATTAGAGCATTGAGCTCGATTGAATTCCTAGTTTCTAATTTCATCTTTTTTGGTTGTTTGTTTTGATTCATCAAGCAGTCATTCTCACATCAAAGATGAATGCAAACATTTACTGGGAAAGATGTAATAGTATGGCCATCTCATGGCCCTTAACGTTATGTGGATAGGGATATAGTAGAAAGTGTATTATATTGCTCTACAGCTTAGCTTATTTTGGAAGAATTGGGACTGAGATATGGCCATTCTTTTGAAACCATAATTTTGCAATTACAAAAGGATCTCAGTACAATTTGTCAAGGCAATCTCTCTATTTCTGCATATTTCACAAAATGCAAGAGGTTATGGGATGAATATGGCACTTTAATCAATATACCACCATGTACTTATGCCTCTAGCCTTGCACTAGTTAACTTAATGCAAAACCAGCAATTTATGCAATTCCTCATAGGATTAAACAGTGATTATGTTCATATAAAAGGAAATATTTTGATCTTCAATCCTCTACCGCCTCTCAGCCAAGCTTACAGTATGATCCTCAGGAAGAAAGACAAAGAGAAATTCACTCCTCTACACCTTTTATTTCTAATTCTTCTGCTTTTGTGTCTCAACAAAAGTTCTCTAGCACTACTGGCTCAGGCAATTACCAAAAATTTTCTCATTTACAATAGCAAAATCAGTTCAATAAGAGCAAGAGTAATTTGTTTTGCAATTATTGTAAAAAGCCTAGACATTTAACTGAAAAATGCTTTAAGTTGTAGAAAAAGAAAGAAGGGTCTGACAAAGGAAAAAAATTAGTAGCCTTAGTTCAACAACATGGTGGTGAAACACAATTTCAGATTATTTCTGAGTACAATTATGCCAACCTTATAGCTAGTTCTGCACATCCTAGTTTCACTCATGAACAGTATAATCAATTGATTGCTCTGTTAAGCAAGTACAGTCTAAAGAGTTCTACACCCATTCACTTCCATATGGTGTTTCTCTTACTCAGAAGAAGTTTATTCAAGAATTACTTGATAATTATTGTAATATCTTGCCTCCTAAAATTGTTAAGAGATTAAATTGTTAGAATAAGTCACGTGAGTTATTTCATTTAAGAATTTATGAGGTGCATTCCATTCACATGCATAATATTCGTATATATATAAGAATCATGAATTAGAAAACATTGTAAGATATTATATGCACTCAATAGACATATTCTAGTTATGGAACGAAAATGAATGTGATATGAATATGCGTTCCCAATGTTTTGCATTTTGATTTACCAATTACATGAATTGATGGATTATAATTAGTTAATTGGAATTTATTGTTGTAATTGAGTAATTGATGAGGTGATATGTGCATCTGGTCTAAGAAAAATGTTAAGGAGCAAGATAAATTGATACATTGGAATTTAGGTTGATTAGGCCTATGAAATGGTGACATGTGGCATTTGGAATAAATGACCAATGGCTCAGTTAAATGGACGACAAATGGTTTGAGTATAATTGTGACAAGTGGCCCTTTAACATTGTGACAAATGCAATAGAACGATGAAATGTGTAGCTTTACAAATGATGAGATATGTAGCCTTACAATTGGTGACATGTGTAGCCTTATAAGTAGTAACATACGGAGGGTTAAATGAGTTACATGTGGAGCCTAAAGTAAGTAACACATGGATTAATATAATAGTAACATATGGACTAAGCATTAGGTGACATTTGGAAGCATGAGAAGAAGACAAATGGCATAGCTCTCCATTGACAAGTGTCCCACCTCTCCACCACACATTTTTACCCCATGAATTTTTCACTAGGAAGATCATCTTTCTTCATGTTTTTGGTCTTATGTTTCCTTCTTCAATCCCTCACCACTGACTTCCTCACACAACCTCCCAAAACCTTGAGTTTTGTCATCTTTCGTAGTCTACATCTTATGATTAAAAATCCTTTGTATTCCATCTTACTCTTGGAGTATATTTGAAGACTTGAGAGATTTGATTAGCTTGTCAATTGAGGAGACTTTGGTTAAACAAGTAAGTGATTGATTGCCCTGTTATATTATATGTTAGGATAATATACATGATGATTGATTAGAGATGAATTGTATATAATGTTGATGATGAAGTATGTTGGAATAGGTTAGATGGAGTATTTTCACTGAACATATGTCTATATTTCGACCATATCTTGATATGTAGGCATCCAAATGGGATGATTTTTAATTTAGATTAAACTAAAGACATATGGATACAATTTTCATGGAGAATCGAATTTGAATTCTGTCTTTAAGGGTCTTTAAATTGTGCTTGAAGTTGAGAACTGTATACTATCGTGGTATGAGAACAGTCTGTAGTATTTTGGATATAACTTACAGAATACTGAACCAAAATGCATGAATTTAGTGTCACTAGAAACTTAAGACATATAGAAACATTTGTTTAAAAGAAGGTGTTACCTAAATACCTTGTTTTCTAAGTCAAAATGGTTATATAAAACTGACTAGAAAATAAAGTTGGAAAAGCTAGAAAATGAGAGAATTTTACATGAAATATGTTTCTTTTATGTGATGTTTGAGACAACAAGTGATAAGACACTTTCCTATAATGCATTTAGGCTTGCATGAATCTTGAAATGAACCTAGTATGATGCTTGAATAAGTAATTAAATGTGTGATTGCTTATGAAAGTTATCTTATAATGTTAAAATAACTTTGGTGAATGATTGAGTGAGGAACTTAGAATAATCTTGTATCATTAAGGTGTAAACCTAAGTTTAAATTAGCATATATGAATTAAGATTATGAGATGTGAATTAGGGAAATATACCCGGAATAGTTAATTGAGCATGCATTTAACATGATACATATACATGTGAATGTGCATGTGTATGTGCATGGTTGAACAATTATATGATTGATCAACTTATTAATATGTGACTTATATGTGTATTGTATGATATAGAAGCACCAGTTGATCGAAAACATCCAAACATTGCCGGATCATCAAGGCAATAGCTCACCCGAAGTACACTTTCAGTTAACCTAGATGTGTCAACCCAATTATACGTGTTTTTCTGTTTGAGTTATATGTATCATGAATTGACTTAGATGTATCTCATTATACTTAAATTGCTCTTGTTTAATTTTGACATAATGAACTTTTACTAGTTTGATTATGATAATTTCAGACATCAATTGTCCGAGGAGGTCATTATTCAAGATTATATTAAAAGTGCTCATTGTATGTGAATTTGACTGAATAAGTCCTATTTGACCTTATGATTGAGTGCCGGGCCAAGGTCTGATGATAAATGTGAATGTAAATATGTATGGAATGAGTGATACTCAACTGAATGTTGAATGTTGGATTCTGATCCGATGTTTGTGATAAATTACTGTGCATATCGAAATAAAGTGATTGATAGCACATGATATGTAATGATGCATTTCGTGACATTCATATACATGATCAGATAAAGGAGTTGCGACTGGAGTGACTAGCCTAAAATAAACCCAATATCTATAAAGGATATGGGTAAGTACCTGAAATAAGCCCAGTATCTACAAAGGATATGAGTTCGAACCTAAAATAAGCCCAATATCCACAAGGGATATGGGTCAGGACCTAAAAAAAGCCCAGTATCCATAGGGTATATCGGTCAATTAATAAGTACCCAGTCACAATAAAATAAAAATGAAAGTGGAGTCTCATATGCATTGCATCCATATCTTTACATGTACCATGTGAATATTTGCAAAGAATGACTGAATTGCGTGGATATAATGATATGTTATATTTGTGTATACGTGGATGATATGAATGAGATGAAATGAATGATTAGATTATCCTGAAATGATTATATGAAATACATGTGTTCATAACAAACTTGTTGGAAATGCTTGTGTTCATAACGGACTTGTTGGAATATGATGTATTTTGCAATCAGGTACTAAATTCTGAATGATGTAATATATGAGATTTGATTTTGAGTGATATGAAATACTAATTGAACTATGTTATATGCTTGTGATATTTATGTCTGTTTTGAGTGAGCACATCGATGATGGTTCACTCACTGAGTTCGCAACCTTATCAAAATTGCAACATTGTTTTTAAGGTTAAAAAAAAACCTAGCTAATCTAATTGAAGTAACTTCTACATTCGGATGTAGGTCAGTGTCGAGATTAGTTGTACCTACAAATGTCTTAGTTATATTGTATCAAGGATTGTATCTCTCAACTGTTGTATAATGGACATGTGAATTTTGGAAATGTAATGACATTTGAGACTGTATATATGTATGAATAAAAATAGAACAATATGATTATTGGAATGTTTTATGTTATGTGTGATGAATTAAAAAGTAAAAATATAAAAAATAAAAAATGAATTGATTTAACCATCTTAGCGTGTCATTTTCATAAAGTATGTTCCCGAACATCCTTCGGTATATCGGGTATATGCTCTATGGGAGTGGTATGTTACATTTTCAATACTTAATTTTTTATACATAATACAATTGTTTCATCATATAATGTTTCAATTAGATATAGAGCATAAAATTAATGTATACTCGATTTGAGTCCAATTATGTTAACTCTTCACAATTAGTAATTGATTAAGTTAATGAAATTCGAAAAATATTTTCCAAGTATTATTCCACCTTGGCTAAAGATTTCTTGAATTAATTATAATCATGAACAGTGCAGCATTCTCCCTAACCATTTTAGGGTGATAAATCATATATTGATCATTCAATTATCTTCATATAATTCATAATATATCCAATTACTACCGATTAAGCTATATTTGACTAGAATATGTCATAACAATCCCTATAAAGATAATTTAGAGATTACAAATCAAAGGTTCACTCATAAAATCATCATAATGAGAATTTCTATAAATATATAAGTAATATTCTTATGGGGTTAATTCAGTGAACTTATTTACCAACAAGCACTCATATAGTTATTTGAATATCTCAATACTTTAGTCTATAAGACCGACTACTTCTTTCATAAGGAAAAGATATTATGTTCTAGTTTTTTAAGATTCAATTAATTTCTAATCTTAATATAACAAAAAATAGAAATAATTTAGGGATAATATAAATGTAATATGAATAATATAATTATAATCTCATCATAATTTTATTTGCAATGTATATTTACCTCGATAGATTTTATCATATACATTTGAATACGTAAACGAGAAAAAATTCTTTAAATAATTGTCACCAAATTTCAACCGATCGATTAGTTGTCTGACATAAGCCAATAATCTTTCACTTACATCAAGCTAATCGTTTATGTATCTTATTCCAGATCTTTATATGATTATGTTATCGTTGGGACAATGTTTTAGTAAGAGAATTCTATAAGATTCTATATAACAAACTCTTTCTTAAATCTTGTAACTTTTTGCTTAATTATCATCATATTAAGAAAAACTGTCCAAATACATGCTTAAATATATGGTGAGACTTTAACGCCTTTTACATGCCCAATGAATCTAATGTTCTATAATACATTACTATCTAAATAATACAAGGAACTATATCAAGTTTATTAAAGAACCTATTGATCCAAATAATCATTCCCACTAAATGAAACATATATTATGGCCTATGTATTAACCATTACTACATTGAAACCCAATCTAAAAATAATATTGTTCTAAATAAAATATATCTTAACTAGGATTTACTTATAAAGTTAATATCCATATAACGTTATACTCAAATATCAACTCATACATAGAATAATAGATATCTTTAATACTTTATAAGTATCAGTTATTTCAAATACTAAATAACTTTCATACATTATTTATGTACTTGGACTAAACTTTTGATACTATCTCTATAGATGAAATTCCCATAATTAAGTTATTTTCTTTTTATGTCTAATAAGAGTTATTCTTAGACTATCATATACTTATAGATAATATGTGCTTCAACTAAGCATTACATTTTAAAATCATTGACTTTGACTCTATCAAAGTATTATTATTTTATATTAATATGAAATCTTGTCAATTAATTTAATTTGAAATCTTAGTCATTGTAGTAGCTACATAGTTATAAAAGAAATAAATATTACATCATACAATATCTCATGCTGTATATTATTTCTTACATAAATCATACTATTATAGATTTAGTTATGAAGGTGTTCATCTGAGATTTTCATAGATAACTAAAAAATTTAAATCTTATAACATCAATCTCATCAATTGGTTTAACATTTTAATTGCTTAATTTCTGCTTAAATTTTAACATTTTGAACTTTTCAAAGATTTTAAATCAATATTTTATTTAATATATATGACTATATCACATAAAGTCGTTAGTAATCTAATGAAATATAAGTATTGTCCTTTTATGAATTATTATTACATCTAATACATTAAATGTGTAAAATTAATGAAAATATTTTCGAGAATGTAGTTTCGCATAAATTATGAATGGTTGCAGTCGTTATAAGTTTTCTGAAAAAAATGAAAAAATAATAAATTAATACCAAAAATTTCTTAACGTAGTTCGGCACACCTTTTTTACGTCTGTAGGGGCCTCACCTAGCTTAATACTTTCACTGACAACAATAGTTTTATACAAGGCCTTACGGAGTCAACTCACTCAACCCTCGACACTATCCCTCATCCTCACTACCTATGAAAGAAAATCAAACACAATAATACTACTGACTCGTGTTAACCTCAACAGAGGATTTCTCTCAACAATTTTTAACGAAAAAGACAATAATGAAATAATTCAAGTGACTTAAATAACAAAGAATGAAAGCAAATATACTTGAGATAAAACGAACAACTTCTCGAGATATTTAGCTCTTTTCAACACAGATATGAAAATTATTCACCAAGTAAATTGCCGTAATCAACTTCTGGCATTTTTACACCCCACTTCCACTATCAACAGCCACATAATGGGCATTCAATTAGTTCACCAAAAGCCACGCAATGGATGATGAGCAACAACATAGAAAGAAGACATAAACTAGAAAATAAATTAACTGCAAAACTCCCAAGGAACACCCTTAATTATCGTTGAATAATAGAAGAATATACAATTGCAGAAAGTCACAAATCACCTAGCCAATGAACATGAAAAAGCCCAGAGAAAAAAAATCACAGTTGCTACACACACCTACTTAATAGCAACACCACCAAAGAAAAAATGCAGCACAAACAACGCAGCAAGGGTTGTGTGATTCCCTAAAATGTTTGCAATAGAGAAAAACATGCAGCACCAACCATATAGCCTTCGTTAGTGATACCCTAGAAAAATTACAGCATAACTCAATACACCCTAGGTTATATTGAAGAGTATAATAAAAATGCCTAGCTGATTCATGCAATAAATGATAGAAACATCACAGCTATAGACCGCCAAATCAATCGACCATTGATCAAAGAAGGAGTCATGGCAAAAGAAAAAATCAACTCAAATAGTCACATGATTTACCAAGAACTCTTTGCTAGATAAAGTTTTATCTACATACAATTAGCTACCAAATATTATCTAAGATTGCTTTAAGAATTCATACTCTAAGTCTAGCTATAATCAACCAATCAAATCCAAGATATTCTATCCCATCTTGATTAGAATTTGAAGCTAATTAATATTATCTTAAAAGCTCAATTATCAAATAATGTCAAAATTAATAATAAGATATATAATGTACATCTTAACAATTAACAATTCAATACTATCATTTTCTTTTAACTAAAGATCGATTTGGTTATTTTTTAACTTATAAGATTCATAATTAAAAGGATATACATATCTTTGTATATAACTTTGTAATTCTTATTATACAGTTTAACCAATACGAAATAAAAAGATAGTTTCAAATTATCCAACTTTATATTTTTACCATTAAGTATAAGAGTCTGCTTTAATCCAATATATACAAACAATTTGTATAAAGTTGAATTAACTATTTTTAATTCAAATTCAAATCGACTTAACAAAAATTTAAATTTAAATTTAATAAATTACTTAACAAAGATTATCAAATAAGAAATTAATTAATAATTTTTTGTAAACTTACTTTCACCTTCCTTGCTCTCTTAAAAGAAATTATCTCTTACGCGATTGCAGTCAGAAGACATATTTTGAATATTTGGAAGATCCGTCAAGAACCCAACATGGTCCAGTCCTCGTGAGTTTAAGCCTTGAAAAACCGTAGGTTGTAAAGGTTTTACAAACTTTCATATTTTGCCGTAATAGTTTATAACACAATCAAAAACAAGAAAAATTAAATAATTAAAAACGAAATAACCAATCAACACCGATATTTGTTAATGCGGTTCGATACCCTTGCCTACGTCTATGGGGCCCTCACCCAACTTAATAATTTCACTAAAGGACAATAATAGTTTTATACAAGGTTTTATTAAGCGGTCACCACTCAACCTTGACATTACCCCTCGTCCTTACTACCCGTGAAAGTGATTCACACCCAATAAAATGACTGACTCGTGCTAACCTCAAAAAAGGAATTTTCTCAATAATCCTTTAACGAAAAAACAATAAATGAATAACTTAAGTGATTAAAATATCTAGGAACAAAAGTAAATAGACTTGAGATAGAAAAAGAAATCAACTTCCCAATGTTTTCAGCTCTTTTGAAGATAAATCTAACAGTTGTTCACCAATGATACTATCGTAGTTAGTCTAGAAAATATATCAGCTCCTAAGTTCCAATCTATATTGGAGAATTAAATAAGATACCAAGCTAATTCACATAAACATCAACACAAAATCGCAATTGCACCGATAACACATTTACCAACCAAAGTATACACAGCCCACAAGAAAATCAATTAACAAACATTGCTGCCTAAGATGGAATTATACCCACACACCACATGCAAACAACCAAAAATGATGTAAGGAAAGAGTCACACATACAAGGAATCATGTACATAAGGAGTAACGCACGCCACTCGCCCAATCTACATCTGCCTAATGATATCCTCCAATCCACCATAATGTGATCCACATATACAACTATTCAAGATGGACTTCTTTTAGACTTGAACCATTATCCGACAACGTGATCCACATCTACTACTATTCAAGATAGACTTCTTTCACACGTGAACCATTATCCAAAAATCCAATTCAAATAAGAAGTATCACTTAGGTACACCTCATCTTAATTTGGATTTTAAGATTTGCATTAACTTAAAAATCTAATAATCAAAATTGACAAAATTAAATAATGAGATATATGATAAATATCTTAACAATCTCTCCTTTTTTGGCATTTTTTTCACAAACCCTAAAGAACATAATTGGACATATAAATATTTGAAGTCATAATACTCCCCCTCAATCCTAGGTCCAAGCATAGACAAAAGCATCCAACATTCACAAATAGCCAACGTTCACAAACAACTCAAAATAATCAAATACAAGACCAAGTCATCTCCCCCTTTGGGACAAAGGATGCCAAAAAGAAAAGTTAAGAGGCATCAGAGATTGAAGAACCCACTGCTTCAGTTGATGAAGAACATTAAGTCCCATTTGAAAATGCCTTCAATCTACTCAATTTTAGTTAAAAAAGCTACATAAGGAATGATAAAGGAGGTACCCGAGGCATTCGAAGGATCAGGTGAAATGTAGGGCAAATCCACGACCTGTGGTTGCTTGAAAATTCTTGGCAAGATGTTCATCAAGATGATTGGTGCAAGTATGTTCGCCTCCAACTGAGGGACATCATTTGCATATAAAAATTGAGAAATCAAACAAGGAAAATATAGCAGTGAATGCGACTTGCCTCCAATAGCCAGCATAGCTTCAATTATAAGTTGCCCCAAATTGAAATTCACCCTGGTATCGATGGCATATATCAGTTTAGCTTGCACTAGATAAACTGAAACAACAAGCACACTAGGCATCCAGTTAGCTAAAACTAACTTATAAATCACAAAATACTTTTATTGAGTCAGTATAGAGGAGCGTAGCACTGAACTAGATGGCCAAGCAGTTAACTTTCCTCCAGTTAACACAGTAGCTATTAGATCATTCGAAACAGTCCAATTATCATCATAAATTTGATCTCTAATCAGATTATCAAACCTCATAAAAATATTCAATCTATCAACATCAAATTGTATAACATACCTCATACATACACCAATTTATAACTCAAAGTAGCATGAATCAATAAGTCACTAGTCAAATTACAATAAAATTCTTTTTCCAGTTCAGTATCATAATGTTCTGGTAGCAACGTAGCTTGCAATAACGTCCTCTCAGATAACAAAACATCTAGTCGATACTGTTGAAATTCGTCTAAAATAATTGGGTGGCTAAGAACTAACCCGATATTAGTGAGAGTCTCCCATTTATGTTCAGCTTCGGAAGAATAAAATTTGAATGATACTGCATTGTCTACGATCAAACAATCAGAAGGAAATCACCAAGGGGTCGGACTGTTTTTCGATCTTGTTTCTTAGTTCGTTTTTGAGTGATTGTAAGAGGAGCAATCGGTGGAGCAGCTATAGTAGGAATCTCGTCTGAATCAGTTGAAGAGTCTTCGACCATGGAAAGCAGCACCTGCATGACGTCATCACATTCTAGAGGTCTCTCTCGAATCGAGGTGGTATCAGGAATTTCAGTAGGAGCAATTGAAGATGACCCAACCCTGGATATTTTCCTCCTAGTTGTCGAGTTAAGTAGTAGATGATTTGAACAATGAATGAGTGTCATTGGCAGAAGAGGAAGATTTCTCTATAACCAAAGAGGAAGATTTCTACTTGTTCTTGCCCATTTTGATGTCTCATAATAAAAAACCAAGTAAATTGAAGGATTGTTTGCTAGCTTAAAAAGAGAGAGTTGTACCCAAGAGAGATTTCCAAGAAATATAGAGTGAGCCTATATGGATGCGAGTGAGAGAGAGTCTTTGATGGAGCCCAAACATGCACGAAGATGTTTAATAAAAATGAAAAGTTTCTTTAATTCAACAAAATAGAGGCTTGGGTGTCAACTGAGGGAGTGAGATGAGGAATGGCATATGTGCCGGTGACAGCAGGATAAGAACATAAAGTAGGTTAGGGATTTTAATCCTTACTGAAATAATGCTTCGCTTTTTTTTACACATGAATAATGTAAGGTACAAAGTCCTAAGGCCCCTCGAAGAAGTTCAAATCTGACTATGTCAAGAGGATTCTAAAAAATGTCCGCCAGTTGTTTTTCCATAGACATATATGACAGGGTGGCTATTTTGTCCTCCACAAGCTCGCAGATAAAATGATACTTCAAATCAATATGTTTTGTTTGTAAATGCTGAACCGGGTTGTTCAAGATGTCTATAACATTATTGTTATCACATAGGATTGTCAATACATTTTGATCAATTCCATAATCTTCCAACATCTATTTCATTCAAAGAAGTTGCGAACAACAACTTCCTACAACAATATAATCTACTTCTACGGTTGATAGTGAAATTGAATTCTTCTTTTTACTGTACCAGGAAATCAGATTGTTAACTAGGAAGAAACAACCTTTTGAAGTGTTTTCTCGATCGTCTAAATTTCCAACCTAGTCTACATCACTATACCCAGCTAGATAGGACGTAGAGTCATATGTATACCAAATTCCTAATTCAGATGTACCGCTTATGTACTTAACGATCCTCTTTACTGTTGTCAAGTGTGTATCTTTTGGATTGACTTGATAATGAGCACATACTCTGAAGCTATAATATATATCTGGTCCACTTGCTGTTAAATACAATATGCTACTCCGATAGAGGCTGACATCAACACTTTTTTCATTCTCATCTTTATTTAACTTTATAAAGACACTCATAGCTGTTCTCGTATGTCTAGCATTCTTAAGTCCAAACTTCTTTATTAAGTTCTTTGCATATTTGGTTTGTGGTACAAAAATGCTATCCTTCACTTGTTTAATTTACAAACCCAAAAAGATGTTCAACTCATCAATCATACTCATCTTAAATTCTTTCATCATTAATTCAACAAATTCTTCTACCATCTTAGGATGAGTGGAGCTAAGCATAATATCGTCAACATAAATTCGATCAATCATCAAATAAGATCTAACTTTCTTTATAAATAGAGTTTTGTCAACACTACCTCATTCGTAGTCTTTCTTAATGAGATATTGTGTGAGTCTTTCGTACCAAGCTCTTGGCACTTGTTTGAGACCGTAAAGAGCCTTCTTTAGCTTAAAAATGTGATCTGCATGGGTTGAATAAATAAATCCTTTTGATTGCTCAACATATACCTCTTTTTATATAAACCCATTCAAAAATGCACTCTTCACGTCCATCTAATAAATCTTGAAACCTTTCACACATGTTATACCCATCAATAGTCTAATAGACTTAAGTCATGCTACTAATATAAAGGTTTCATCGAAGTCTATTCCTTCAATCTGAGTGTACCCTTGTGCCATTAACCTTGCTTTATTTCTAGTTACTTTGCCCTTTTCATCTGTTTTATTAAGAAATACCCATTTTATTCCAATCACATTCACATCCAATAATCTTGGCACCAATTCCCACACATCATTTTGCAAATTGAGTCAATTCTTCTTGCGTAGTTGTTATCTAGAACTCATCTTGCAGGGCTTCTTTAACATTTTTAGGCTCAACCGAAGAGGTGTAGCACAAATAACCTACAAGTTCTTGGTAATCAACTCTTTTTTTTCTCTTGTTTTCCTTGTTTCTCTAACATCTCTAATAAAATTTTCTACTGGATGAATTCTTATGATTCGTGAGGGAGGATCTCAGTTCAAACCATTTCTCTCAATTTTTTAGTATTTGAATGAGCTATTTTCGCATCAAGTGTCTTGGAGGATTCATCATTCCAAGTAACTGATAATTCTTCAGTTTGCACAGTTACTTCATCAACAACAACTAACTGTAGATCTGGGCAATTTTTTGTTCTTGTATCGTTGCTTGTTTGAGCTAGTTCACAAGAACGATTTTGCATGTTCTCTTCTACCCCTGTAACATTCAATTGAGAAATATCATCTATCACCACATTTATGGATTCTAACACTTTCTTAGTTCTTTGATTAAACACTTGGTATGTTTTATTGTGAGTTGAATAACCAATGAAGATCCCTTCATCACTCTTGTTCTTAAATTTTTGAGTTGTTCCCGATCTCTAAGAATGTAGCATTTATTGCCAAAAACATGAAAGTAACACATCTGGTCTTTTTCTCTTCCAGAGTTCATAAGATGCCTTATTCAAGATACTTATAAGATAAACTCTGTTACATATGTAGCATGTTGTATTGATTGCTTTGGCCCAAAATCGCATAGACATCATTCTTCCATTCAAAATAGATTTGGCCATTTCTTGAAGGGATTGATTTTTCCTCTCGGCAACTCCATTTTATTGTGGAGTTTTAAATGTTGAAAATTTTTGTATGATGTCATACTCATCACAAAAATCATTGAAGATTGCATTCTCAAATTCCCTTCCATGATCTGATTGAATTCTCAACACTGCCATATTTTTTATATTCATAACCTACACATATAGGCTTATTAAAGCCTTGAAAGAATCTAATTTTTCTTTCAAAAACGATACCCAAATGTATCCAAAATAATCATCAACACAAGTTAAAAAGTATCTCATCCCACCAATGCTATCATATAATTTTGTACCAACCAAATCCATGTGAATTAATTTAAGTATACGTGAGGAAGTAACATGTCTAACCTTTTTACTTGGTACTCTCAGCTGCTTACCCATTTGACATACACTACACAATGATTTGTCTTTTTTGTTCATTGAGGGTAAAAATTTACAGCTTCTAATTTCTTCAACTTGCTAATGAGCTTATAGTTGACATGTCCAAGCTTTTGATGCCATAGGTCTATATTATTGTCATATAAAGCTCATTTGTAACTATTAGTAACCTGCAACATATAGCGATTGTTTGCTGATTATTTGCTGCTCACAATGCATTCTCCTTACTCGGTTAGTTCTCTGTATTCATCACTGGTAAATTTAACCAATAAACCATCATCACAAAGTTGGATTATACTTACCAAATTGGCTTTTCAACCATCAACATGAAGCACATTTTTCAGCTATGGCAATCCATCCATGCTTAACATCCCTCTAACAATTACCAAACCTTCTTTCCATGTCCAAATGTCACATATCCATCCATACAATTTTGATAATTGGATAAGTAACTCTTTTCTCATATCATATGACGTGAACATCCACTATCAAAATACTAACTATTATACGAAGTCATCTTTATAGATTTAAGAGCTATGAGAGCTTGTAATTAACTCTTTTGAACCCAAGTGTGCTTCGGAATTATAGAACTGCTGGAAATTCGTGAGGAATGTATGCTTTTTCGATTTTGGGTCCTTTGGACAATATTTGTAGTAACTTGTAGCACCTCAGTCTTATGTGTCTGATAACCATGCAAAAATGACATGTAGGAACAAACCTCCCATTTTTCTCGAGGTTTCTCTTTGAATAGATCTGGCCATAATTTTTTCTTATCATTTGCCTTAGAACATTCACCTTTGTAGCCAATGCCTTGAAAATCCCCTTTTATTTTACCAATTTCCAATAATTTTTATAACTTCTCCGTGCCACCATTTAACATCCTCAAACCCTTTTCACTACCGACCAATTTTAGCTTTGCTTCATAAAGTTCATCTAGTGTTGACATGAATTTCTTCTCTAAACCACGAATAATGTTCTCCATAGATAAGTTTTCTTCATTCAACTTTTCATTCTTCTTATATGTTTCCACCCATTTTGCATACATTAATTCATAAGCTTTGTAAATATTCTCCTTTTTATCATCTGGACCACTGTCATTACTATCATAATCTGAGATTAAACTTTAAGCTAATTCGTTTGTGTTTTTCCCAAAATTTTTGAATTTGCTCACGTTCTCATCATTGATTACTTCCTTCGTGGTTGTTGTTAAGCAAACAACTGGACTTTTGTTATACAAAGTAACTAACGTAGCATTATTCGCAATTTCTTCTTCACTACCATATTTACTTTCGAATTCATTCTCACTTTATGTACTCATAAAGGTTTTCCCTTTTCTATTCTTCAAGGTGTTAGCGCGTTCCGCTTGCATATGTCCAAAGCCTTGACACTTATGACATTGAATTTTCTTTACTTTTCTTTCATCCTTCTCGCTTTGACTTATTGTTTGATGAGCTTCTACCATTTTGTCTAAATTCGGGTATGTCCTTTTTCACTCTTTTAAGCCACTTATTGAAATTTCGTGTTAAAAATACTAGATCCTCATATTTTTCCTATTCATCTTCTACATCATTTATACCTTTTATAGTTTTAGTTTGTAGTGCCAATCTTTTGCTCCTTTCTTATTTGCCCCTTAACAGATTCATTTCGAAATTGGTATAAATTCTAGTTACCTTCTCCAATAATAAGTCATTGATGTCATGAGCCTCCTTGATTGCTGCAATTTTTGAAATAAACCTTGGAGGTAGTGATCTCAGCATTTTTTTTACTAGTTTCATGTTAGGGTATTTCTTCCCAAGTGATATGCCTAGTTTGTTATATCGCGCAATCTCTTATAAAAGTCTCCAATGATTTCACTATCATCCATCTTCAGTTCTTCAATCACAGATTTTGATCCCTCATGTATAGTTTGCAAAGTATCCCATGCTTCTTTAGCTGATTTACAAGATAATATAATTAAAAAGCGGCCTTTATCCACAACACTAAAGATGGCATGCATGGCTTCAGAATTTCCAAGTACTCTCTCTTCTTTAGCTCTTGTCTACTAAGATGGGTGGTACTGCTGTCGCCTGCAACTAAATTAAAAAAGAAACCAACTTCCATCAATAAAAATTAATGTAATAGTGGAAAATGGGTATCATTCCTATAAGAAATTTTAACGATAAAGAGTTTACGAGTTCAAAACTAAAACAAAGTACAAAAGGTGGTTTGGCTTTAATTCACGGCAATTTAGAAAAGAATGATAAAATCAAAAATCAATTAAAGCAATTGGATCTAAAAATTTAATAGACAAACCTTGGTTTCGGGTCACCGATGTTATCACACTAATATGGATCCTTGATAGAAAATTCAATTCATCAATAAACATTCATTGGGTGATGTTTTCTCTTAAGTGTAAATAAGTAGAAATATGTATTCTAAGTATTCTTATCAATCAATAACCTACAAACGATCGTAAGTTCAATTGAGTAATAGCTTTAAAAACTAAGAAATCAATGAACAAGATAACACATGTACGACATGAATTTAATCAAAATGAATTTCTTCATAGAATTTCCCACGCTAACGTAAAGAAGGTAATCCTAATTGCCCCTTGTGATTAACAAAATTGAATGTCATATTTTATAAATATGGCTGTTAAACGAATTAATTCCAAGATGTGCACCTAGAAATCAACCAAACCAATTATAAAGGCAACTCGAAAGACACTCAATATTCATCAACAAAACAAACTTTATTGGAACAACTAACACATAATAGATGATAACAAGTTTTCCCTCAACCAAGAAAGGGGATTTAGCTACTCATAACAAAAGTGAAAATCAACAAAGAAATAGACAGTTGAAAGGTCTCCACTCTTGGTCTTTTCTAAAAAATCTCAAAATTCCTAGAGAAATACTGTAGAAAATAAAAACCTAACTATGGCTGTCAAAAAACAAGAAGAAAATCTGCAGAAAAATGTAAAACTATTCCTAACACCAAAAAACTACATGAGTAGTAAAAATTATCCTCTTTTCTTATTTTTGATCCCTCCTCTCTCTCCTTTTCATGATCTTCAGCAGATAATTTATTCCCCAGATTCAGGTGGTCGATCCCCATCAATAAGGATGCAATATGATTATCAAAATGATAAAAATCTAAACTGAATGGGATCTGCATTTAAAAATAGATTCTGCAAATCGTTTCTGTCCTTGCACATGCCTACGTTTAGTAACTGAATTTCCTACTAGTCTGGAATTTTCGAATTATCTTTGCATCCCTTGCATCTTTTCGATTCAATTTCATCTCTTAAGTGTTGAAAATCATTTAAGAATAATTAAGAAGCAAATCCATTAATTTTGAATAATAATTTCAACACATTAAAGAGATTTATATACAAAATGAGCATAAA
>JAOTAY010000006.1:16424715-16446446 GCA_025629805.1 Erythroxylum baracoense
ATTAAAATCCTTCGATCTGATCGAGGAGGTGAATACTTAAGCCAAGAGTTTGATGATTATCTTAAGGATTGTGGAATTGTTTCACAATTGACTCCTCCAGGAACTCCTCAATGGAATGGTGTTTTTGAAAGGAGAAATCAAACTTTATTAGATATGGTTCGTTTAATGGTGAGTCAAACTAATCTTCCAAAATCTTTCTGGGGATATACTTTAGAAACCGCAGCATTCATATTGAACCGTATTCCTTCAAAGGCTATAAAAAAGACATCTTATGAGTTATGGACTGGGAAACATCCTAATCTATCTTTTCTAAAGATTTGGGGTTGTGAGGCTTATGTGAAGCATCCTACTGCCGATAAGTTGGCACCCAAATCTAAAAAATGTTTATTTGTGGGATATCCTAAGGAAACTAAAGGATATTACTTTTACGTCCCATTTGAGAATGAAGTGTTTGTTGCTCAAAATGGTGTTTTCTTAGAAAAAGAATTTATTTCCAAAGGAAACAGTAGGAGTACAGTACAACTTGAAGAAATTCAGGTTCTACAAAATGACATTGAGCCTGAGCAGGAGATTGGAGCAAGCTCACAAGCTGTTGATGCGCAGCCTTCAACAACATAAGGCCTACGTAGATCTGTAGGATTCGTCGTGAGCTCGAGAGATATGGATTTAATATGATAATATGATGCTCATTGATCATAATGAGCCCACAACCTATCAAAAAGCTATGGAAAGTCTAGAATATGCTAAATGGTTAGAGGCCATGAAAGCAAAGATGCAATCCATATATGACAATCAAGTTTTGACTTTGATTGATCCTTCTGATGTATTGAAGACCATTGGATGTAAGTGGGTTTTCAAGAAGAAACTAGACATGGATGGAAAGGTGCATACTTATAAAGCAAGACTTGTTGCTAAAGGTTATCGACAAGTTCGTGGAATTAATTATGATGAAACGTTTTCTCCAATATTCATGATCAAATCCATTAGAATTCTTGTTGCCATAGCTGCATATTACGATTATGAGATATGGAAAACGGATGTCAAAATAGGTTTCCTTAATGGAAACTTACTCAAGGATGTATATATGATATAGCCTGAGGGTTTTGTCCATTCTAACAATTCTAAAAAGATGTTCAAGCTTTAAATACCCATTTATGGACTGAAGTATGCATTAAGAAGTTGGAATCTTCATTTTGATGAAGTTGTCAAAGAGTTTGGATTCATCAAGAATGAAGATGAACCTTGTGTTTACAAAAGGGTTAGTGGGAGTGCTGTTGTCTTCTTAGCTTTATATGTTGATGACATATTGCTCATTGGAAACGATGTTCTAACCTTACAGAGTGTCAAGATTTGGATAAGGAAATGTTTCTCAATGAATGACTTAGGTGAGGCTACTTATATTTTAGGCATTAAGATCTATAGAGATAGATCAAGAAAGCTTATAGACCTAAGTCAGAGTATATACATAGATAGGGTACTGAAGAGGTTCATTATGCAAGATTCCAAGAGAGGATTCCTGCCTATGTCACACGGAATCAAGTTTTCTAAGAAGGACTGTCCTACTTCAGGTAAGGAGCTTGAGTGCATGAGTAAGATTCCATATGCATCTACAATTGGATCTATCATATATGCCAAATAACAAAAAAATAATTGACAATTAATACTTAACGAAAACAATCACGACAATGATTAACTTCAATTTAAAAAATGAATAACAATTAATGGAAATTGATTAATTTGTTGAACAATGATAGCACACCCTAGAATTTAACCTAGTGAGTTTACCGAAAGAGAGAAAGGAAAATTTATCTATCTTTAATGCCAACCTAACCGACTAGGATTTATCGAATTAATAGTTCTAGATGATCCTAGGGACAATTATTCTCTCTCAAGTTATAATTGAACCCTAAAACATAAACCCTAATCAGATTATGGGCAGTTGTAATCTCTTAATTAACAACCGATTCAAAACCTAATCAGTAATCTCTTAATTAACAGCCGATCCAAAACCTAATCAGTTTTTAAGTTCTCTAATAAACAATTGGAAACTTATATGTGATATCTCCACATAAGATTTGCCAACCTGATTTAATTTTAAATCCATTAAATTACCTAACTCTCGTTAGCCCAATTTAATCATTTTTTTCTCGATTCACCCTCTCAGTTTATTATCGAGATATAAAGTGCAGAATTAAATCACAATTAATTCAATAAACACATAAAACAATCAGATTTTTATTAAATCAAAAATAATATTCCAAAGGTAAGTATAGAACATGAATCACAATTCAATTCTATCATCAAACTATATATCACAATTCTATAATCAAATAAAATTGAAATACATAAGAAATAGAACTCGACTGGATGATGGGAGGCCGCGACTTCAGAAAGCTTCTTATTCCGGGAAGCACATCGAGTCCGCATCGTCTTCCTTTTCTCTCTTCCTTTGTCTCTTTCTCGATCTCTCAAACTTCTTTCCTTTAGGATTTCATCGTGGTGGCTGATCAAAAGCTCCCTCTTCTTGTCTTTTACGTTCCTTAAATACCTTGGCAGTCCTAAGGTTTATTCGAGGTCAAAATGGTCCAAAAAGTTCCTCAAAACTTGACGTTTTCACCTATTTTTGTTTCTGCCTGAAGCAGACCATGATCATGGGCAGCGTCTAACCCTCTCTGTCACCAGCGTAGCCCAAGTGCCACGATCATGGCCTGGTTCATGCCTCTCTGTCACGATCATGGCCTGGTTCATGCCTCTCTGTCACGATCATGGCCTAGGGCATGGTGGCTTATATCTCTTTGTCACGATCGTGGCAATGGTTTCGGCCCGAAAGTTTCCAAAACTTATCCGTTCTTCGCCGTTGACCTTGAAATACTAACAAACACATCAAGGTACCTCAAAAACATAACTTTTAAGCTCAAAGACTTATACTAACCCATAAAAAACACTTATACACATACACTAACACAATTCTAACCTAAACACACACTAAACACTCAAATTAACACTAAATGCATAACAAATTGAACCCTAAAATATGATGCAGATCACAACTATCAGTCACCGTATAGTAACGAAAGTGGATTTTTTCTTGCTTAAGTTTAGTATAGGTTAGTAGTTAGGGTTTATTTATTATTAATTGATTAAAGGCAAGAAATAAGTTAAGTGTGGGGTTATTTAATAGGTATATGTTATACATATTATTTGGCATTAATTTACTTGGTGTTTGGCACTTTTGTAACATGTTTTATATGGATAATATTATGTTTTTCTATGTTTCATTCGTTAAATTTAGATATTTGGCATTAGTTTACTTGGTATTTGGCACTTTTGTAACATGTTTTATATGGATAATATTATGTTTTTCTATGTTTCATTCGTTATCTTTTAGATGATAAATTTGACAATATAATATGAGGTTTAGTAAAACCTTTTTTGTGATAGTCAAATTGATTATATTTCACAATCTTTTAGGAGGTAAGCTGGTGGACAACAACTTTGTAGAAGATATAGGAAACTAATTCTAACTTAAAGATATCGAAATGTAGAGAAGTTAGTGAAACAATGCACAATATAAGTGAAACTCTAAATACATATAGGTTTTGCCTTTTGTGAAGGTCTGAGAAGCCAAGAAGGAGAACAAGATCGGTAATAGAATAGAATTTCAAGAATAAGATCAACGTTAATGTTGGTGTTGGTTTGGTGTTAGTTCTTATAAACAAAAAGGACATATGACTTCTTAAGTTCAAGTCATTTAGAACTCTTTTTTGTAACCCTAATTATAAATACTTACATTAGAACTAACCTAGGGGAATTCTAGTAGATTTTCGAAAGACTTCTTGTTTTCTTTGCATAGTTTTATTCTTCCTTGGTGATGAAGCAAGATGAAAAAGCTGGTGATCATGTTCATAGGTGTAAGAATTTTATAATCAATAGGAGCTGCCTCATAAACCATCTCTCATTCCCACTTGAAATCCTAGTTCTTGTTATATAATATTTAAGGAATTTTTTTTTAAATTATAATATTTTTTGGAGATACTTGTCTATTAAAGACAAAGCTTCTTTCCTTTTTTTCATAGAACTTTATCAAAGAATCCTGGAGTCAACTTTTTATACATCTAGTTAACTTTTTTGGGTTTAATTCGAACTTGTTCGTAGATTCTCAATGGTATATTCCTAGACAGGTTGCATTTAAAGAGATTAAAATAGAGAAAATTAGGTAGGAACTTTGCTTATGTTTGAAAAAATTTTTAAAAAAACGTAAATGCTTTATGTGGTAAGAAGATCATTTTTATTTTTCTTATGAGTAAAAATGAGTAACGAAAAGAAACTAAGATCACAGATAAATTTTAGGTTGTCGTAGCAAATTTTGACTTCTGGCTATCCTAGATGAAATTATATCAACTCATTCCAATTCTTGACAATTCCATAATTTCAGCAAAGTGGCGAGTCTATAGCAAGTTCATCCCAAAGAATTTTCATTTGGTGTAATAGATGGCAGTATTTCACTAAGATAATTAAAAAAAATTAGGGACAATTATAAATGGGATCTCTGACCCTTATTTATTAAATAGAAAAAGGATCACTAAGCTGTTTATTTGTATAAATAAATATAATTTATTGTATTAAGATAGTTGTCTCATCCTGAAGGCACAGTTGCCCCTCATTGTTAGACAAATCGGATCACTCTTGATCATTTATGTTCTAGGTGGGTTACCTCACTCCATTGATGCAGTTAGCTCACTTCAAAGGCACAGCCTTCTTACTTAACTCGACTAGTTACATCACTCCTAGGCACTTGCATGTCTAACTCTAATGAAGAAATTGCTTGACATGGAAGGCATAGTTGTCTCACCTAAATAGACTAATTACATTAATTTTGGTCATTTATATTTCAATTGAGTTTCCATAGGTAATTGCTTCACCTTGAAGGAATAGTTGGCTCACCTGCTAGAATAGTTGTATCACTTTAGATTACCTCAATCTATTAAGACATTTGTCTCACCTATAAGGCATGGTTACTTCACCTATACAGACTAGTTGCTTTACTCTTAAGCATATCATTTGACCGTGTCAATTGCCTCACCTTGGGGGCCTAATTGACTTATCAAATACATCCTTCTTCATCTTAAGTGAGTTATTTCACTCTAATAGGATAGGACTCATTTCACCTTAAATATACAATATCTCTGTTAACTAGATCAATCGTATTACTTTTGGTAAATTATATTATAACAAGACAATAATAACAAAATTCTATTTTAGTTTCTCCCAACAATGCTTCTCCTTTCATCAAAATTCTAGAGATTCGAACAATTTATGTCTACTTCAATTTATTTCAAGATACAATGGAAGAGAGTTTAAGATGTAGAAACTTCTCTTGGCCGGAGATTGAGTAATCTAAATCTTAAAGTAGTAAAATAAGTCTCTATTTACACCATAGTATCTAAATAAAATAAACTGTTAGTTTCTACCTAATGTACTTCAATGTCTATCGTAATTTCTGTAAGGTTCCCACGTGCTCATGTTTGTTGCTTCATGTAAGGTAGCTACTAAGTAATTTGATTTCATTCTGCACGTTCATGTTATAAGAATTAAGGCATAAGACTACCCATACCCTGACAAGAAAATCCAAGTGGGATAAAAACATCCAAAACGTAGTTAATGATCTTGTCCTGGTTGATGTACTGAATTTGACCATTCAATAAACTTATATATATACACGGTTAAAAGGAACTCGATCTTATATAAGTTGAAATGTTTTCATATACCTTCTAACCGTACACTGATATTAAGTAGATTCCGTAAGTTGTCACAAAAAGGGACTTCCTTGGGGATGAAAGGAATGCTATATATTAAGAAACACAATCAAGGTATACCTGATGAAGGTGAGGAAACAAATGTGTAAAATAACATTATCCCCCGACCAAACACTGGACCAATAAACTCTTGAAGGCAAATTACAACTTTCTACACAACCTGCCAACCATCATGAAGATGTATCATCCAACACTCAAAAATTGGGTCATTTAAACAGCTTGAATGAATACAAACATCAATTATCCAAATGGGACCAATAAACCGTAGAAATGACTCCAAATGTCCTAAGATTAGCATCTAAAATACTCTACATCCACCAAAAAGATTTCAGTGCAGTATCGCTGATGGCCCAATCTAACAATCCGGCACCTTGATCGCACTAGGCTCAGAACTATGGAAAACCTCAGGGAACAGAGCAAAAGAATGTTATGTCTGCTCACATTAATCTGCTGTCATGCAATTGAACAGTGTATGCCCAGATACCCGAGTTTAGAAGTCACGCAAATTAGCCTATGCAACAAAAACATGAGCCTAGGAATCCAACATCTCATCTTGTATCTCGTTAGGAGCAATAAGCCCTGGAATGGAGAGCATCCTTTGTCGCTCTCTCTCTCTCTGGGCGGCAGCCTCCTCTGCATAGAGATCTTTATTATCCTGCAAAAAATGAACAAACCATTATAAAGTTTTAGCTTTCTAAAGATCGTTGTTGAAAACAATAATCACAATGCTCAGTAGCTGCAGCTGCAGCTGCAGGTGACAAAATCATATAGAACCTAAATAAAGTGAATGGTCCACGAAACAATTTCATCATCCAAACACAAAATGACACATAATTTAATATCCCTTTGGACAGTCCCACTCTGACAGCACCTTTCCTTATCAAAAACCATTTTTCTTGGGGTTAAGAGGACAAAAGGTAACATGCTAAGGGAGACCATACTTAGCATCTTACCTGAGCTGAGAATTCCTTAGATTGCACAAGAAAATCTCGTGTGTGATTCTTAAATACAGAGAGATCATTTCTTGACTCAAAAAGCCCACTGACAAATTGAGTGACCTGAAAACTTCCTCATATTAGCAAATCCACATAATAACTATGATGGCCAATAGCCATATGAAGAAAGAAAAAGAAAATAACAGCTGTCCTCACCTCGACTGCAGTCATATTGGGGAATGACGTTCCCAAAAGTTTGATAGTGTATTCACGAACAAAAATTCCATTATTCGGATATGGATAAGAAACTGACGCAGCATCCCACAAGGGCTCTGTTAAAGAACCACTCTCCACCTAAGAATGTGCAATATTATTGTGGTTGTTCCTGCCCAAAGCTAAATATGAATGAAGGTTTGAAGGCACATACCAGGCAAAATAAATGCTGTAGCACTAAAACATGCAACTTAAAACCAGGTTTGTGAAAAGTATCCGTTAAAACAGCGAATATTTCCTGTTCAATGGTCAAGAAGTACGTCCGATAGAACTGATTACAGAACTCAGAAGCCTGCCAATTGTCATACAGACGCAACATAAGTACCACATATCCCTAACACTGATAAACAAATTCCAAACAAAGAATTAAACCTGGAAGTTCTTCAGCATCTCCAATAATAAATTTAATCCAGTCTCAGCAATATTCCTTTCTGTATGCCGGAATGCCCATATTATTGAATCCATAACAAGCTTTAGTTGCTGCCAAGCAAAGATAAAGAGAACAACGTTAAGTTCACATGAAGCTCAATACACGGAGAGAGAGAGACAGAAAAGAGGAAGAGAGAGATACAGTCAGAGACCTTATAAAACATACTATATAAGCGGATTGCAAAGCACAATTGTCATTGTTTATGCTCTTCCTTAAGATAGTACTGAATCCAAAAGAAACTTCAATGAGTTACACCAACCTGACTTGTTAAATGAATCAGTGCAGGAAAACAATGTGTGGCAATGGCGCGAAGCAAGGAAAAGAACTTGAGGCGATGTTCTGGATAGTCTTCAAAATTCTTTGTTATCATCTGCAGTATGCAGAAGCAGAAACATTAATTTATATAACACTTTTCAGGATTCCTCAAAAAGATCCTGAGAACACAGGAATTCAGTAAGTATTCAATACTACCAAATTGATATTTTGTTTTTATTTATACCAAATTGAATTCCTTTTGTCAAGAGTTTCATGTTTTTAATTACTCTAGATCATTGATTCAAGGACTTGCATGCTGTGCTAAGACTATGCACATCAGGGATACCCAGAAGTGTACACCTTTTCCAGCAACATGACTATGCACATCAGGGATACCCAGAAGTGTACACGTTTTCCAGCAACATTTATGGAACTTGTACTGCTAAATGATGGGAACACAGCATAAAAAATACTTTAAAGGCATGAAATTCAGACAGTAAAAAAGAATAATTGCATGAAACCATACAAAAGAATAACTGCATGAACCATGTAATTCATTTAATGCACATCTCATTTTGCATTTGGGAACCAAATTACACAATAAAACCTCTATAAATTAATAGTTGGGACCATATAAAATATATTGATTAAAAAAATTAATCAATTGATAATTAGTTTAGCCTATTAGCTCAAGCCAGGATTATAAAAATTGAGGTAATTAGTTCAATTCGTGTATTAGCCAATATCAAGGCTCTAACATTTAGTCTGGCCATCTTAGAAAACTTTCAAAGTTCATCTTGTTTGAAATGTCCTAGCAATGTTGCATGTCAATAATTGTTATAGGTAACATATAAAGTAGCAAAAAAGAAGTGACTGAAGTAAAAGATATGCATGAGCATCAAAGCAGTAAAGTATATCTCACCTCCAGCGTACACTGGAAAACAGCTTCAAATATACGAGGAACATCATCTATCATTGTTGCTTTGTACCTTGTCCAATAAACCAGGAAAAGTAACATATCAGAAGATGAAACCAAACAGAAAACATTACTTTAGCAACAAACTCTTGATAGGCACCACATTTAAGGACATTTTCCAGATCTGATTTGATAATGTACTTGCATGCAGATTACCACTATCCTAGGAATGCCTGTAAAATGCAAATATCTTATCCAATTAGATAAGATATTAACCCACACAACTTGCATCCATCAATCTTAAACCCAAACCTGTAGCGAGTAACTAAACTAATTGAACTCACATCCAACAGACAAAAGTAGCACATGCACTCATCTAAAATGTTATTAACATATAAAGGGGGCAAGGCATGAGTCAAATGGCACCATACTTGTTTATAATCGTTGCAAAAAGTGATAGAACTTCAGATTCTCTAGCATCAGGCAAATTCCTTGCATAATCGCCAAGAACAGGATCCATCATTGGAGGCACAAATTGCTTTCCAATATGTGGCTGATCTTCAGCCTTGTCCAAAAATGTTTCAATGAGCTTAAGTGTCTCTTTCTTGACAGACCTGATCCACAACCATCAAAAACTAGAAAAATTGTGTACTGTTCATATCAGATATAAAACAAGTGAAACGCACCGCAAAAGTTTCACATATGAAGTTCTAGATGCATAGGGGCCTCCTCCTGCAATGCTACTTGAGATCAACTCACTGTACATTCTGCGAAAAACAGCAACAGAAAACTAGGCAAAATCAGAGTCAAGCATGTAATTGAACTGAAGTTCAAAATGAAACTACAACGGTTAATGAGAATGCACCTGTACACATTAAGCATGTCCAAAAATATTAAAGAAATTTGTGATAAGAAGTATGTCCCAAGAGAACTTGCAACACTTGTATTTGTCTGCAAAATAATAGTGATGTGAATAAACACGTCCCAAGAGAACTTGCAACACTTGTATTTGTCTGCAAAATAATAGTAATGTGAATAAACACATCAAGAATGCAGTTACTGCAACAGAGGGTTCACCCACTACTCAAGTACAAATTGTAGGTGATACACAAGAAACGCCCAACAGTCGTGAGTCAATGTGAGCATTTGTTCCGTATCAACATGTAAACCACCAAGCTTTTACACGGCACATATATTACCTCCATATCAAAAAGATATCAAACTGAAAATCACTATGCCTCTCAGTTTCCAGTAATACAGTGTCACACATTCAAAAGCTATACCTGTAATATGTTAAGTACAGTCCTGATCACATCTTGATCTTTAAGAAAATCAACACTCTGGCGGGCCTGCCCTATAATTTCAGCCCATTTCTGTGACCAGCATAAAACAGAGACCATTAGCAGTAGAGCTGGAAGGCATTAACAGCTGTAAGTACATCATGAAATCCCAGAGCTTAACATGAGGTACAGATAGAATAAAAGAAAACACTAAATAGTGGAGCCTGAAACACAGTTGTTTTTCCCATGGTATTATATAGAACATGCACCAAAACACATGAATCCATTCTATATGGAGGTGAAAATTGAAAAGAGAAAAAAACCTAGTTCTCTGGTTTTCATACCTGGTTGGGTAGATCCATTAATCTCCGCAGATATTCATCTCTCTTTTGTGGATCAGATTCAGCTTGAATCATATGACCAACCTGAGGAAATATCGAAGGCGAAAGTAGCAACATCACAAACATCATAAATAGATAGCTCACCAAAGACAGTGTGATCAGAGTATAAAATTGAGTACTGATTCATAAAATATATGAATTTGATGAGGCTCAAGATCAGCAACGGTAGCTGGAAGTCCTGAAAGTAGTTCAGATACAAATGGTTCATTTTCTCCAACCTGAAGCAGCAGATCAACCACTCTATAAGCGTCTACATTATTTTTAAAGATAATTGATAAGAACTATGAAGTGAAAATAGATTTCACCTGAACAATAACAAACTTGCGTTTGCATTTCTGAACAATTTTCAAAAATGTATCACATGCCATATCCTGCAAGATATTGAGAAGATATAGTTAGAAAATGGCATATCATTCAAGAAAAAAATGCTTTTGGGTGTAAAACTAAACTATAAAGGAATACTTTAAATGTATAGCAGTTTTAAAAAATATGATCAGGACTATATACAGAACAAGTAGATAAAACAAATATCAAAAGCAACATAACCTGAACTCCAGGATGTGTTTCATGCATAAACTCAAACAATTTGTTTACAACAGTTTTCAAGAATTTCCAGTGGGCTCGAAGAAATCTTGGATACTGTCCAACGACATACCTGCAAAAGAACCAATTTCAAGGTAAGTAGATGCAACTTTAGATCGATACTTGTCACCTCAACAATTACATTATTTGAGCTTTCTCATCAATCTCCTTGTAGAACACCATACATAATATGATCAAAAAAACAAAATTTCTCTTTACTATTCAAATTAAGAATCAGATAAACAGCCAAATATGGCAAGGTCACTTTAATAGCATCAAATAGGAGAAGGTTCCATCTAACATGAGGCATTCCATGAGAATTTTGGCAATCAGGATGTCTTACATGATATTACTAGCAATGACAGCTTTGTTATCCTTTCCTTTTGTGATTTCACATAGATTTAGCAAATCACGAATGACCATCACCAGAAATCTGTTCTCCTGTCAAAGCCAATGTCCTTGATAAATGAGGAAAGGTAACTTTTTGCAAAGCATGAGTTGTAATCCCAAAAAGTGAAACAATTAGTTGATGCAGTTCATTACAAGTGTTCAACAATCCAAGACTACCAACAATAACCTTTTATAAGTGGCAACACAAGTAGAAACAAAACAAAGCCCTAGACCTTTTCCCCACTTTATTTGATTTGTATAATCCATTGCATTATAATCCTCGCCCAGATGATAAGACAAAACTCACTTCTCACACCATATCCCCAAATGCCCAACAGTAGTGAGATTCTGGTCTAGTGAACATCTTTTAATGCACACAAGGGAAGCATTTTTAAAAGAAACGGTAACAATGCTCCATGCAAACACAAGTTTGCTAAATGATAAAAATAAATGTTGGCAAATGAAATTCAATACTACTCTGAACTAGTTGGAAAATTAATAATTAAGAAAAAGGGCATCTTTATCAGTGTCACCATTCACTCCAAAATTTAAAATGGATACAGAAGAAATGAGTACATAATGACTTGCAATTAAAAGTCATATACTACAAAATTTCATAAAGATATACACTGGAAGACTAAAAAGAATAACCTGGAAGCTTCACAAAACATAAATTCACCAACCCAATATGAAATACATAGTCAGACTATGTGATGACAGAAGATACTCTTCATTCGACCAGTCTACAGGAAAGGACGTCATCATAATGATCGTTAAGCAAAATGGTAAAGAAAAGATTGTTCCAAGATCTAAGATCGAATCGATATATCAGAAATTCATCTAAAAATATAGCTATTATAAAGAGAATTATATTTTAAAAAAAGAATAGTGAATATTCTGATTATTTATTATTAAAATTTTGAATTTTGTTTCTATTTTTTTGTACAACTTATTTAATTTACATTTATTTATCTTTGTTATTTAGATTTAGGTTTTTTAACTTTTTATTTTTATCTTTGTTATTTAGATTTTATTATTTAACTTTTTATTTATTTTTATTTAGATTTAGATTGACATATTAAATGTCATTCATGTCGTCTTTTCCATATTGCCAAAGAAACATAATAGTGAGAAGACTTTGAAATTTAGTTCACCAAAAAGTACTGGAAATTACAGTTAATGCAGAAAAGAAACAATCCCATCACTCTTTTTTTTGACAACCAGCATACATTCATTTCCTGCACCTACACAAAAATACAATACAAAAATACCTTGCATATATCTTACCAATTAAGGCAAAAAGAAAAAAAAAAGAACAACTTAAAGTTCTAAAAAAACTAATATTACAAATAAGAAGATGCAAAAAAAAAACTACTGCAAACTAACCTTGACCATACACAACTTCTACAACATTCATACCCCAAATTAGTTAAGCCAAGATACAGAAAAATTATATCCCAACTATCACAGAACATATAAGTTCAGGAATTGTGAAAACCACAAATGATGAAAAGAGATCTCATTAGTAACATTACAAGTACCACACAAATCTTATACCTGTTCTTCCATCATCGAACCAGAAATAGATCCTATTGCCCAACAGAGAGTATTGAGGTTGTTCCAACTCCAGTCCTCACCACTCAACTGTTTACTCAACTTCTTCAGCATCTGAATGATACCAACAAGAGTAAGCAACAAAAGACATATAAGAATATTTCTAGACCAAAAGAATATACAGAAGTTCCATAATCTCCGAAATAAACAAGGAAAGATCAAATTAAAAAGTGACAAACAGAACATGGTAGGGAATGACAGCATTACCTTTTATTATCTCTACACTATTGAAACAAAAGCGTACGATTTTATGTGAAAAGGAATGACTAGCCAACCATATAATAATTTGGAAGTCATGATGACAAATAGAAAAGAATTGCTCCAAATTGGCAGTTGTTCTTCACTTACATGAAGCAAATAAATCTAAAGCTAACCAATAAAAGATCAGATTGAATGAAAAATTTAAAGAAAGTAGAAATAAATAAATTTAAATTGAATGAACTATTAACGTGTTCACCAACATATACAGATACAAATATGTCCTCACAAGATATTATGTAGTCCACATGTGCACTATTTAATAACTACCTGCTTTTCAGTGTCTTCATGATCGAGATGTGACAGGTAGATTAGTGTTTCTCTCATGATCTGTAAAATCACATTTTTTGTTAGAATAAATACAAGTAATAACAACAACAACAATGGTATCTCTCCTGGAAATTTCAAAAAAACAAACTGAGTTTGAAAATAATTTCACCTTGACCTTTTCCCAAACATACAGAGAACATCAGCAAGTAACGATGGTACTAAAGTAAACATTGTTGCCAAAAATGCCACAAAAAGCTTTCATCTATAATTTCAGACGCATTATGTATTTGTACCTAACTACTCCTTTTTTTATCTAGTAAAAACTTAACTTTGACACTAATATAATGCTACGGGCACAATATAATTATCCTTATTTTCAGGAATAATTTCACATGGTTCTTTCAACCAAGCCCTTGATCCAGGCATCCACCACAATTAATTTAGCCTCAAATGCTGGTTTGGGAAAATTTTAAGAAATTTAAATCAATAATTTTTATGATGATGGAATAATATCTATCATAGATTAAATCTGATAATTGACAAGATAAATATTTATTACCTTATATTGAACAAGAACATCATTATCCTTCATGGTTTCCCGAACTATGTTGCCATTTTCATCTTCAACTATCAGAACCTCCTCGGGTTTTGCCATACGACAAATCATAAGCATCCTCAGCTTTGACATTGGACCAGAATAGAGTTGTCTCCGCTGAAAAACTTGTGAACCTATGCCATCGACCATACCATGAAGCGAAGGTATCTGGAGATTCAATAAATAGACAAAAGAAAGAAAAAAAAAATTGATTTGCTTTATCACAGAGTAAAGGGTTACAAACTAGGCCTAATTATATACCAGCAAGTAGTGAAAAAAACACATGAATATGTGCATGTAAGTAAACTGGAAAGAAAAAACACAAAATAAACCTAGAATGAATAAGAAACCATGCTCATCAAAAGCTAAGAAAGCAAAGGAAAATAATAGAATTTCACTTAATATTTTCTTTGTCTTATACAGTTTTGATAAAGAGAACCACTTTATAACCCTCCTACTTATCCTCTTTTATATTTATATCCTCTTACTTCAAACTTTTTTGTATAGAAGTTGTCTTACTATTTAGAATATGCCAAAACAAACATTCTCTGTAAAGACCATTCCTAAGTCACTTTTAGTTATCATATTTTTAATAGCACAAAGATGATGATAAGAAAATAAAACCTTAAATGAGATTATAGAATATGAAAATACAAAGAAGTAGAAAGATCAAGAGTGGTTTTCCAATGAACCTGAAAAGGAACTGATACTTTTTCTCAATTTTACTAGGGCTCACGGAAAATTGACATGGCATTTGGAAAAATAACGCATCGACCACCAAAATAGATCCATGGTCGAAAACACTCATAACAAGTTGACGTTGGAAGATTTCAGAAATTAACAGATTCAGTATGACAAAAGAAGGATTACAAATCGTTCAAGGAACCCATAAGGAGCTGGCATCATCACACTGTCAAACTTAGGTTGCATCAATACGAAAGATGTGCACTACAGCTCAACAACTTGTGATTAGTGCAGTAGATCTTCTCACACAAAAACATGCGAAAAAATAAGCTGTAAGCAATTATATGCCTCATACCTGGAGTCCCATCATGGTTGCAGCTACTGCAGGATTGTCAAGATTATGGTGTGCCTCAAATAGTTCCAAAACCAAGGAGTTCCAATAGTCCAGACAAACCTATATATCAAAGTAAGTAATTATTTCATGTGAAATCACAACTTTGATGATTAACAGGATATGATTTGGGTGTTTGTAGAAAGTACCTTGAAGACTTCCGTGTCATCAACATACGAGATATCAATTAGATACTCAAGACCCAACAGCAGTGCAGAAATGTTCTCCTGAGTGGACTCCAGCACTCTGATATGAGACTGCAATGTTAAGGGCATTATCATCAAAACGATTTTTAACAACATGCCTGAATAAGTGCAAATGCTCATAGGAGAAAAGATTCCCTAACAGGGTGCAAGATATTGAAACCGTATGCACCGAAATGACAAGTTTTACAGGACATAAAGTATTTGTTTGATGAATAGATAAATTCATAAAACCACCATCACACCTCAAGCAATAAACACTCACACTATATAAAAAACAAAACCATAACGTGCACCTGAAAGCAAATATCTAGATATCTCTATACAAGCTTTTTGTCATACAAAAAAGCAGAGTATATTTCCACAATGTTGCATGTAATTGACAAACCCAAGGCTTGGGGCCTATATCATTAATTAGTTCCATAATTTACACCCTGGCTTCTTTCTTTAACATAATTTCATGACATTGCAAGAATACGAACATAAAATAAATGCAAGAGCGCATGCTGGAAACAAATGGAAAAAGCTCATTAGTTAAGCCCAATATTAGCTTTTCCTGGCCATAGAAAAGATCACTCACTACAAGGCTGAACGTTTTTCAACAACTCTAGCTAAGGCGATATAGTATGTTCAAAGTGACAGAAAGCTTGCCTTGTAAAATGAAGTGAAAAACAATGCCAAGTTCTGGATAAAGGCCTGTCGCAAGTAGTGACAAGAAACAAAGATAATCAGTTGCAAGTAAAACCATGTAGAAAGTAGGTCCAAAGTAAGACTTGGCATGTTACCTGCTCTTCACTAGATCCATGTGCATAAGCCTCTGGTATGTTTGTTGCCGGCGGAAGAATGACCTAAAGGAGGAAACTAGTTGTCAGAGCAGGTTGCATTAAATGGAAGTAATATTGTGTATACCCTTATGCCTGGGTTCCAGTTCTGAATCAAGATGAACTATACCTGTAATTGGACCATGAAAACAGAATACATCTTAACATACTGCACGTTATAGAAGTCTCCAAAATTAAGTGCAGCAACCTGTAAACATCAAAACAACAAATATGAGCCCAACTTTCTCAAGAAAGTAAAATATACAGATCTTCAATGTCAGTACAATCTACCTCAGTCAAACACTGGAGTGTGAGATTCCTATATGATGGCATGGGAAAAAACTTGAGGAGCGTTTCCAGCTGTAATATAGTATCATCATGAGAAAAAGAAGACATAAATCCGGAAACAGAACAATCCCACTACTATAATACTAACAGCCATGCATGATTATTCTATGCATACCAATGGAGATTCGAAAATGTAGCCCAAGGGAATCCAGGAAAGAAAAGCATGCAACGTGGATAGTGTTGCTCGAATAAGCTCAGTTCTTTGAGAGGCTGACAGTACATACAAACATAACTCATGGATGAGTTGAAATTCACTGTCAAAACAAAAGAAAATTATTAGCAAGGAAAATGATGAGTATCAATTATATTGACTGTCATAATACAAAAATTTCTATACTTAATTCTCAAAAAAAAATTCTATACCTGTTTAGGGATTGTTTGAGTTCTTTGATCTTCTGTTGAGTCATTTCTCCCCGAGAAAAGTCAAAAACTTCCTCACTTAGAAGCTGAAAAACAAAATGTTACTACACACACCCAAAACAAGTATATTTGGAAATGAGTACAAAAGCAAACTTACTTTCAAAATAGCCATACAATTCTCACAAATTGTTTCACTAGTTTTTGCAGCTGCAACAAGGTCAGGTATAAAGCTTTGCCATCTAGCTGGCCATTCATGCTTCAAAATCTGTAGCACCATAAAAGCTATATTCATCTAACTTGCAATTCTCAACTTGACAGAAAAACTAACAAAAGGTCAAGCCAAAATCAAACAACAAAGAAAAAGTTCTTCAAAAGAATAACCAGAAATAATGTTGTCTAAGTAGTGGCAAAGAGGAAAACATTGAATTAATTACCCCAGCTGGAGTATCATCATTTTCAACGAAACTATAGCAATTACAAATCCATAATCCGGATAGAAATAACTTAAATAAAGATTTTGGACTTGCAAATTAGCAAGAACAAAAAGCTATACCTGAACTAAAATAACATTTAGCTTGTTCACATAAAGCCTTTCCATTCGAAAAGAGGCCTCATTACTTGAAAGCTGTACAAGAAACTAGAATTTTATATACCAACAACATATCTGAAAGATTCAGTGAATTACATAAATAATATTTGAACTCCTGTCATCCATATCTCCAAGGCATGCCTACCTGAACAATTAATTCAGAGATATAATTTTTCATCCCATCTCGCTGCTCAACAGGCAAGGCATTCCATCTGTACTTTATAACAGTTTCTAGAACCTTCAAAAATGGATGGGAAAAACCACATGAGTGCAGACAGCCTATTAATTGATCATCCAAACCACAAGACCATTAACAAGTTAAATGAAACAGCAAACTACTTCACCTCAGACCACAACCCCTAGAAGTTAAACTCTGGCCCTCTCAAAAGCAGGATAAACAGATGCAGAACAGCATAATGTCTATACCGAAATAGAATAGGTAAGATCCGTCAACCACAAGCTTTATTTTGTTGGGATAGCAAGCAACAAAAAATTAAACTACAAAATCCGGATTACACTGCCTTGCGGCAACTGCAAACAATGAGGGCGCAATTACAGGAAATGTGGGAGCAATTGCAGCATATCACGGTAACAATCTGGACCAAAATTGCAATATTGCAGCCACAATTGCAGTTGCAGACCACCATTTAAAATCTTGGTGACCAGTTAGAATGGTGAGAGCGCGGTCAATTTTTGTCATTTTACATCATAATAAGTTTTCCTTACTATAAAGGAATTTCAAATACGGTACATTGTCCTAATCTATTTAGAACTTAAGCCTATTAAGAATAAAGGATCCAATATTGGATTAGGATTCAATTCTATTTTGAACATCTTAGTTCTAAATCCCTTTATTACTGGGTCTGTTTGTTTCCATTTATATTTTCCATTTATATTTTTAATTTTTTGTTTTGTTTTTCAAATTCAGTAAAACTAAACCTGTTTATTTGAGTTTATAGTTTTTGTTTTTAGTTGTGGTTTCTTCCAGTTTTCATAAATTATGAAAATCATAAAGAGTAGTTTTTGTTTCCAGTTTCTGTTTTTTATAATATGATTTACTATTAACTAAATATATATTATTTAATTATTTACTATTAATTATTAATAAGCATTATAAATAATTTAATCTAATAACTTAATTCGATTTTTATAATTAATTTAAATATTAAAAATAAAATAATTTTAATGTAATAATTATTAAAAAATATAATTTAAATTTAAAATATTTTCAAAATGAATAAATTTTAAGTAAGATTTGCCCTAATAATTAAAAATAAATTTTAATTTATAAATAAAATTTTAATTATTTTAATCATTTATTTTAATGAAATATAACAATTTCACTGATAATTTTCAATAAATACTATATAAAAGATTAAGATAAATTTTATTTTATTTATTTATTTATAAAAATAATTTATTTTTAAATTTTATATAATATATAATTATTAGATATTAACAACCAAATAGACTTTTGTTTTTATTTGGAAAGGAAAGGAAATTGAAAACTACAACAAAAAAATAGAAGTGAACTCAAACGGCCCCTAAGATTAGGATTCGAATAATTCATCTATGTATGTGTATTCAACTCTTCAATCAAAGCACAATTGATTTTCTCGGCAAATTTTGAGTTTTCAAACTAGAAGGTGTGATGCTTTCTTCTAAGAGTAAATCTTTAGACCCTAAGAATAATTCCTAATTTCATTACCCCAGAAATCATCTGTAGAACCACCCATTTATTTTTCTTCTTTACTAAAATTCCATCCTGTGTGTTCCACGGCCAATACTATTATTTCAGACTTGAAATTTGAACTCTAGCAAATTCATTCAAAATTTTCAATTTCCATGAGTTTAATTGGCTAGTTGACATATCTTCGATTGTCCCAGATCATAAAATCTAATAACTAAAACGTAATATCCTTTCTCCTTCAAGAAAAAATATCAGGCCCTCCAAAGACCAACCCAATGGCAGAGAATGTGAAAACTTCTAGAGGTCCCATTAAGATGGCTTATAATATATTGTGTGATGATACTATGCGAAGAAGGACAAGTGGGTAAGCCTATAAAATAAATAGCATTTCTTGTGACTAAAGTGGCAAACACAAGTGCTACCCAAATACACAGTGACATAAACACATCATCGTCGTGCATTAAAAGAATCCATTAGATTGTTCTATAGCATCCATTATGGTGTCTCAATTGGACCTGCCAATTACGAAACTCTCCTTTTGTTTAATGCTAGAGTCAAACAAGAATTTCATATTTAAACTTCAACAAATATTAACCGGGTAAAAATATCAAATTCCTATTCTTGGAGTCATGATGGAATGTCATCCACTGGTTTCAGAAATCAGTCTTTACAGTTCCAAGAGAAATTCCTTCTGTTAAAGTGCCATGGACAGAACTTTAACTAACCTGCAAGGCAAAGAATTTGGTATTCAGGCTCGTTGTATTTTGCAAAATGTGCACAACTTGCAGCCACATATCTGGATTGCTTTGTAAATCTTGCAAAATACGATCTGCAGCTGCTCTCTATACAGAAATAAGAAAACAGAGCAAAGTCAGAAATAGGTCAAAAGATTAAAAGAAACCAAAGAAAGAAAGGAAAGCAGCCCTCATGCAAAAAATTAACTCCTGTAACTTTCATCCATCATGTATAAAGATCAAGACCCCAACTCTAGTCGGAGATGGATTTGTTCACCAATTGAATTGAACTAGAAGCAGGAAAGCAACTCTTACCCAAATACTCTAATAAGTCCTCCATACATCAGTACTCAGTTTGACAGAATTTCCAAACCAAATAAAAATTGAGTGGGGTTGGATATCGGGGAGGACTTCTAGACGTATCTTGTGAGGTATTACATAACAAATAGAGAATGCAAGCCAGCAAATAAAGGTATTTTGATAATTCTCCCAACGTAAAACAAGTAGTAGAGGAGAAACTAAAATGCAACAATCTTATACATTATTTACCCAAAAAAAAAAAACAATCTTATACGTTCGAAAAACCCTACGGTCCTTTAACTCAAAACGAAACTGGAGGTAAAGAGAAAAAGAAAGAATAACGGAACTGAAAACAACGCTCATAACCCTGCAGCCATAAAACCTTCAATTACGTAACAATAGTATGGAACCGCAACAAACATGAGCCCGTGTTTTTTAGAACTTCTGAGGTATTGGAATCCAATCATAACATCGGGAAGAAGCAAAACAAGTCGAACCAAAGACTTTTGAACATAAATACTGCAAGCAAAACAGGGATTTCCTTCACAACTTGTCAAAGCAAAGAAGAAAAGGAGAGAGAAAAAGGTTAACCTCATCCTTAGATCCGGTGCCATAGAAGGCAGCGACAGTAGCATCGAGTAAGGGAACGTCAATCGGCTGGCTTAAATCCCTAAGCTTCTCGGCAGCCACAGCCAAGGAAGCCATTTTGAATCAGTTAACAAAGCAACCTCTGAGCTACTAACAAAAGAAAATCCCTAACACTGAGACCTAAGAGAGAGAAACTGCAAACAGTGGAAATTTCTAAAGAAATAAAAAAAAAGAAAAAGGAAGGAGAGGGTTTGAGCCCTTTTCTTCCCTTTTTTTTTTGGGGAATCTATTTAAAAAAGAACATGAACAGTGTCAAGGGTTAGGGAGAGAGAGAAACGAAGATAACCATTTTATAGGAGCGTAACACAAAACGCTAGGAAAGAGAAAGACCCGACGCGACTGCTTGAAATTTAAGCAGTGCGAGGGAGAGTTTTTAAGAGGGTGAAAGAGTAAGACAGTGAAAACTGCGAGACTTCCAAACCGGTGCGTCTAGGGGTTCCATTTTATAAATCGCCGTTAACTTTTGTTCTGTTTGTTTTGTTTTGGAGGTTAACTTATACGAGTTATGTTAATTATATAAAGTAAGAACATCTATTTACGAGAATTGATATGTCAATTTTCTTCCTATTTTTTAATGAAGAAGTGAAACTCTTTCACCGTAACATCCTCAAAAAGTTATTTGACCTATTGCATGATTTTACTTTGTATGATAGGTGAAATGTTACGTGATTGTCATTTATTAGGTAGTCGAACAGTTGAAGTGCTACCATAAGTTGTACTTTTGTAATAACTAGCAGAGTATCGCGCAGTAATACTGCCCAGTAATAATGCCTAATTAATTTAGTCAGTTATAATACAAGGAAAGAATAGTTATGGAAATAAAAATAATATAAGATTATAAAGGTAAATAAAAATTAATTAATTGAAGAACAAATATATGATATATTAATTATAATGTAATATATAAAATAATTTGAATAAACAATGAGAAAATATTAATAATACAAA
>JAOTAY010000006.1:16452830-16465365 GCA_025629805.1 Erythroxylum baracoense
AATAAATTATATTTTAATTATATTTAATTAAAAAATTAAAAAATATTATTTTTGGTAGGAATCAAATCCATTCCTCCTATACATGGAGAGTATGGACCATTACCCAAAACTTGGGTATGAAAACCCTATTCAATCAATCATAATAGCCAACCAACTTTTACTATTCATTCCATTCCCATTGATTTATTCTCATACCCCTTAAACAAGTACCCCCTCAATTATACTGTTTGGAACACAATCAAAATGAATTCAATTATTTCATATGACACATTTGCCCCTGACTAAAAAATAATCTTATTAACTAATAAACATTTACACTTACATAAAGCAATTTATAGTAATATCATCAAAAAAGTTTATTATTAAAATGAAAAGAAAAAATTGATTACAAATGACATTAGGCTAGACCGAACTACTAATGCGTTCAGGGTAACTGCGTAAAGAGGAGTGTTATGTTGAGAGAGGCTGTTGTTGCGTGGGTCTGCTATTGGGAGAAGAGTGGCTGTTGGTTATTGTAGGGATAGGGTTATTGTGTTAAAGTTGAGTGTGGGTATAATGGGAAGACTCCAATTTTAACATTAAAAAAGAAGAGTAGCAGCGTTGGATAATTGAAATCACGTAAAATATTGGCTGAATTGAAATAACAAAGAGAGTGAGTTTCAATTCTTCCTATAAATTTAATTTATGGTGATTTTTTTGTTCCAAACAAGTGAATTCAATTCATTTATAAATGAATTAAATTTAATTATAAATTTAATGTTATAATTGAATTCAATTCACCGTGACCCAAACAGGATATAAATAATCTTAGTACGTATTGATAGTATTGTTAGCTGTTTCGCTCACCAGCTGTATACTGCAAAAGCGTCTTTGAGAAATTTGCATATGCTGCATCAGCCATGTGGATTCTACCTCGTCACCATCAGCAACTGCCAAATGTATTTTATCTTTTTTATGTTAGAAATTGTTTTTATATCATTGGAACCGTTTCAAATGCAGACAAAAGGCAACAGCTTTACATGGAAAACTTGATCAAACTTAAAACCCTAATTTTATGATATTAAAAATATTAGTATTTTTTGATCAAAATTCAAAACAAAACATAAATTTATTTAAACTTTAAGTAAGTATATTTAAAAAGCAGATTAAAAATTATTTATTAGTAATTTAGTACAGATAATCAATTTTGTTTAAGATAATTTACGAGTGTGTTAAGGAGTGAAATTTAAACTTTAAAAATGTTTATTTAAAGAATAACATTAAAAAATTTATTAATTAGTAATTGAGTTAGAAAAGTAATTTTGTTTAGGATAATTTAAGAATGTGTTAAGGAGTGATTTTTAAAATTTAAAGAAGCATATTTAAAGAAGTACATTAAAAAAGTTATTAATTAGTAATTTAGTATAGATTAGTAATTTTGTTTATGGTAATTTAGTATAGATACGTAATTTTGTTTATGATAATTTAAGAATGTATTATCGAGTGATTTTTAAAATTTAAAGAAGTATATTTAAAGAAAGATACTAAAAAAGTAACTAATTAGTAATTTAGTATAAATAAGTAATTTTGTTTAGGATAATTTAAGAATGTGTTAAAGAGTGATTTTTAAATTTTAAAAAAGTACATTTAAAGAAGGATACTAACAAAGTTATTAATTAGTAATTTAGTATAGATAAGTAATTTTGTGATTTTTAAAAGTTAAAGAAGTATATTTAAAACAGAATACTAAGAAAGTTATTAATTAATAATTTAGTATTGATAAGTAACTTTGTTTAGGATAATTTAAAAATGTGTTAAAGAGTTATATTTAAAACTTAAAAAAGTATATTAAAAAAGAACACTAAAAAAGTTATTAATTAGTAATTTAGTATAAATAAGTAATTTGGTTTATGATAATTTAATAATGTTTTTAAGTTTAGAAAGAAGTATGATCAGTGATGGACCTGAAATTTAAACATACTTCAACTTTTTGCATGACCTTTTAGATTTATTCACTGTTCGAAAAGATTTCAATTATTGTTTCCTATTTGAATTGATTTTCTTTCAATGTTTTCAATTCTTTTTAACCTGTTTTCTATTTCTTCTATATATACTTCAATTCCTTGTGTGAAGATCACAAGTGAATTCTCCTTTTTATTGTTATTTCCTTTTTTGGTTGTGGTGATTGAAGTCAAATATCAATTATATATAAAAGACACAAGAATCAAGAAGACAAAGTTAAGGAGTATTTTCGTTTTCAGATTTTTATCTTTTATCTTTTTGTTTCATCTTTCTTCTTTAGTTTGTTATTTTGTGACTTATTTTTGTTTTAGTTATTGTTATGACTTATTTTTGTACACAACTAACAAAATTATTCTTATCATATTTGTAGGTTAAAATTATAATGGAGAATGTGAAATCATCAAAATGGAGAATATGAAATCATCAGAAAAAGATTCAAATGAACTTAACATCCTCTACTTATAATAAGTTTGATCTAGCATGGAATTATTTTTCTTCTTCTCAAGTATCTGATGGAAATATCCAATATAATTGTATGTTATGCGGTAGAATAGTTAAAGGGGAGGAATTTATGAAATGAAAGAACATCTTGCTAGTATTAAGGGTAATATTACTTCTTACAAAAAAAGTACCATTTGATGTATATAAGAGGATTGAAAATTATTTGCAGCAACAAGTAAAAAGAAAAAAGGAAATTAGAGGGCTCACGATATATCTTTTGGAGAAGATGAAGCACCATAAGTATTAAATAAAAGAAAAAGGACTATTAACATAGATTCTTATTTTCCTCCAACAACCACTCCTGGTTTTGAACCTAGTCTAAAACATGTTTTGGTAGATAAGGATATTGTTTTGGGATGTAAAAGAGCATGAGCTAGATGGTTATATTATTCATGTATTCCTTTAAATGCTTTAAATTCACCATATTTTTAAGAAGCAATAGATGCTACAACAATGATACGTCCAATATTTAAGGCACCTTCATATTATGAAATTCGTTTGCTTTTGTTTCAAGATTTAAAAATTGAATGTTAGTTAATTGTAGATACATATAAGTCTAGTTAAGAATCAATAGGACACACTATTATAGCATATGGGTGGATTGATCAAAGACAAAGAACTTTGATTAATTCCTTAGTTTATTGTAATATTAGAACAACTTTATCAAGTCTGCTGATGCTTCTGATATGGTAAAAAGTACTAATGCTTTATTTGAGCTTTTTTCTAAAATTGTGAAATGGGTTAGATCAAAGAATGTTGTGTATTTTGTTACAAATCATGTAGTTAATTATATATTAGCTGAGTAATTATTAAAATCAAAGTATGAGCATATTTATTGGTCTCCATGCACTGCTCTTTATATAAATCTTATTTTAAAAGATATTAATAGTATAGACCGTAATTTAGTCTTGCTTCACGTGCATCTAAGATCATAATTTTTATGTATAATCATATCGTATTTTTGTCTAAGTTAATAAAATAAGAAGATTAGGTTGAGATCGTGTGTCTCATGTTACCAAGTTTGAAACTACATTTATTACTTTGAAAAATGTTTATGAACATAAACAACTACTTCATAATTTAGACACTTTGTAAGTTATAAGTTATCAAAGAGTGCAAAAGAAAAAGAAGTTTGAGCTATTATTTTAGATAATAAGAATGCTTGCTTGATCATTGTCAAGATTGTGGCTCCGTTTATAAGGCTGTTGAGGATTATTGACTCAGATGAGAAGCCATTTTTTAGGTATATCTATATGATGGTATGTATAGAGCTCACAAAACATCTTTTAAAGGGAAGGAGAAATTGTACAAGCCTTATGTAAATATTCTTGACCAACGATGGGGTAAGCATCTTACTCAAAGGATCCACTTAGCAACTTATTTTCTCAATCCTTATTGCTTGTATAATGGAGCCGTATGTATAAATCATATTATGGGGGGTTTGTTTGGTTTGATTGAATGCGAAGGTATTTTTTCTAGTGAAGAGCAATCACAACTGACAAATGAAATTAAATTGTTATCATGACGGTTTAGAGAGTTTTGCTAGATCAACAACAAATAGGGAACTTATTATGAAAAAAATGCAACCTGTTTAAGTTTTATATTTTTAATTCATTCTTTACTTATTAATAATATTTTTTATTTTTCATAATTATTAATTTAAAATACAGATGAGTGGTAAAGCTTATTTAGTAAAAGTTTTCCAATATTGAAAAAACTTGTTATTAAATTACTCAATCAAACAACTACTACAATAGGTTGTGAAGGTAAATAGAGCGCTTTTAAACGTATTAATACAAAGAAATGAAATCATTTGGAACATTAAAGACTCAATGACTTTATTTATGTTACTTATAATTTGAGAATGATGAATAGGTATTTTATAGTTTTGTTTTTATTTTTCATTAATTTTATTTTTATTATTGACTTTATAACTTCTCTATTATATATTTAACGCACTTACTAAGAAGAGAACATATGATCTAGTTGATATCGATTGCATTGACCATACTGATTTTTGGATCAAAGAAGAAGAAACATCACCTGATCTTGATTATGATGAAATTGAAAAGGCAATTTATGAAGAAAATGCATTTGTCATAACGAATGAATTAAGAACGTTTATTGATAATCAGTTCATGTCTTATTTTAATCAAATTTATGTTAAAACTATAATGTATTACAAATTTACAATTGAAAATAATTCATACATTACTAATTTGTAATTTATTTGAATGCAGTTGAAGATGTTGATGCAAATTCTTTGGATAAAAGCATAGTTTACGAGTCTTTAAATAACATTGGAGTGGTACTTTTGACGATGATAAGACACAACCTCTTTTACAAATGCAATTTTTATTTTTATTATTATTTTAAGTTTTATATTAGAGTTAAATTTAGTTTGAATTATTATATTTGATTTATTATTAGTTCATTATATAATAAAAAGAGGGCGAGCCTTGGAGCAACTGGTAATTTTACTTCTTTATGACTAGAAGGTCACAGGTTCGAGTAATAGAAACAGTCTCTTTGTAAAATGCAAAAGAAAGGTTGTGTACAATTGACGACCTTCCCCCGACCTTCGCAAAGCGGGGAGCCTTATGCACTGAGATTTTGGTTTATTATATAATAATAGAAATTGGTGTATTTTTATTGCAATAAAATATTTTATTTTCACTTACTCTTACAATTTTTCCTTCTAATTTATTACATACTGGTTTTATAGCAGTTTAATACCGATTGAACCTTTAAACCTTAAACTTTTCCTTTGATCGATTCGATGTCCAATCTGGCTTTTAAAATATTGATTAAAGCATAATGCATATATTTTGTCACAATAAAGAGAAAATTTATTTAAAAATTTTTAAAAATCTTAATATTACAATAACATTTAAAAATTCTTAAAATTATTTTAAATCAAGTTTTTGTCCCAAAATTTTTGTTTTAAATATTTGAAAGAACAAAATAGGTATTATTTGACATTTTACATAAGTTAGTGTTCATTAACCAAGCATTGAACGTTGGTTACACAATTCACTAATTAAATACAATCTTTATTCAATTATTCAAAGGGTTTTGGTTGATTAGTTCAACACAGGATGTGTTTCAATAGAATAGGGTTTAAGTGTTCAGTTAGGAGATAAATTAGCTAATACCTTACTTGAAGTGACATCTACTAGCCTAAGGTTAAGCATACGCTAGCTTATTATGTTTAAAAAATAACCACAATTATAACAATTAGTTTGTGTTTCTAACAAGTGTTTGAAGTGGTTTTAGTTATAAATAGACCACAATTAAATCTTGGCAAGGACATTTGGCATGTTAAACAGTTGTTAAGATCCTTGATATACAAAAAAGAACATTTGAGTGCAAATATGTATTTTATAATATATATATATATATATATATATATATATTGAGTCTTAGGTTAATGGTGTTAGCAAAAATAGAAGCCTTGGGGTGTATTTGAGTATTTGACTATTTGTGAGATTGTTTGAGTGAGCAATTGATGTTGTAAAGGATTCCCCTTTTTTACTTATAACAAAGTAAAATGATTGGAAGGGTTCCTCTTCACCAGTGAAAAAGAAAATATTATATTAAGGATTCTACTTCACCAATTGAAGAAAGACGATAATGAATTCCTAGGTACAATTTAGAGAGTGGACTTGCATCAAAGTTTGTTTAGTGAACTACTATAAATTAGTTTTTAATTTTTTTCTCTTACTTTTGTTTATTATTTTATAATTATTTGTAATTATCTTACATAAAACTTATCATAACCAAATATTAGTATAGGCAATTCATTTATTGATTTCAAAAGGACATAATATATATATACATATAATTCATTAATACTCTTATTGTAACACCTAACTACCATAGAGTACATTCCAGAACATCTTGAGGACATTCAAGTATATATCTTATGATAATAGCATGTTAGAGTAGTCATGTTCTCTTATATGGAATCATAAAGAATAACAAAATACTTAAAAACTCAACTCCTCATTTCATTTGCAAACATGATTTATACTGTCATCATTAAAACAATATTTACATTACCTAAAACATTTGAGAGTTTAAAACTCTTTATACACAAGTTTTACAAGATAACAGAAAAAATAAAAATAGTCTACTACTTCTCATATGTCAGCTGACAGACCTTTGAGTCATTCTTTAATCCAAAATCAATAGTACTAGTCACTCTTAGAAACTATGTCTCCTCTCTCGTACCTGAAAAGCCACCTTGTAATTTTTTATGAATTTTACGAACTCACTGAGTGAATCATCATTGATATGCTCACTAATGGCAAATACACAAATATCTCACATCCATCCAAATTCACAACATTTCTTATCTCAATAAGACATATTGAATGTCACACATTTCATATACTCTTTCAGAACATGCATATTCCAATCAATCACTTTATCAACAATTACACAAATGTGGCATATCACATTATCATCACAATTTCAGAAATGGATTCATGATCATATAATTCATAATCATAAATGTACAAATGCATATACATATGAGACTCATTATTTGTTGTGACCGAGTGCCTTTCAGATATAGATACAGATACAGATACTGTCCTATACCTATTGTGGATAGCGGACTCATTAATCACAGGGTCAGGTGCTACGTGCAGATTATAGATTTCTGAGCTTAAAGCCCTTTCAGACTGGCTAATTCGGTGACAATGCTTTTATTTGATTATGCATATTAATGTGATGCATCAAATCGCAAAATATGCTAACAATATCATTTATTCATGATGCATAGACAGAATCTCATGTTCATCGGATCTCAGTCTGGCATTCAACTTTTGTTGAGTATATAGATATTTTTCATAATTTAGATGCAAACAATACACTTCTAATACATTCCTAAATATCAATCTCCTTGGACTATTAATGTTCGAAATTATCACAATCACAATCACAATCACAATCACAATCAGATCATTAATAGTTCAATAATTAGGAATTAAACAGAGATAAGTTAATCCTAGTGAGAACATCTAGGTTATTCACAGTACGCTCCAATTTACACTATTGCCTAGATGGTCCAACAATGTCTTGTTGATGGCATTCAACTTGAGAGTCTAAATACACATACATTGTACACATTACTAAAGTGATCAAACAAATACATATTTAATTATATATATATGACCCCCCCCCATACACACACACACATATATATAAACAGTACACTTCTAATACATTCCCAAATATCAATCTCCTTGGACTATTAATGTTCAAAATTATCACTATCACAATCAAAATCAGATCATTAACAGTTCAATAATTGAGAATTAAACAGAGATAAGTCAATCCTAGTGAGAACATCTACGTTACTTACAGTACGGTCCAATTTACACTATCGCCTAGATGGTCCAGCAATGTCTTGTTGATGGCGTTCAACTTGAACATCTAAATACACATACATTGTACACATTACTAAAGTGATCAAACAAATACATATTCAATTATATATATATATATGACTTTTTTTGGTATGTTTCCTTAATCATAATTGTAATCATTAATATTTTCATTTGGATATGTCTTGTTTTCATTTAGGTTTAAACCTCAATTAACTTGATTATCTTAAGTTCATCAATCAATCATTCAAGAAACTTATTCAACATCCGATTAGGATCATTTCAAACCCTAATGCATCATAAAATAGTATCCTTTCATTAGTTGTTTCAAACATCACTTAAAATACAACATTTCACTCTTTGAACTAGCCCACGATCGTGTTGGATCTTGCCACGATCTTGACAGAACCATATACAATAGGCCACATTCGTGCATTGATGGCCACGATTGTAACATAACCAAAATAATCAGGTCATGATTGTGCACTGAAGGTCACGATCGTGCCCTGCATGTTTTCTTCCAATTCTCCACGAATTTCTTATACATTGAAACATCTTTTACATATCCAATTTTCCAAAATTCATGCTTATTATGCAGCCTCATTAAGGTCTAAATTATACTCCATTTCTAGCTCAAAATTATGGTCTTTCATGCATCAAAAATCAAACCATACACTATCATACCTTATCATGCATATAGTCCTAATTCCTTCTCAATTCAAGAACACTATATTCACATCTTTCTTTGGCATAAATTCACCTTTTTAATACGTCAAATCTAGACCTAATTCAACCATAATTCAACCTATAATTCCATGGTTTTCATACTCCAAAAACAAGCATAAAAACTTCCAAGTTCATGCAACATTTTTCCAGCACATATCATCACCAATATTTCATTCATTTCATTCCAATTCAAACATCATTCTCATACTAATAAGCATGCCATAAAGATCAAATATTTACTTATTTATGAGGCTTCCAATTCAGCACAAAAAACTAAGTCTCAATGTAAGCAAAATCAACATAATTTCAAGATGAAGATGAGCTGGTTTTTGGCAGCAAGGTGAAGACCAGTTTCAACAGATTTCTTGCCTATTTGGTGAAGGTTGTATGTATGGTTTTGGTGTAGAAACTTAGCTAAGGATCAAGCAAAATACAGAGAAAAGTTTGAAGCAAATTTCGGTGGTGATGGAGAGTGAAGGAACCATCAGAAACTTTGCTTAGTCAAGATGCTAGGTGTCAACTTCTAATCTCAACATTTGTCTTAAGGCATGGAAAACATGTATCAACTTAATAAGATGCCACTAATCCACTCTATAAGTTGTCATTTGTAATTAAATGATTAGTCCACATGTCACTTAATCATTGGTCCACTTGTCACACAATAATTGTTCCATTTTTCAATTAATTACTAGTCCATTGTCACTCATTTAATTATGCCAAATGTCACTCAATTATAGGTTTAATCATCCTAATTTTTCATGTATCAATTTATCCTACCAATAGGCATTTGTCTTATTCCAAATGTACATAGCATTTCATCAATCTTGGAATTAATCACAATTAATTCCAAATTACCAATTGAAATCCAATCATACAAAAATTCAAGGTATAACAATTCACATCATAGTCATTTAACGTCTTTCATACCCCGGGACATGTAAATTGAGTGCATATGCTAACTTATAATGTTTACAAATTATAACTCGTGTATGAATGCTATTGTTATGCATGTATATGCAATGCTTGATCTAGGGTTCTAACCCTAAGCATGTTCTGAAAACTGGATATTAAACTTATGTGCCATCTGGAGACTATCAATTGATATCAAAGCAGGTCTTATTTATTGTATGTACATTTTTAGTGAAATTTGAGTATAGGTCACTATATCACATTTTAATTCATTATTTAGCATAGAAATTCAAAGCACTCGACCTCCATTCTTTGATGGGGTCAGTTACATATACTAGAAGAATATAATGAAACACCTCCTTTTAGCCCAAAGGGTCGATCCTTTAAAAGTTATAAAGAATGGCCCGTATGTCTCGTAAAAATTATAGTTATAAAGTGGAGACTAAGGTACCAAAGGATAAAAGTAATTGGAGCAACAATGATAAATGACTCATTATAGTAAACAACAAAGTGGCTTATATTTTATTTTTTGCTCTTCACATAAACGAACTAAATAGGGTGCCATATATGAAACCACTCATGAAATATGACATATAATATAAATCATACATGATAGAGTTACTCAAGTAAAAAAAGATCAAATTAAGCATGTTGGTGCACTAATGTGGCCTATTTCACATGCAAAAATGATTCTAATTTTTAGTATGTATATTTGCTTCAGTTATATTATCAATGGAAGTTATATTAATACTTATATTGATCATATATTTGTAAAAAGAATTACTTATGTCTTTACCAAAGACATGAGAGGCAAAGGTGAAAATTTTTCAAGAACTAAAAAATTTGAACATTTTTCATTGGAAGTGTTCATTGGATCCCTCTTTAACGTATAAGCTGTGGATGAATGAATTGTATAAAGGGAAACTCTAATAAGAACGGTTGTGCTCTTCAAAGAGAAAAGTGATGATGATGATGATGATGTGACATTCACAAATGAGAGTGATGAGTATGATATGTAACTTATTATAAAAATTCAAGAAATTTTTAAAGATGAAGAAAAATAACACTCAACACCACATGGGATAATAAAATGACATAGAGAGTGAAGATTCTAAAAACATAGTGGCCAATATGTGCTTCATAGTTATTCATGATGAGGTACCTTATAGCTCTCATTATAAGATGATATTGATGATGATTTGTAAGATGATGAGTTTGTTGAGCTTTTACAAGCTATGAGCATAAAAATAATGAAGTATTTTCCAATAGTAAAAGACTTAAAAATCTTAGATAAATGCATGATTGAAACTAATAAATTGAAATGCAAAATATATGATATAATAATACAATAGGGAATTTGTTGCCAATGATATTAAGCATGATTTTTTATATAAGAATGAGATAGAAAATGAGACTAATGTCCTTAAAGCATCATTATCTAAGAGAGTAAGAAGTTAGAATATATGTTTGGAGCCCAAAAGAGTTCAATTGATAGGTATGAAATTAAATACAATTAATGAGATTGGGTACACTCATAGAAGAGCATCTCCTAATTCTAAAATAATTTTTATGAGGGGCAAGCTTTTACATGATGACCTCTACCTAAATCATTAAATGAGCATATTACATGCTTATCCATCATCCTCTAGGTCATAAAAAAGGAGTTATTTCACATATTCATATATGGTTCACATTATAAACCTAGATGATATAAGGTTTAAGATAATATAGCATAATTTCATAAAAAGCCACATAAAGAGAGCAAGCAATTTCTCATTGACATCAGCTCATCTATCATTAACATGTTATGAAACAAGTTCACAATCGTCATAAGCCACTATACAAGAAAAAGGCACATGCTTACAATTAATATAGGACATAATTTCATCAATAAAAATATGCTTCGTACTAATTCATTTGTTAGGCTTGACTATCATATAAGAAAAGCTTCTTACCTTCGTATATATACAAAAGAGAGTTCTCACTTAACAATACATCCAAATAAGACCTAAAAATTTATTTTTTTCATGTTCTTATAGTTCTTACTCATATGACATATATAATTTCAAATCTTTTCATGTGAGATGTTATTCTTATGGTGACTATTAACATATAAATAGGAATTACTTTTTAGAAATACTTGATAAATAAACTCAATAAAAGATAGTTAAAACAAATTATTAACCAACCCCTAAAGACCTAAGTTTATGTAAGTATCTACAATATATTGGTTATTTTTTCTTATAGTTTAATATTAACCATCATAAAAAGATTAGCAATAATTGGTATCACCTCACTTGTATCAAACGAGGAACAACCATAATATATTTGACAATTGATTTCAAAAGCAAGATCACTCAGCTCCTTATATGAGCCAAGCAAGGAAACGAGTATTAAAAAGGCTAATTGTTAAACCAACTGAGGAAATATTTAAAGTAACCATTGGGGGTACAAAAAAGAAGGTAAATGTTCATTTGAGCATGTTGACTTGACATGTATGTTTAAGAGAGAAAATATTATTATATGTACCTAAGGAGAGAAAGATATATTGATATTTGAAATTAGTATAAGAGCATTATAATAATTTCTCTTTAAGCTTAAGAATGCCTTAATGAGAACTTTTCCTACACTACAAGAAAATTGCGTATTAGCGTCGAAATATTTCCTACGGAAAAAAATCCGTCGATCATTACCGACAGAACGTCTCTAATCCGTCGGAAAATAGAATATTTTACCGACGGACAAAAAATCCGTCGATAATACTGTAGGAAAAAATTTCGCGCAAAATCTCTGATAGAAAATAGCGACGCCAAAGGTCTCGGCGACGGGAAAAAATGTGGGAATCGTTCCCGTAATTTAATTGCTTCTCCATGTATCGACGGTATAAAATTCCGTCGGTATTTAGCTTGAAGTTACCGACGGCAAACCCTTCCGTCGGTACATGTTCGAATAATATACCGACGGACAGTCTTTTCTGTCGGTAAATTGTTAACAGACGTCGTCGT
>JAOTAY010000006.1:16502344-16514092 GCA_025629805.1 Erythroxylum baracoense
TTGAGAGTTAAGGATATTTATTATTCTTTTTATTGAATGTTTTGATGTAATTATTATTTATTATATAATGAAAATTGCAATTATAATATTTTAAATATTTTATATTGGTCTTAATTTTATATTTGTATGATAATTATTGTCTTTTTTCATATAAATTGTAGTTATTATTTATATGTTAAATATGGGAGAATTATTGTTATTTCATATTAATTGTGATTATTATTTATTATTTTGATTTTTAGAAACAGAGTTAAAAATTCGGGACTATTTTGTAATTTTTAAAAAAATTCAAGGACCATTTTATAAATTTAAAAAATTACCCGAAACGGTACCCAATATTAACCGGTACTGATACAGTACTGTAACAGAACTTAATCTGATACCAAATCTAGTACGATATTCGTAACATTGATTTAAACAGACAAACTGATTCAATATTTTCAGTAAGTATATGGCTAGTCATGTGAATTTCTAATGCATTTTGTTCCAGTTTAGTTCAACAGTTTTCCTAGCACATATATTCTTTCGACTCTTGTATAAAGGCTTACTCCATTTGTTATGATAGGGCAAAATAGAGTTGAGTTTCTTCCATTTTAGATACTTACGTTACTTTTTACTTTAACCTATAAATCTATTTTTTATACCAAAAAGAAATATTCCCAGCATATTTTTTTGCCTTTCAATTTTTATTATTAAAATTATTTAAAATTAACTCAATTTTATTTTTTCCTATACATTTTTATTCACAAGATTATTGTTATTATATTTTTATGATAATAAATAATAAAATTTCAATTAAACTATAATTTGTTATTTGATAATACTAAATGCAATAATATATAAGATATATTGCACACTATTTCATATTATTTAAATGCATTAAATGACAATATAATTACTTAATATCAAACATCAAAATTTAGGGTCTGTTCGTTTTCGTTTTTCTTTCGTAAAAAAAGAAACAAGTTCTTAAAACGTATTTAGTAGAATACTGATATCATTTCATGTTTTTAAAAATAAAAAAACAACTTTACAGAAATGTAAAAAAGATGTTTTTCTAATATTTCACAATAGATTTTCTTCCGTTTTAGTTTAACGTAAAAAAGATGTTTTTATAATATTTCGCAATAGATTTTCTCACGTTTTGGTTTCTACTTCTTCCTCTTATAAACTTCCTTTATTATAGAAACTCTATCTCTTATCTCTTCTGTAACATACCACTCCCATAGAGCATAAGTCCGAACATACAAGAGGATATTCGAGAACATACTCTATGAAAATAGTATATTAGGACAATCAAACTAATTTCTTAAAGGCATTAAACATATCATAAGCATTGTAAGTGTTCAATTCTTCCCATTTCATTCACAAACTTAAAAGTCACATGTATCATTACAAATCACAATTCACATATACATTACACAACATTTGTTTGAGTTCAATCTCAGTACTAAAAAAATAACATGAAATGAGATGCTAATACACAAGATATCTATCTAGACTCCTTAGATTCAGCTGAGCAGACATTTGAGCCATTCTTGTCCCCAAAATGCAAGTACTAAACTTCTACTATATAACCTCAGTAGCTAGAACTCCCTTGAACCTGAAAAATAACATTGCAATTTTAATGAGTTTGAGAAGTCAGTGAGTGAATCATCATCGATGTATTCACTCAAGTCAGATCACAAAAATAAGTATATCATATCATCTAATATTGAATACCATATCACATTTTGTTATACTTCAACAAGTACATCAAATTTATCATGCTTTCACAAGCATATCATAACACATTTTCCATTAACTTCAACTGTAACTCACTATTTCAAATCAATTCAATAATACATTTCAATTCACTCATTTGATGTATATACAAGGCACATGTTTTTCCATTTTCATTTTTGTTTTGTTGTGACCAAGTGCTTATCAACCTAATCTACTGTCCTGTATCAGTTGTGGACACCGAGATCATTTTTGGCCCGTATCTATTGTGGATACTGATTCCATGTCATCTGAGTCTGAGGCTCTTTTTCACAATCTTGAGCTCAAAGCTCTTTTCTCACATCAGTCACTCTAGTCATAACTCCTTTATCTGATTATGAATTTCAATGTGATGAGATGCATCATTTCATATGCCATGTTTTCATTTCAGTATACACATGCTGTATATTAAGCTCCTCGGATCTAACTCTGGCATTTATTGATCAATTGTACACACATTTCAAATTAAACATTCAATTTATACAGAAGCACATATAATTGACTTTACACATCTACATTAACTCACAGTATGCTCCAGAAAAGCTATTGCCTCGATGTTCTGGCAATGTCTAGAGGTTAACGATCACTTTGTGAGTCAATCGTCATGCAATACACACATAGTTCACAAATCACTAATTTGTTTAATCATATAAATATACAATCATGCATATGTATATGTGTCATGTTTCAATGTATGCTCAATTGACTTTCTGGGTATATAGTCTTATACAAAAATCTTGACTATTCAAACATTATATCTTATATACATCTAGTTTGCAATTAGGTTTATGTCTTAGGTAAGCTTGATTTACTCCAAATTTACCAATCATACATTCACCAAACTTTTCTAGCAATATATATATTCATACAATTACCCAATTCTCATTCACAATTACCTCTTGTTCTTCAGTGCTCATTCATTCATTCCTAATAAGCATTACTCATATCCTTAAGATCATATTTGCATTTATAAGAACACCTTTATTCCTTCATCATATCATAATTTCCAGATTTGGTTACATTGACACCAAAACAGTACATTCTTTAAGTTATGACATCAATTAACAACGTAAACTTATCAAGCTCTTTAACCAATTAGTCAAGCAACAATCTATGTTCATTCTAAGCCTTAATCAAGTCCAAATACGCTAATTTAGAGTGGTTTTTCCTTAACTCGTTCAACATTTACATAAAACAGAAATTATCAATATAGAATTAGGCCCACGATCGTAGGGGACTTTGCCACGCTTGTGGGGGACTTTGCCACGATCGTGACAAAAAGTAAGTAAACAGGCCAGGATCGTGCACTGAGGGCCACAATCGTGCACAGTCTTTCTTCCTCAATTCTCCATGAATTTCACATATTTAAAGACATCATTACTACTTGAAATTTTCCATAATTCATGTCCTATAAAGCTACTTAATTTCATGATACTCCAGCTTCCATATTGGTTACATTAAGTCCCACAAAAATCTACTCATTTGCTTCATTACCATTCACTTTATACCATTATACACGCAGTCCTAAATTTTCCAGATTGCAAAATACTTCATTAACACCTATCTTTAGTATGAATTCATTATCAATTATATCTCAAATCCCAACTTAAATCATCCATATAATAGAAGATACCCCTTTCATTCATCACTTTCTAGCATAATGTCAACACCAATACCACATTTAATCTATTCCTAATCATTCATCATAATTTCCGTTAACACATGCCACAAAAATCAGTATTTCACTTATTTGTTCAACTTAAATGCCACCTTAATGTATAAAGCCTGCTTTGCCCCACATGCATCAAAGATCATCTCAAGAACAACGTGGGAGTAGGATGGTTTTAGCAAAGACAAGAAGATAACAACAAATACAACAATGTTATGCTTTTATGAAGGATTTTTGCATAGATTTTAGTGTGGCAATTGGACAGAAGTTAGGCAGAAACATAGAGATGTGAGGGAGAAGTAAGTTTTGCTAGTGAGAGGAAGAAGAAAGAGAAAGTTTTAGAAGAAAACAACAAATGAAGAGGCTTTGCTATGCTTGTGTCCTGTAGTGTGAGTGGAGGATGAGTTTAAGGATACTTGTCAAGTGTCTAGGCTAGCTACATGTCCTCTCTTTAGACTGCTAAATGTCACTTAGTTCTTAGGTCATTTGTCACTTAATTCTACTGCCATATGTCACTCAATTTATAGGTTTAGTCATCCTAAATTTTCACATGTCAACTTGTTTTGCGAGTTGAATTTTTCCTAGTCTAAATATACATTTTAATCCATCTATTCTTTTTATTGGTAAATCAAAATACAAGACATTAGAAATGCACAATCATGTCACAATTATTTAGAAATTTTCATATCCCGAAACATGTCAATTGAGTGTAATTTTTCTAAATCAACATTCGTGTATGTATGTGCTCATATTATGCATGTGAATGAAATCATAATATCATATCATAAATGCACCAAATTCATTCTAATATGATGCAATTCATGTGACTAAGTAATTTACACTCTAACTCTCAGTAGTTTTGAAAACCGACTTATTATGTCTTCTCTTACGTCTCAAAGTCATCTCCTCTCTCTCTCTTGCTTCTTTCTTCTTTTCTTCTCTCTTACGTCCCTAATTCATCTCTTACGTCCCTTTTCTATTCATGCAAAAAGCACAAGTTTAGGCTTTTAACTAAATGAGTTCCCGAAACTAATTTGATAATTTTCTAATTATTTCGTTTTACTTTTTTTATTTTCTTGGTTTCTTTTTTCATTGATGTGTGATTTTTTCAATGTTTTTGGTTTTCCAAGTTTTTGTTTTTGTGTTACTAGTTTTCTTATTTATTGTTTTTTTGCATTTCAAATTATCTTATATTCTGTGTTTTTAGGTTATTTTAGCTATTACGTTTCTGCATTTTGTGTTTCTAGCTTTTAGTTTCTGCATTTCCATGTTACTTATTTTTCTATTTATTGTTATTTGCATTTTTTTATTTCTATATCTCAACTAAATAGGTTTTTGTTTTCAGTTTTTATTTTACAAATCTCAACTAAATAAGTTTTTATTTTTTAATAAAAAGCTGAAAAAATAAAAAACTAAAACTAAAAATCACAACAGAAAAACAAAAGTGAAACCAAACACCACCTTATTAAATTTCATAAATCAAAAACATTTTAACGTAAAAAAACACACACGACACATTCATTATACCAAAAAAATTAAAGAATAATTTCGCTACCAAAAATAGACTAAATCCTTTGAATTATTATATTATTCCCGTAAAATTACTGTAAAGTGATAATTACTTAAATAAGCATATAATAAAAATGATAAAATATTGTTTAAATAACAAAACAAGCAACCAAAAAAAGAATTAAAAAAGAATGAAAGAAAGAAAGAAAGAAAAAAGGAGGAAAGAAAATGATTTGGAAGGATGAAAGAGAAAAAAAAGAAAAAAGAAAGAAAAATGACTGAAAACTTAAAAAAAAAAGGATGATCAGTAATGAAGAAAAAGAAAAAAAATGGCTGAAAAAGTGCTGAATTGGAGCCAATTTCTCCTTCATTTTGGAGGAGGATTTGACTTGGTCTAACCAGGTTTATGCCCCTCAGCTTTCATGCTCTCTTCCCTTGACTGGCATTGGCCAGCTCCAACGAATGAAATGCAGCTTTCCACCAATTCAATTCTTCTAAATATATAGGAACTTTCTGAAAACTCGAGGGAAAATAGTAGGGGAGTTGACAAACTTATAGTATAAATTACCAGAACCAAGTGTCGACTTCAAATAGAATTGAACTTATGGAAAACAAACTGCACAGAACTAGCTATTTTTGAATCTCTTACCCCACCTAGCTATATTTGAAGACAGATTCCTCCGCATCATCACATATCTTACCAACATTTCCTATGTCGGTTAACATAATATAAAATTACATAAAATCCAGTTGATTCAAATGATAGAAGACAAAGGGATACGGAAGTTGACTAATCCGATTTCCTCAGGCAAGCTAGACTACAAATGTCGCCCCAGCCAAAATGAATATATTGCATATTCCAGCAGGTACGTCTTCACTCCTCCATGGCATCAGCTGAAGCTCCAGCAGTTGGCTTGGACTTTCCCTTTCTCTTACCTATATATTGATAATCACATAAATCTTAAGACTTCTTACTAGGCAGAAACAAAAATGGTCATGGCTCAAGAAAAAAGGTAAAGCTCATGTAAGGAAGCATAGAATACTGACAGAATGTGCCATAATACAGAATGATAAAAATAAAATTACCTTTGTATTTCAACCGCTTGAGGTTCAAACCATTCTTAATGTGAAATCTTGAAGGTGTTGTGTTACCGTCTTTGAAAGAATCTTCCCCTAAAAAATTAACTTCCATCAACATTTAACTTTCAATTTATATTCTATGCAGACAGAAAAGTCAAGAAGCCTTGGAACTATACCAGTTTGCGTTTGTGAATCTAAGTTCTTAGTGAGAATAACCAAAATTCCAGGATCAGTAGTCTTTCAGGACTCTAACAAAGCAAAAGACAACTAGCCAATTGAAGACAATTCTGATATTTCAGAAACACTTTATGAGATAAGTTCTCCATACCATAATGGAACCCCTATCTTTCTCCTAGTTCTCTAGTTAGTATGAAGGGACTAAGCTTATATTGTGAAAGACCTTTGAAGTAATCAAAAGCACATTTCCTTGGAAAGGATAGAAAGTTTATAGGTGCAAACAAATAACACATAAGTAGAATCCACTATTCATCAAAATAAGTTTGTTAGACATAATAATACTAAATGCCCATTTAAATAGCCAATGATCAAAACTTGTGGGAAATATTTTATCAAGAATAAAGAAGATAACAGGTTAGGTAAAGGATAGTCAAAATTTAGGAGGATAGCTTTGATATTTAAAAAAAGAACAGTTAAATATCTACCAAACAATGATTCATAACCATCTAAAAAAGACTCATGACCAACACAAAAGATGATACAACAAAATGATGTGAGCCTTAGCATGGGATCTAGTCACAGGCGTAGACACGGAAGAATCTTTCTTGAGACCTATAGTGAATTTGGAGAGGTAACTCATCATGACAGAGCCACGTCTAAGTCTAACTTGCAGAGAGAATAATTGTTTCCCTTTATTGAATACTGATATCCTTTTTTAAAGGCTGGTAATAACAAGAGAACGAAATCCAAAATTATAGGAACTTAACTAAAATAGGAAAGAGATCTCAGATTGTAAGATCTTAACCAATTAAAGGATTCTATTGAATAGAAAGTCCAACGCATAAAAGAAACAAAATAAACTCCAATTGAGTAAGCTAGGATGCATCTACTGCTACTGCCTTCCTTCCCTGATATTGCCATCCAACAAAAGCATCCACATCGTCACTTCCTCTCTCAGCTTTGAGCTTGTCCTCAAGCTCAACTCTGAATAAGCTTCTTAAAAGTGCTCAACTGGTTCCCATGTTGCATCTTTGTGAGGACACACTACCCACTGCACTAACAGCTCCCATTGGCCTCAGTGAACCTACTGCATAAAATAACCCGAGGAATTGGTAAGGCTTTGACATCACACATTGACAGCAAATTTCCCACAACAGCTGGTTGGGTTCCTTTATATTCTTTGAAGAGAGACACATGGAACACATCATATATTTTACTTCCTACACACAGCTCAAGCCGGTAAACAACAAGTCCTACTCTAGCCACAACCTTGAAAGAGCCAAAATAATTTGGCAGAAGTTTGTGATTTTCTATCTGCTTACTGTTAACCAACAGTATGGTTGAAGTCAGCCATACCCAATCCCCAACTGCAAAACTCAACTATCTATTCCTCGAATAATAAGTTTTGTTCATCCTTTGTTAAGGCTTGCAAGAGCCTATCACGAGCAACTTGTAATATTGCATCCCTCTTTCAGAGAGCTTTATCAACTATTTTATTCCATATGGAACCCACTAAATAAGAGAGAGAAGCCAAGGAGGCGCCTTTTCCACATCTAGCATAAATTCTTCCTTAAAATTGCTACCATACTTGCTACCAGAAGCATCACATTCTACCATAAATTCTTCCTCAAAATTGGGCAACTTCAAGATCGAGATTGTTGATAGAGAGACCTTTAATTTATTGAAAGCAGCGTCAGCTTCTGCACTCTATTACAAAGCATTTTTCTTCAAGAGACTCGTTAAGGGTGTGGCCACTTGCCCATAATCTTTGATAAATTTCCTACAGTACCTTGCTAAATCGAGGAAGCTCCAAGATCATTGGTGGATTGAAGAATTGGTCAACCAATGATGGCCTTAATTTTGGTTAAAACAATTCCACTCCAACAATATGGATGACATGTCCAAGATAGACCACCTATGAGCCAAAGAAATACCTGGACTTCTTTAAGAACAACATGTTAGCCTGCAAGAGTTCGAAAATTATTCTCATATGATGCATATATTCAACCAATGTATAGCTATAAATTAACATGTCATCAAAGAAGGCCAAGCCAAACTTATGCAAATAAGGTTGAAAAGCTTCATTCGTCAAACTCTAGAAAGTTGAAGGGGGCATTGGTAAGCTCAAAGGGTACGATTAGAAATTAAAATTGCCCATGGTGAGTTTTAAAGGCTGTCTTTTCCACATCTAATAGTGCCATCCTGATTTGGTGGTAGCCCAATCGTAAATCAAACTTTATAAACTGTTTCCCTCTATGAAGTTCATTCAATAGCTCATCAACCACTAGACTAAAAAATTTATCCTTAACAGTGCGGGCGTTGGATTCACGATAATCCACCCAAAACACCATGAACCATCATGCTTTTTGAACAAGATGACTGAGAATGGAGATCTACCTGGTCGAATGATCCATTGTTGTAGCATTTGAGTTCATTGCTTCTCAATCTCATCCTTTTGAAAATGTAGGGACCCATAAGGTCTTACTATGATTGGTCCCAAGCGTTTGATAGGTATGTGATGGTCACACTCACAACTCAGAGGTAAATCAAAAGGCTACATATAGGTTTGCAAACTCAACCAATAATTTATTCAACATTACCGTAGTTAAATCCTATCCTTGCATCAAACTTAGTCGTGGTTCTACATCTAGAGGTTGTCCTTGCCACAACACCTCCTTTCCATTGATGGCATGTAGAGAGACCTTAGGATTTCCACCATGTCTTCCTCTGATTCACTTTCGCATATGAAACCGCAATCCAAAATAACCTTTTACATTTGTGTCCTACTGAATAGGATTCACATAGTTATAACAGAATCCTTTGGCCCTCCTTTCTACCGCCTCCACTCATGTCAAACTCTTGGCAAGAAGTGCAAAAGAGCTTACCCTGTTGTTGCTGCCTATTGGTTTTTCCGTTAGTTGTTGTCCTTTTGCATTTGAGCTCTTGTTGGTGCACAAGGCTAGGATTCCTTGAGAAACCCTTTATTTACAATCCAATGCTTGAGCCACATTCACGGCAATTCTAATGTTCCCTGGTTGCTGCATCTCAATGTCAATCCTAAGTTCTCCTACAAAACAAGAGGTAAAAAAGTCCACTTGCTAGTGAGGTTTATGATTAGGAGTCCTGGGCACTAACAACTAGAATTGCATTGATATTTCTCGATAAACCCAGTTTGTTTTAAGGTTGACAAGTTCTAGTAAAGGATTATCACTAATAGATGGCACAAATCTCACATGATAACACTCCTTAATATGCCCTAATTTAGTTCCTTTTCCTCCTAATCCACTAGATCAAAACCATAATTATGCCTCACCCAATAGATTAAATGCAGCTAAGCCCACCTTGTCCCTTCAACAATCTTTTAATTGGTGAAGAAATTCTCACATCATTACAACCACCCTCAAATTTCATCAATGCCATCATAAGTAGGAAATTCCATCTTGGAGTATCACAACACCACGATCACCCCAACTGCGATTTCGATTTGTCTTTCTACCTTCCTCTACAACTTGGGCTATCACTGCCATGTCCCTCTGCATTATCTCTAATATGGTCCCCCAATTGAGAGGGAAAGTTTTGCCATCCACTCTTCTCATGCACGTTGTGGTGTAGCCATTTGTCCCATAAAAGCATCCGGCTTGGCTGTCAAATTCTTTTGTGTCACCCATGATACCATGCTTTGATACCAAAAATGTTGTGAGCCTTAGCATGGGATGTAGTCATGGGCTTAGACATTGAAGAATCTTTCTTAGGACCTTGGTGAATTTGGAAAGGTAGACTCATCCTTGATAGAACCCCTCTAAGGCTAACTTTCTGGGAGAATAATTGCTTCCCTTTATTGAATATCGAGAACCTCTTTTAAAGGTTGCTGATAACAAGAGAAAGAGATCCTAAATTATAGGATCTTAATTAACAAAGGAAAGAGATCCTAGATTATAAGATCTTAACCAATTAAAGGATTCTACTAAATAGAAACTCTTAACACGTAATAGAAACAAAATAAAACTCTAATTGGGTAAGCTAAGTTGCATGTACTACTGCTCCCTTCCTTCTCTAATATTGTCATCCAACAAAAGTAGCCACATCAAAAGATTTAAATATATAAATGAAAGAGAAAAAATTTGAAGAGGAAAGAAGAACCATTCGATTTGTTTCATTTATTGCATAGAAAAAGCATCGAAACACTTTGCGCCTTCATTAACAGCCCATATAAATGCAATCAATTGAACACCGCACCTCCACTCTATAATGGCAAAGCCTCTAAACACCTGATGAAACATAAATTATCAGAACCGGAGCATCAAAACACTTTGCCCCTTCATTAACAGCCTAGATAAATGCAATCAATTGTACTCTACACTTTCACTCTATAATGGCAAAGCCTCTATAAACCGCATGAAGCCTAAATTATCAAATAATATTCGGCAAGGTTCTAGTTTGGTAGCTTATGTAGCACCCAAAACTAGAATCAAACGCCTTCTATCATTTCACATGCAAATGATAGAAGCAGTAAAACCATGATGAAAGGTACGATGCCAATAGTTCCCAAAAAAAAAAGAAGATATGGAAAAGAGGACGAAGAAGAAGAAGAAGAACCTTGAGCAACAGCCATCTCAACATCTTTCATGGTAACCAGACCCTTCTCTAAAGCCTCCTTCTGCTCCTGTAACATATAAAAAACGAATTGAATGCATATCACATGAAGATTTTTTTTTAATAAAAAAGAGTAATAAAGACTGATGAAATTAACGCACTCTCCGCCATTTCTTGAGGAGCTTGCGCTTGCGCTTCCCGGAGACAGAAAGAGGCTGAGGCTTGTTCCTGAGTTTGCGAGTAAAAGGGTCCCCATGTAAATCTCTCTTCTTCTGTGCTATAAGCGCTCTTCTCCTCTTCTGCACCACATTGAACTTCGCCATTGTGTCTGTATTCTTTTTTCTTTACACTCGGAAACCCTAACTTCCCACGCCCCCGAAAAAGACACCCTTTTACATGCACACTACTGGGTTGGGCTTCTCTTGGACGCACCCACGCCCCCTATTACCATACAGCCTACAATAACAAAATAAAAATCGATTACTTTACTTGAATCCAAATAAAATGTATGTTATCCCAAACTTGAGGGATTTTTATTTTAGGTCTTTAGATTTAATCTGATTGTTGTTGGTACGCTTTAAATAAGGAGGAAACTATAAAATTTTAAATCAAGAATAAAATTTGAACGTTAATTATAGAATAAAAAAGTTTTATAAATAAAGTTGCAAATTTCATACTGAATTTAGTACCGAATTGAATTCTGATACGGTACTACACCAGTACCGGTCAGTACCGGATACCGTTTCGGGTAATTTTTTAAATTTATAAAATAGTTCCTAAAATTTTTTAAATTTACAAAATAGTCCATTGGTATATTGTACAGTTGTACTGTCTACTTTACTGTTTACATCAACTCTGTTTTCAAAAATCATAATAATAAACAATAATCACAATTAATATGAAATAACAATAATTTATAAATATTTCACATATAAATAATAACCACAATTAATATAAAA
>JAOTAY010000006.1:16524359-16539675 GCA_025629805.1 Erythroxylum baracoense
GTTCCCCTTAAACCATCTTCTTCCACATTCATTCCCAACACAAAACCCATTTTCTCTACTTCCTTTGTCAAACCAAACAAGAAGAAAGATGAAAACTTACCTTTAACAAGTTGATCTTCTCTTCTTTTCTTCTTCCTTCCAAGTTTCCCACAATTTTTCCTCCTTTCCTAGCTTCTCTCACGACTCCCTCTCCTTTCTTTCTATTCTTTCACATTTTTCACTCCTTTCTTCTCTAAATTTCGTTTTTGTTCCTTCTTAAAGCAAGACAACACTTTTCCTTTACCCATTTTACCCTTAATGAGTGTTAAAAGTCCAACTTACCCTTCCCTTAATTCTTCTTGACTTTTTTAACATAGTGACATGCCAAAATTGCCCTTATTCCTTCTTAAGACATTAATTTCACTAACTAGTAAAATAAAATCCTACTAACATTGAAATAAATAATTAAATCCAATAATAATTCTATCATGACCTTATAATTCATGCCAAGGCAAAATTCAAATTCCATGCTTATTCCATAACTATCATGCTTAATTCGACAAAAATTATTTCGGGGGCCAACATCTAGAGGGTGAAAAATTTACACGAAATCCTAATTAGGATTTATATTTGTCCAAAGGCCCCATAATTCACTAATTTTGCAGCCTAATGATCGTTCACAACCTAATTGACTATGTCCAAATTTAAATGAATTTCACTCAATCTAAGCCATTGACACATTCACACACTTCACACAATGTAACCTAATAACTATCATACAATATGCAAAATCACATTCACAACAAAACACACAATCCCTCCCTACACTTGAACAACATATTATCCTCAATGTGAGAAGGAAGCACACAAGTACATAAAGTAAAAGAGTAAAGACAAGAATTGAAGTAACAAAGAACAGATAAATTAACAACAAAAATAAAAATAAACATAAACATAAACATAAAAACAAAATAGAAATGAAGGCTAATTTGGAATAGATAAATTGGGTTAGACAGAAATCCTAAGGGGATGGAGGTAGTGATGGTGTTAGAGGTGGTAACTAAACACCTTAAGACTCGAAATACCGATGGATCCGTCGGATATCTCAATTCTGGCATCGTTGTGTGCGCTCCATCTCCATAAGTGTTCTGTTGGTTTTAGTGATTACATCCAAAACTTCCTACTAGCCATGTTCTTCTTCTTCTTTGATCAATCATCCACTTTATCCCGAAATCTTATTCCTTCTTGATTTTATTTGGAAACAAAAATAATCCTAACTACAGAATTCAAACATTTTAACATAAATAATCAAAGAAAGCAATTTTCCATGGGTTGCCTCCTACGTAGCGCTTCTTTTAACGTTGGTAGCTCGACGCTCTTCTTTGGAAACTCAGCCAAGATCAATTATGAGCTACTTGCTTCCAGTCCTTTGGTTCAATATCAGTTTTGTAGCCTGTAAGTAAGCTACAAATTGCAAAATGAGTAGAAGGGCAATATTAATAAAGTTGAGAAAAACAATTATCTTCATCAATATCCTTCTCATTAACAAATTGTCAATAAAATAGGGAATAAGGAATCCCCAAATCTTCCATCGAATCTAACAGTTTGTCTTGTACGAAGTTGAATTGCTCTCCTTCTTCCTTAATCACCTTCGTTTCCTCTACTTCTTCTACTTCCTGAATAGAGACTTCCATGCTTTCTTCAAACTCGATGTTTGTTGTCATCTATTCTTCATCCTCTTGTTCTTCAAAAGATTCGAACACATCAATTACCCTGAATGAGCTACTATCCTTAGGATTCTTAAATACATCATTCATGTTGAATGTCTCATCATCATCATCAATTTAAAGGGAAGGGTTTTTTGCATCGATGCCCACCCGAGATTTTTTTGGTTTTCGCATGTGGTATATCCAGGACTAGTGAATAGAAGGGAGGTTTGGCACTCTTTTCTTCATACATTTTTTTCATCTCTTGGTATTCAATAAGTTGGGGTTCTGCATGGTCTTCCTCTGGTTCTGCTAGCTCTTCCCCATTCCTAAGTGTGATAGCCCCATATTGCTCTCATTGATGTAATTCCATATTTCTCAAAGAGTCTTCCACACTTCTCTTACAAAATTTATGGGAAAGTTGTCTTACTTGAGTCTTCAGGTTATGAATAGAAGCGGTATGATTTTTTGTCAGTTAATCAATTTGCTCTTCTAGTCTCTTCTACCCTTCTTCCATGTTTGTGAGCTTATCCAAGATCTTGTCCAATTTAGAATCCCATGAACTAGATTCGTCATATTGAACTTCAAATAGATCTTAATGTCCTATATGAGCACTTGCGTTGTTCGACCAATAAAAATTGGGGTGGTTCTACCACCCTGAAGTGTACATGGTCCAATAAAGGTCGTTATTTCTCCAACCATAATATGACTCATTGTAATTCTCAAAATTTCCTTGCTCCCTATAATATCTATTTTTCGTCATTACTCTTTCCATTTCTCCTTGGCATCTAACTCTTCAAATGTCTTAATTCTCATTCTAAGATATCTTGGTGTGTCTCTACGTTACGCCCCAAACTTCCTTTTTTAAAAAAATAAACAAAAATGAAAACCTTAGACTAAAGAAGTAAAGTAATCGCCTATCCGACAGCGGCGCTAAAAACTTGATCGCAAGGTTACAAGCGCTAAGTTTTACTATTTATAACCTTGGTAAATTGCGCAAGCGCACAGGTCGTTCAAGTAGAACCTAAGGTATTGATCACACGAGGATGGCTAACTAGTCCTAAATCTAAGGTCGGAAGCACTACTAAACAATAATTAAAAAAATAATAACTTAAAACACAAGAATTAACTAGACCAAATAAACTAAATCAATCAACAAAAATAACGATTAATGATTAACACATAATTAAAAAAATCTCGATGATAATAAACAAATTAAATACAAAATTGAATAGTAATGGAATTTAGCCAATTAACAAATAATGATCACACACCCAAGTTCTACTTAATGAGTTTACCGAAAGAGAGAAAGGGAAAATTACCTATCTTTAATGACATCCTAACAAATTATGATTTATTGAATTAACGATTCTAGAAGATCCTAAGATCAATTACTCTCCCTTAAGTTATAATTGAACCCTAAAGTAAAACCCTAATCAGATTATAGGAGGTTGTAATCTCTCAATTACCAACCTATCCAAAACATAATTAGTTTTTAAGTTCTCTAATAAACAATTGGAAACCTAATGTGATCTCTTTATATAAGATTTACCAACTTGATTTAATTCCAGATCTATTAATCTGCCTAACTCTCGTTAGCCCAAATTAATCATTTTCTCTCGGTTCACCCTCAGTTTATTATCAAGATATTAAGTGCATGATAAATCATAATTAATTCAATGAACACATAAAATGATCAAATTTCATTAAGTTAAAAATAATAATCCAAAGGTGAGTATAGAACATCAACCACAACGCAGTCTATAATCAACTATCTATATCAATTCTATAATTAAATAAAATTGAAATACATAGAAACCAAAACTACGACAGGATGATGGGAGGCCACAACTTCGGAAAGCTTCTTAATCTGGGAAGCACGTCATGTCTGCATCGTCTTCCTCTTATCTCTTCCTTTGTCTCTTTCTCGATCTCTCAAGGTCTCTTTTAGGGTTTTATTGGGTGGCTGCCCAAAGTTCTTCCAAGGCTCTCTCCAAACCCCTCGTCTGACTTGTGATGTTTTATTTATACTTTTGAGGCTCTAGGTCAAAGTCAGGGTTGAAACGATCCAAGAAATCTTCTAAAATTTGAGTTTTTCTGTCAGCCTGACGTAAGCCATGATCATGCCCCTGGCTGCCACGATCGTGGCTAGCTCCTTAATCTTTTTGTCATGATCATGGCCTCATGTGCACGATCATGGCCTAGATACACGCTCTGTATCAAGATTGTGCCCTCATGCGCACGATCATGGCCTGGCTGCTCTGGCTCTTCCTTGTCTGTCACAATTGTGGCCTGCTATGCATGATCGTAATCTAAGCTTTTGGCCTAAAAACTCCTCAAATCTTCTCTGTTCTTCACCGTTTACCCTGAAACACTAACAAACCCATCAAGCTACCTCAAAAATATAACAATTAAGCTCAAAAAGTCATACTAACCCATAAAAACACTAAAACACTCACACTAATATAACTAAATCCTAAATACATACTCAACACTCAAATTCACACTAAATACATCACAAATTAAACCCTAAAATATCATACAATTGACAACTATCAAGTATAAATTGCATCGTGTTTTAGGGCATAGTTTGATATGTGTTTAGCAGTTAATTTGATCATTTAGAATGTGTTTAAGTTAGAATTGTGTTAGTTTGTTAATTATTTATGTTTTAAGTGTTTTATTAGTCAGTACAAGCTTTTGAGCTTAGATATTATATTTTTCTGGTACTTTGAAGTGTTTGCTAGGTACAAGCTTTTGCAGAGTCAATATTAAAGAACGTAGGAGTTTTGGAAGACATTCAGGCCAAAACACCAGCCTACGATCATGGCCTATCAGGTGATGATTATGAGAGAAGGCTTAGATGTGTGCCACAATCATGGCCTGCTTCGAGCAGACACGCAGTCACTTATGAACTTCATGCTTTGAGGGACTTTTTGGACCTTTTAAACCTCGGAAAGACCCTAGGGTAAACATTAAAGACTATCTAAATAACATTAAGAGGAGCACAAAGGAGCTTTTTGCATTAACCACACTTGAAACCCTAAAGAGAGAATACCGAGAGAGAGAAAGAAGAAGAAGGAAGAGGAAGAAGAGGAAGATAAAGTTGATTCGACGTGCTTCCCATATCAGGAGGTTTCCCGATGTCGCTGCCTTCTGTCGTCTAGCCTAAGTCTTTATTTCCTTTTTGTTTCTTTCTTATTTATGTATAGAATTGAGATGGATAGTATGATCATAGGTTTTGGAATATTGATGATGTTCTAAAGTCTCTTTTAGGATTTTATTTTGATTTAATGATAATTTAGTCGATTGTATTTATTAGATAAATTTTGTGATTTGATTGCGTTCTTGCATAATTCGGTAATTAACTGAGAGGTTGAACTGAATGAAAAATGATTAAATCAAACTAATGAGAGTTAGGCATTTAATAGAAACCGTGATAAATCATATTGGTAATTGTACAGAGAGAGATCCTGTGTGATGTTTCGATAGTTTATTAGAGTGCTTCAGATCTAATTAAAGTTTTAGATAATTTGTGAATTAAGAGATTGAAAATTCCATAATTTGATTAGGGTTTATAATTTAGGGTTTAATGGTTATAACTCAAAAGAGAGTAATCAGCCCTAGGATAGTCTAGAACTGATACTTCATTGACACATAATCAGCTAGGTTAGCATTAATGATAAGTAAAATCCCCTTTCTCAAGAATTGGTAAATTCCTTAGGTTGATTTCTAATGTGATTGCATATTGCTCACTTGTTAATACTTTTGCGTTTAATTTCTGATTTGATTGGTTAAACTCAACTCTCGTAATTAATTTCTGCTGCATCTTTTATTTCCAGTTTTATAGTTTTTCTGGCCTTAGATTTTAGGATTAGATTACTTTCCTTCCTTATAGGATCGATACCTTTATATGGAGTATTGAGGGTTTATAAGATTAAAACTTACCTCAATCAAGTTTTTCGCACCATTGACAGGGAAGGTGAAAAATAGTTTAGTTCTCTTAGTCTAAGGCGTTTTAGTTAGTTTTAAGTTTTTCCGTTCTTTCTTTTGTTTTTGTTTGTTCTCTTGCATGAACATAAGAGTTACAAGAAGTTCGAGTCGCATAGCTAAAACTGTAGAGCTTGACATCACTCGTCTAGAACGTTCAAGTAGAAGAGCTCGGTATGAAGAAGAAGAAGAAATCACAAAAACAACAATGCTCGAGGAGTTTCAACAAGAGTTGGATTAAGGAGCAATCCAAGGGCATCAATTGAGAACCCTTATAGACTTTATGAGATCGAGCTTCAATGCAGTCAATCAAGATGTAGCTAGGCCACCCATATAAGTAGCTTCTTTTGAAACCAAACTAGCCCTTCCAAATATACTTCAACAAAATGTACAATTTTATAGATTAATGAATGAAGACTCGAACGCACATATTGTCAATTTCTTTGAAATTTGTGATACCTTCTGTTATCATCAGATGTCGAAGGATATCGTAAGAATCAGATTATTTTCTTTTATCTTAAGGGATAGAGCAAAAGCTTGGTATGATTCGCTTAACCTAATTAATGATGCCACTTGGGACCAATTAGTTCGTGCCTTCTTAGAGAAGTAATTTCCCCTTACCAAGGCTATGAAGATTATCAAGGAGATCACAAAATTTCAGTAAGGCAACGGGGAATCAATTTATGAAGTGTGGGAACGTTACAAAGACTTGCAAAGATAATTTCCACACCATAACCTACCTAAAGAATTTCTTTTGCAAATGTTCAATAATAGAGTAACCCACATATAAGAGGCACAATTGATGTGGCTTCAGGAGGATCACTTATGAGAAAGATGGTAGATAAAGTAGAAGCGCTGTTAGAATAGGTGGTGAGTAATAGCTATTTATGGATGAACGAGTGGAGTAGACAACCCCCAACTTTCCATAAGCAAAAAGGAGTTATAGTTATCGATCAAATGACAAAAATGCAGGCTAATTGATAATTTAACTCGATAACTAAACAACATGAAGGCGTCGTCCTCAAATACAATAAAAGTTGTTCAGCTGAAGTATGAGCTCTCTAGGAAGATGGATCGTGATAGCTCTGTAGGAAGATGGATCATGGAATAGTGGATTGTTTCTTAATAAAGGATAATAGATCAGAGCAAGTAAACTATATGGGAACTTAATATGGTCGAGGAGGGGTAAGCAATCCCTACTCCAATACATACAACCCTGGGTGGAAGAATCACCCAAACTCCTCTTAGTCAAACAATATTGGAGGATAATTCAGACCTCAAGGATCACTAGGTTTCAAGTAAGACAAACCGAGTTTCATGGAATCCAAACTGGAAAAAATTTTAGACAAAATTAGAGGTATGGAGGATGCACATAAGAGGCTTAAAGGCAAGTTCGAGCAAGTTACAAAGAACCACACCTCCTCAATATATAACCTAGAGGTCCAAGTAGGTCAATTGGTAGAAGCAATAGTGACCCGAAATGTAGGAACCCTTCCAAGTAACACTGAGTCCAATCTAAAAGAACAAATCATGGTCATTACACAAGCAACTGAGGAGGAATCACACCAAGCTAAAGACAATAAAGGGAAGGACAAGAATAAGATTGATAAGAATATTTTTTGAAGTGAACCAGAATTACAAAGCACCCAGAAGCATCAATATAAAAACCCTACCCTATTTAAAACAACATAAGCCAAATCCATTCAGGAACAAGGGTAAGGTAGAGGTGCAAGAGAATAAGGAATGCTCTCTGCTGGCAAGGTATAATTTGCTTAAGATAAAAAATGTACGAACCCCTTATTCCATTCTATATCAAAGCCATGAGAAAATCTAATCAAGCTGAGCTGAATGAAATTATAAACATGATCAAGCAACTAGAAGAATGGCTTACACTAATGGAATCAATAAGGGGAAAGGTGGAATGAGAGTTGAAGCAAGAAAAGAAATTGACAACACCACCAAAGAAGGAGGATCCATGGGATTTTTATATCCCCTGCATTATTAAAGGTGTCAAAATAAAGAGAGCCATCGTTGATTTAGGAGTTAGCATAAACAAGATGACATGTTTTTTATATCAAAAGATAGGGTTCAAAGAGATAGTCCCCACCAAGATACTGGTAAAAATGATAGATAAGTTAGTTCATCGTTCAATGGGTATTTTACAAGATGTGCATGTTTTGAGTGGAAAAGTTTACCTTTCCCATGGACTTTTTCTTACTGGACATAGAAGAAGACACGAAAACCCTAATTATCCTCGACCGACTATTTTTGGCCACTACCCGATCAATTATTGATGTAGATGGGGGTGAGCTAATTTTAAGGGTAGGAGAGGAGTAGGTGTCTTTCACTGTAACCAAGAATGACAAAAGTCCTCTCTAACCCATAACCATCATGAAGGGAACAAATTTTGGTGGAAAAAAAGAGAAGAATGATGATTAAAAGTATTCCTTAGAAAAGAATAAATCTCACAGGAGAAGGAGAAGAAAGAATTGGGAAAAGTAAGGTGGCATCATAAGCAACTAGGTGGTGCACGTACATTTTATAAGATTGACAACTGAGTCACCACCAAAGAATTTTCTTAAACCCCCTTAAGTAAAGAAGAGCGCCAAGCTAATGACATTAAAAGAAACATTGTATATGGGGCAACCCATGGTTTTTAAATTACTGGTTATTTCCTTGATTTTAGATAGTTTGAATTACATAGTTAGGTTGTTCTGATTCTAAATAAATATTGTGAAAGAGTAAGGCATTAATTTTGATAAAGATAATTGGGAAGGAAAGTATAATGAGGTTATAGTGCTAAAAAGAAGTTAGGAAAGGATCTTGGGGGTGTGTATAAGGACAAAAGACCAAAAAAATTAGAAATTGGTGGAATCATTGAAGGCCAGCCTACGGCAGGACATTACAAGTAAACGCTTTTTAGTCTTTTTTCTTATAAAATTGCCCTCCCCTCACCTATATATTCAATTCTAACCTCATTTCTTCCATCACTTTCATTTAGGCTCGCTCTCTCTACACATAAGACATTCAAAGGCTCTCACTTCCCTCTACGTACACTCAACTCCCTTACTCTCACAACTCTTGCACACTCTCATTCTTAATAAGGTCTTGAATCAAGTAGATTGTTAAGCGCACCAAGTACAGGGTAGCAAAAAAAGAGATAGGGCAATGAATTACGGAGTTCCTTTCCTGATCTTCTCAGATAAGGAAGGTAACCACTTTCACTCCCTTCGAAATAAGTAAATTATAGTTCCCAAGTACTTCCATTTTGAGGCTTTAGATAGACTATAATTGAGAGACAAGGTCGAGAATCTAGCAAAGAGAATTCAATAGGACAGTTTATTCATTTTCAATATCCAATTTACTAAGAACTAACCTTAGAATTCTTTACATCCCTTCAATTCGAATCCAATAAACCTAAGGAATTGTGGTTTAGATTGCAGGGACAATGTTATGAGCTTAATTATGATATTTTGTATGAAATTTGTGGGTTCCTCGAATCGTCCGTAGTGGATCAGCATGATGATTTCCGTGTCACCCCTACTAGACTGAATTAACTGGGTTAGAGTGTTTTGATGCTAAGAATGCACATAATAACATCATCAAAAGCCATAAACATTTGTTGCTGCAAAAATATATGTGTCAAACTATTTTTGACAGAAACTAACAAATGCTCAACGAAGGAACTTTTCCTGTTGTGGTGCACAGACCACGTCATCCCAGTTTGCACAACCACCAACGTCTTTAACGCAATTATTTCTACTCGACATAAGAGGAACAGTAACTCAGGAATGGGTTACTTGGTTTTGGCCATAGTTGATTATTATAAAGTTGAGTACAATGGATTCACAGTCTACTGTCTTGAATTCATGAACCATCATCATCTGTGGCAAGTTGAAATCCTGAAGTCTCATAATATGGAACTTCGGGATATTAGTGTCAAAACAAACATCAAGATCAGGACCAGTTAAGCGAGTTCAAGTGCTCAGCAAAAACAAAAAGGGGATTCGACTAGCGAGAAGTCCGGGGAGGAGGATAAAGAAGAAGAATCAGGATCGAAGAAAGTACTGACAACAATATCTGATCAAACCAAAACTCTGACTGATACTTTGATTGAAAACTCTAAGGTAATGAGTAATATGGAAAAGGAACAAAGACGCCAGAGCCAGGACATTAGATGTATTCATAGGTATTTCGAGACTCAAGGTGTGCAACTACTGCCTCCCTCACCATCATCACCTCCTTCACCGTAAGGCTTTGTTTCTAACCCTTTTCTTTTAAATTTATTTTTTATTTGAGAAAAATGTGTTGTTCAAGTGTGGGGAGGATTGTGTGCTTTGCTTTGAGTGTAAATTTTGCATATTGTTATGTTAGTGTGTTTATGTTGCATATTGTGAATTGTGTGAATATATCGATGGCTTAGATGGAATGAAATCTATTTAATTTTGAACATAATATATTAGGCTGTGAAGATTCATTAGCTCACAAAATTAGTGATCCAGGTTCTTTGGCTAAAATATGTAAGTTAATTAGGATTCAGTGTTAGTTTATCACCCTATAATTTGTCACATTCATTTATAAATTTAGTTCTTTCGACTAAGTAGCTTTGCTAGTATTTTTATGAAAAAGAGTAGCTAAAGAAATAAGGTAGGCATTAAAAAAAAGAAGAAATTTTTATTGTAAATTTTAAATAAATAACTATTTCGCTAACCTTTGGGTTATGAATAGAGCTAGTAGCCGGTTGAGAATGTGATGTAGCTGAGTAACCAAATCGAAACGCATCACAAATGTGTGCCTTCACTTCGAAAGACTATAATGACGTTCTAACTAAACAACTTACTAAAAACATAACTTAGTCGAGTAACAGGATCAACATTCATCACTAATGTTTGCCTTCGCATAAAAAGACTAGGTTTATGTCCACAAAAAGTAACAAAAAAGAATATTTTCTAATAAAAACCTACCAAACTTGTAAGTGGCTTAACTTTTCATGAAAACGTACTTAGGTTTGGTTACAAAGTTTCATTGACCAAAAAATTATTAATGTGTGTACAATTGAAAGTGGTGAATAAACTTGACATTTAAGTTTTGATTAATATGTATATTTAGTCTAGAGTTCCTAGATGTAGATTTTTCATGTTAACAATTTGGAACAACTTGAATGATTATGTTTAGAGTTAAATTTGTTTTGTGAAGTTGAAGTAATTGCCTTATTATTACGTTGTGTGTTTTGTGTTTTTGTGATGTTTGTTATTTTGTTTGCTTGTTGACAAGCAAACATTTAAGTGTGGGGATATTGATAAGTGTAAATTGCATCTTGTTTTAGGGAATAGTTTGATATGTGTTTAGCCGTTAATTCAATCATTTAGTATGTATTTAGATTAGAATTGTGTTAGTTTGATAATAATTTTTATTTTAAGTGTTTTATGGGTTAGTATAAGTTTTTGAGTTTGAATATTATGTTTTGAGGTACCTTGATGTGTTTTTTAGTGTTTCAGGGTCAATATCAAAGAATGAAGGAGTTTCAGAAGACATTCAGGCCAAAACAACGACCCACAATCGTAGCCTCCATAATCGTGACAGAAGGTTTAGATGTGGGCCATAGTTATGGCCTGCATTGGGCAGACATGCAGTCACTTTCGAACTTCACTTTTTGAGAGACTTTTTGGACCTTTCAGACCCTAAGGTTACCCAAAACATAAAAGACTATTCAAAGAACATTAAGAGGAGAACAAATGAGCTTTTTGCATCAGCCACATTTGAAACCCTAAAAGTATCATACCGAGAGAGAGAAAGAAGAAGGAAGAGGAAACTGAAGATGACTCGATGTGCTTCCCAGACTAGGAGGTTTCCTGATGTCACTGCCTTTTGTCATCTATTCTAATTCATTATTTCCTTTTCATTTCTATTTTATTTATTTATATAATTGAGATGGATAGTATGATGACGAGATTTGGAATATTGATGATGTTTCAAACTCTTCTTCTGGATTTTATTTTGATTTAATGATAATTTAGTCGATTGTGTTTATTGGATGAATGTCATGATTTGATTGTGTTCTTGCATAATTCGGTAACAAACTAAGAGGATGAACTGAATGAAAATGATTACGAATTAATGAGAGTTAGGCGATTTAATGGAAACCGTGACAAATCATATGGGTAATTGTACTGAGAGAGATCACATGTGATTTTCTAATAGTTTATTTGAGTGCTTCAGATCTAATTAGGGTTTTGGATAATTTGTGAATTGAGAGATTGTAAATTTCATAATCTAATTAGGGTTTATAATTTAGGATTTAATGGTTATAACTCGAGAGAGACTAATCAACCCCAGGATAGTCTAAAATTGACACTCCATTGACGCTTAATCGACTAGATTAGCATTAATGATAAGTAAAATCCCTTTTCTCATAAATTGATAAATTCCTTAGGTTGATTTCTATTGCGATTACATATTGCTCACTTATTAATACTTTTGTGTTTAATTTCTGATTTGATTGGTTAAACTCAATTCTCATAATCAATTTCTGTTGCATTTTTTATTTTCAGTTTTATGGTTTTTCTAGCATTAGATTTTATGATTAGATTACTCTCCTTCCTCGTGGGATCAACACCTTTAATACTAAGCTATGAATCATTTTCTTGCGAAATATTGAGGTTTTATATGATTATAACTTACCTTGATCATATGGTAAAGGATATGCCAATAAAAGTGGACAATTTTATTATTCCTGTGGATTTCATAGTGTTGGATTTGGAAGAGGATCAAAACTAACTATTAGGTCTCAGTAGACCGTTTATGAATACATGAAGAGCCTTGGTGGATGTTCATGAAAGGAAACTAGTTCTTCAGATTGGTGATGAATAGGTTGAGTTCAATATAAGCAAGAAATCAAAGGAGAGAAACTCCTACATGAAGATTGATATAGTTAATGAGTGCATAAGAGAGCAAGAGGAGAGCCATAAAGAAGATGATGATGTTGAAGATGTGAAAGATGATGTGTGTAAATAATATGCAATTTTCATTTAAATTGACCATTCTAACTTTCATCCTTTTGTATACTAATTCAATTCAATAGTCAATATGTTCTAAAGTATTTAGGACATATTTTAACTAATTCAGGATATTAGTTAATAAAATGTAATAACAAAGATTATGATAAGCTTAAGAAATATATTCCCCACACTTAAAATATTATATTGTCCCTAGTGTATACAATATAAGCACAAATAGATAAAAAGTAAGAAAGGGTAAGAAATGAGTACTTCCCTAAGTAATAAGAATTAAAAAATTCTAAGTTTGATGAAGGGTCCATCTGACATGAGATACAATCATCCTTGCAAAAATATAACTAAAAAGGCATAAAAAGATAAAAGAAAAATAATAAAGAACATGGAAATCACATGAAATAAAGTCCTGTGCTAACAAAAAAATTGGAAATAAAATGAAATAAAAATGAAACCTATCCTAATTCGTGGTTTGCCTCCCATGTAATACTTTTCTAACATCGTTAGCTCGATGTACCTTTGATATTTACCATCAACCTAGGTCTATAATTAGAGGCTTGCTTCCACCTATTTCTCCACAGAGTGGTTTCACAGCCTATGAATAAGCCATATGTTATAAGATAATAATAAGAACATAATATATCAAATTAATAAATCCAATCGAATTCATTAATGCCCTTTTTAATAACAAATTGTTAATAAAATAATGAATAATAAAACTCTTTGAATCTTCAGTTGACTTAAACAATTTTTCTTGTAGGAAGTGGAAACCATTTGTACTCAAGGTCACTACTAATGATACATCAGTAGTTGTTTCTATTGGCTCCTCCTCTTGTTCTTACTCAATCTCCTTTATCTACTCTTCTAATTTCTCTTCCTAGACAAAGGCTTCCTTCTCCTCCTCTTCTTTAATCATCTTTTACCACTTCTATACTTCCTTTTCTTCTTCTTTCTTCATCATTTGTTTGTCCTTTTCTTCTAAAACATTAGTTACCCCCTCATCTTCTTAAAATGCAACTTCATTCATGAAATTGACCTTCGCCTCTTCTTCACTCTAAGACATTAATAATCTCAAATAGTATGTTGTATTATGCTCAATGTATTTAGGTGAGGAAAATCTCTTTTCAAATTCACACTGGCTAGCTTCAGTTTTTCCAAGTTATTTCATTATTATATTTGTAAGTCTCGCTTCTTGCAAATATTGTTATAAATATTCAGTTGAAGCATAATTGTTTTATCCATAAACATAATGGTTTCTCCACTTTGAATTATAAGTATTCTCATAGTATACTAGGTTGCTCCCATAGTATTCATTTTCTTTTTGACGTAATCATTTACTTATCTCATAGTATGCTAGATTGCTCCCACATAAAAGCTAGGTTTTCCTAATATTACTAATCCTCAACAACGACGTCAAAAACTTTATTGTTGTTTTCCATGCTTATAAGAAATTTATCAATGTTAAAACTATAAGTGCATGACATTGTTATAGCTAACACAGGCAAATACAGGTCAATACTATGAGGATTGTAAGTACTACTAATTACCATTTTTCTATTATCTAACCATTAATTTAAATTTCAGGTTTAATTAAAAATTAAATTAAATAACTAAACTAAGATTAAGACAATAATGAACTTAAGATAAGGGGAAAATACTTATAAAAGTCTATATCAAATAATTAGTATCGAGGTGATGAATCCCCCTAGGAATCCTTAAATATTAACCCTTATCATGCAATTGTATTATTAATTATAGGATCTTGGAAATTCCTAACTTATGTTAATATCTCTCATGACTATTAACAAATAATCCATTAGTTGTTTAACATAAATCTTTCTAGTTAAAACCCCTAGGATTGCATTATCAATTAATGAATTTCATTATTCAGTTTAACCCTAATATAGACGATTTATGTCGACTTAACTATAAGTTACATACAACTCCTTCTAATTATAGTAGATCCATTCATATAAGAGGATTTCATAGTCTTAATCATATGAAATCAAATTATGAACTTATATTCTGGATATATTAGAACATGAATAAAATGCGTGATTTAATCTCAATAATTCAATCAATAAAATTAAATTAAATTAAAGATCAAATCATATTGTTATCATAACTTAGAATTCATCATACCTAGGCACTAAAAAAATTTAGTTCCTACTTATAGAAAACAAAACCTAAGACAAATATGCAAAAGAACAAATAGAAAACAAAGAAATCTTAATTATAAATCTCCCTTTTTTCTTCTAATGGATCTTCTTATAAGTTGGATTGGATGTTGTTATCTATTGGATCCTTTGACGTGTTTTTCATGTTTTCCTCATCCTTTAATCATAACCATAGCCTTTCTATGTCTTTTACAACTCAAAATCACTTAAAAAATCACCGCCTCTTGTCTTGCCTTCGTTTACGTCTTTTTATAGTAAAAACTAGGGTTTTTGGGATATATACGGTTACTTAATCGGGTATCACCAAAAACACTTGAATTTGTGATATTATAGGGTTACAGAGACTTACACGAGCAACATACATAGCCATGTATATCTGTAACATCCCGTTTCCAGAGAACGGGTCGGACCAGAGAAACGGGTCCAAGTGTGGTAAATGAATACATTTCATGCT
>JAOTAY010000006.1:16558209-16569853 GCA_025629805.1 Erythroxylum baracoense
TTGTGATTATTATTTATATGTGAAATATCTTAAAATTATTGTTATTTCATATTAATTGTGATTATTATTTATTATTTTAATTTTTGGAGACATGTTTAAAAATATATAGTACAATTGTATAATATGACAATGAACTATTTTGTAATTTTTAAAAAAATTCAGGGACTATTTCATAAATTTAAAAAATTACCCGAAACGGTATCTGGTATTATCCGGTACCGGTACAGTACCGTACTAGAACCCAATTCGGTACCAAGTCCAGTACGGTATTCGCAACATTGGGAGAAGCAATGATTTAAGTGTGGGGATGTTGATAGGTGTGCATTAGGATATGTTCTTATAGGTAATTGGCACGCGTTCTCTAGCATTATTGTTGATTATTGTTTTAGTTTATGATTCATTTTGTATGTTTCGTTAAGTTTGATTTTTATTATTATTCTTGTGTGTTTGGTGTAAATTGAGGGCAAGAATTGACTATTTTTACGTAGGAAGAATTTAAGAGCAACTTAGAGGGTGAACTAAAGATCAAAGAGGAGAAGAAATGAGGAGTGCATCTGTGACAAATTTCCATGTTCATGGGAATCATGAAAATTCCGACGTCACATGGGAATTATAGAAGAAAATGAGAGATTCGTCTGTGACAAATTCCCATGCTCATGGGAATCATGTAAATTCCCACGAACGTGGGATTTACAATCCGAGGCAATCTGCGAGACTTCATTAAACTTCGGATTTTTGGACTATAAAAGGAGAATTAAGTCTCCATCTTGGGAGGAGACGACACCCACCTGTAGAAACACCATCCTTGAGTGAAGAACACATGTTTGGAGCATTGAGGGAGGATTGAAGACAAGGATCATCATCAAGATTGGGAAAAATAGCACATCAACACCAAAATTCCATAATTTGGAAAAGAAGAGAAGGAGTCTTTCTATTCAATTTTCTGTCATTTTAATCTCTTCTATTCTTTGTAAAAATGGATTATTTGAATGTTGATGATGTTATAGAGACTATGTTCTGTTGATTTTATTTTAGGGATTGATTTTGGAACTATTTTATTGAACTTCTATTTTATTAAATTGAATGCAATTGTCTTTATTTATTGTTATTTTTAATTGTCATCTTGTAACAAATCAAGAGAGCGAGTGAGATGAACTTTATGTAGCATTGTACAACGATAGTTTGTGACCTATAGACTAAAAATCATTACATTAATTGAATAGTTAGAAGAGAGATCTCAACTAGTCAATTGATCACCCATAGGATAATTTAATAACTAATTGAATCGGTAGAGTCATTGGGTAGGTTAAGAGATCATCCAATTGATTCCTGTTAATTCGAATAGGGATAAGTAGTTACACCTTTAGAGAGGGTAATTAGTCCATTTGGAAATCTAGGGTGAGTAATAATTCAATCGATAAAATAGGAGGGAGACAATAGGGGAAAAAGTAATCTCTAGTATTTAGATTCTTAAATTCAGAATTTCTACAATTTCGATATTGTCCATCGTTTACACTATTCTTTTAATTTTAATTTAATTTTCCAGATCATTTGCATTTTATAATTTTCTTTCTTAAATGATGTTGTGTCTAAATTAAGCGGTGTCTAAGCATCAATCCTTGTGGGATCGATTTCCACTCTTTTTACTACAGGTCATGACCACTTAACTTGCAGTTTTTAAGCCTAAAACAAGTAGATAGGTTTTACCATCAATAATTTAATATATAAGAATTAAGAAGTCATATGTATGAATAGCTCATGGCATGTGTTCAAAGGTCTCCTTAGATGTAAAACTTGTACTGCAAGTTGTGCCTATTCCTTTCCATAACAATCTCACTTAGTTATGTTAAAGTAATATTCTGCCTTCCCAGGTGATCCTCGATCAACAAAACATGTTCTCAAATGCCTCATAACCCTCACAATGTTTAACTCTCATACACTGGCAAGAAAACTACGAAAGCACTAGAATATTAATGGCAACAATAAAAACACAAAAGAGATAAAAAAGATTCTAACCTTTTTTACTTCCCTCAAAGTATGCAAAGGAATGTTATCTCAATCTTTCTGTGAGGAGCAAGGCTCAAATAAGCTATTTATAGGCATCTCTAGCTTGACGGCCAAGTTAGAATCCTAGTAGAACTCAACTACCTAGATCATAATTTCTTATCTTATCAAATTACAAAACATTATCCAATTAGATGACATGCGTAACTAGGACTTTATCTGATAAGATCTATCCACGTCACAAATAACAAGATAAAAGATAGCATCTATCTAAGAATGGTCTGTCTTTATTTATAAAGATCTCCACTATCTTCAGATGCTCCTCCCACATGGTATTTATCTTTAAAGATGATGTCTATCGGTTGTGATCTTATGTGCCACATCATCCAAGATCTCCCAATGGTCTCTATCTGTTAATGATGAGTTATTAAGCTTAAAGCCTATCATAGCACATTGATTCGATCTAATGCTTACCCATGTCAATTCCATTAGTCATAGTCTGTTCATTTGAGCATAAACTAAGTCCTTAGTCTATCAAAAAATTAGCTTTAGCCTATTTAACTCATACAAAATTTGAAACTCTACCAAAAATTGTACCATACTTGATCTAACTTGCTAAGTTACTTTGGAATTCTTACATGCCACCATCAAACGTGTGATCCAGCTAACCTTAAGTTTCTTCGTGTACTAAAGGGCTAACAAACCACCCCTACAGATGAATGTGACGCCTTCGTCAAAATAATCTGAAGGTAGGCATTCACCTAATCTGCAAATTGCTAAAAGGTTATATTTTTCTCCCACATGGCTTCCATGATTAGCTTTCCTTTCCACTAGATTAAGAACATGATCCTCCGATTCTTCTTCTACTGCTTCATTGTTTGATGATCCAAGATCTTCTCCACTTTATTCTTTGACTATTTTCACACAACCAGTGGAGTTCTCTTCACTTGACTTTTATTCAGATCAGATGCATCCTTATATTAATGTTTGAGAAAACTAATATGGAAAGTAGGGTGCTCCTTTAATCTCTCGAGAAACTTCGATCTGTATACCATATTCCTTATTTAACACTTCAAACGGTGCATCATACTTTAGCACCAATCCTCGATGTACTTGCTTACTTAAGATCTTCTTCGAATCTATAGGGTAAGTTTCAACAGTACCTTATCTTCTACATCAAATCCTAACAGTCTCTGATCAGGGTAAGTTTTAATATTGTAAACCCCTAATATTCCGCAGATAGATGGTTTGTAATGTAGTATTAAAGGTGTCGATCCCAAGAGGAAGGAGAGTAATCTAATCCTAAAATTTAAGGCCAGAAATACTATAAAATTGAAAAAAAAAATGCAAAAAAAATTAATTACGAGAATTGAGTTTAAGCAATCAAATCAAAAATTAAACATAAAAGTATTAACAAGTGAGCAATATGTAATCACAATAGAAACCAACCTAAGGAATTTACCAATTTAAGAGAAAGAGGATTTTACTTATCATTAATGCTAATCTAGCTAATTATGTGTTAACGGAGTGTCGAATCTAGACTATCCTAGGGTTGATTACTCTCTCTCGAGTTATAACCATTAAATCCTAAATTATAAACCCTTATCATATTATGGAATTTGCAATCTCTCAACTCATAAATTATCCAAAACCTAATTAGAACTGAAGCACTCAGATAAACTATCAGAACATCACAAGGGATCTCTCTTAACACAATTACCAATATGATTTGTCTTGGTTTTCGTTAAATCTCCTAACTCTTATTAATCTGATTTAATCATTTTTCATTTAGTTCCCGCTTAGTTTATTACCGAATTATGCAAGAACGTAATCAATTCACGACATTCATCTAATAAACATAATCGACTAAAATATCATTAAATCAAAATAAAATCACAAAGGAGAGTTTATAACATCATCAATATTCCAAATCTTATCATTATACTATCCATCTCAATTCTATACATAAATAAAATCGAAACGAAAAGGAAATAATGACTTAGAATAGATGACAGAAGGAAGCAACAACGTGAAATCTCCTAATCTAGGAAGCACGTCGAGTCAGCTTCATCTTCCTCTTCTTTTTTCTTATTTCTCTCTCTCGGTATTCTCTCTTTAGGGTTTCAAGTGTGGTTGATGCAAAAAGCTCCTTTTTTCTCCTCTAAATGTTCTTTAAATAGTCTTTTATGTTTTTGGTGGGTCTTTCTGGGGTCTAAAAATTCCAAAGTCCCTCGAAATGTGAAGTTCGTAAACAACTACGCATCTACCCGATATAGGCCATGATCATGACCCATAATTAAGCCTTCTGTCATGATCATGATCGTTGGTCATTGTTTGGGCCCAAATGCCTTCTAAAACTACTCCATTCTTTGATATTGACCTAAAATACTAGCAAACACGTCAAGGTACCTCAAAAACATAATATTTAAGCTCAAAAGCTTATATTAATCCATAAAACACTTAAAAACACAAATATTAACAAACTAACACAATTCTAACCTAAACATATACTAAATGATCGAATTAAAAGGTAAACACATATGAAGCTAAAACATGATCCAATTTACACTTATCAGTCTCTTCCGTAAGTTTGCTTACTTCTTCATCCGTTGACAAGAATTTCGAAGACTATCCCTCACATCATTTAACAACTTTTCTTCTCCATTGTGAACTTGTATATTGCAGAACATCGCCACCTATCCTTTATTGTGCAATCTCAAGTGGAGTAAAAGGTTGTTTTCCTAAGACTATTTTAAAGGGACTCTTTTCCATAGTAAAAGATCAACCAATATCCTCTCTTTTAAACGATCTCCACCTTTAGAATTGCCTTTGAATGTTTGCTCCTCTTGTTTACCTCCATTCATGTCCATTTATAGTAAATTCTAGGGTTTTTGGGACATACACGATTTGATACATAGCCATGTATCAAAATGTGTATATGTATCAAACTGTGTATCTCCAAAAACACTTAAATTCATGAGTTTACATGTTTTGAGAGACTTACATGGCCTTATACATGACTGTGTATCTCCTAATTGCTTTAAATATTTATTTTATGCTATGATTTCACTCGAATGCATCTCCTTTTTATCTATAATTGCGAATGCCTCTCCTTTATATCTATAAAGGCAATTATAACCTATAAATGCACTTGGAGAAAATTAAGTACTAAATATATAAGAGCAAATATCAACAAAAATACATCAAAAATGGGTGTATAAATATATTCAAATATACATCTATCAAACATCCAAACACTTAAGCTTTTGCTTCTACTCAAGCAAACTATAATCAAAATTGTTAAATTTTCAACATCGATCTTTCATTTATCTCAACCTGTCTATTCATACTCTAAATTATAATATTATATTAATCAAATTAGCATACAATTAGGTTCAAATTATCCTAAAATCACATCAATAATTGCATTGAAATCAAAATCATATACCTATACACCCTCACCAAGATTTCACTCAATGCACTCAATTTTTTAGGGTGGAAGGTACCAAAACTCTCAAATCAATGCATGGTAGAATTCTTATCATAGGCTTACATTATTATCACATCTCTGCCAGTTATGTATAAACTAGAAAAAAAAAGTGAAAACGTCTTTATAGGGTAGTAATGGTGCTTAGGTCAGGTAAGATTGGGATAATAAAAATTGTTGAAATAAAGGAAATTTACTAAAGAGAGAATATACGAAACTTGTTTGCAATAGACACAAGTCCTTTTATTGCAACTCCATTGCTACGAAAAACTATTCTTTTCTTTTTCTATGATCTTTTTTTATCAATAAAAACAAAATTGAGCATTCATATTATACCACAATTAAAGAAATAATAGACTTCTCAATATTTTTAAGTTTCATATAAGCACGTAATGTAAATAAACTTCAAGGTTAAAAATAATAAAAAGGTTTTCAAAGAAAAATGGGATAAAGATAAATAATGTGGGTTAATAACAATGAAAAGGGCTAAGGTTCAACTTGGTAATTCCTAAAGGATAAAATTATGAGTATGATAATTATTAAAGAAATGAAGGATTAAATAAATTGTTGAAACCAAGTGCCTTCATCACGTCAATGCTTCTAATTTAATAAACATGATCTCAACATTTATAATAAAAGCAAGTTCTAAAATCATTCAACTATGCATGATAACACACATAAAAAAATAATATAGCTTAAAATTTTTCAAATTTTGCTCTTAGGCTTAAAAGCTCATGAAAAAAGATAGGTTAATGTGTTTAAATAATATGCATTTTATTTTGTTTTACTATTTCAATGATTATTAACAATATGACTTATAAAAGAAATTTTATTATAACTATCATCCTTTTGCAAATTAATTCAAATCAATATTCAATAATGAAGAAAAGTAGTAATGGACAAATTTAATTAAATTAAGATATCAGTTCATAAAATTTAATAACCATGATTATAATAAGCTTAAGAAAATCATTAAACTTATTCGCCCCTTCCCCACACTTATAGTCGTATATTCTCCCCAACATACACATTAGGAGCAAATATGAATAAATGGGAAGGTTAAGTTGTACTTTCCTAAATAAGATAATTTTTAAATTATGATCCAACCAATAGTAGACTAATATCCTTGCAAAACATTAAAAAAAAGTGATAAAAAGAACATGAAAATAAAACTAACAAATATTAAAAAGAAATGTAAAATAACTCTAACATTAATGTTTAAATAAAATAAAAGGAATAAGAAAAATACATAATTAAAAAGGAAAAGAAAAGATAGAACAGTTAAGCATCTCCCTTTTTCGTGTCATGACTAAGGCCTATCCAACAATGGAAGGTCCTAGGGTTAATGATCTTCAGAATATGGAGGAGCTGATGATGATGCCACCGTGCCAGATGATGGAGGCTAGAAAGTAATGCCCTGATGGTTCACTATCAGTAATAATAAATCTCCCATCCATCTAACTGTCTCGAGTCTGCTCATCTGCTCTACAAGCTTAGTCTGCTATCTCTTCAGTCAAGCTATTGTCAGTTGGTCTAGATTAAACTCCTCCAGTGCTATCTCTCCAATCTAAGACGGCAGTGATTGTGGTTGCGGTTGCTCCTCCCTAGGTCTTCCCGATATTACTGGCTCATCGAGGTAATCAATAAGTCTTTATATGTCACCTGTGGCTCTATAACAACTACGAGCCATGCGTATACATTGCATCACTGCAAGATTTAGTGTTGCCATGGTAGCCATCTATTGCATCGGTGGTAATCTATCAAATACCCTCATTCATTATGCAAGTTTGGTCATAAAAAGCCCAACATAGATTGTGTCGACCTTTTTTTCCTTACTTTAACACCTAATAAATTGGACAATTGCAAGCCCTAGATGGATCAACATCATTTCATGCATGCTCCACAAGTAATACATGTCCATGTTCTCGATAACTCCCTAACTATCACCCCAATTGCTTAGTGTAGGACTCAAAATACCATGGATGTATCAAAGAGTAAGATGTCTCAATGTAGAAGCCTTAGACTTGTTTAGGCTGTAGTTGTCTTCTGTGTTAATGGTACACCATAAGTGTCAAGGGGACAATCCATAAGGAAAGTTTGTCTATAGTGCAAAGTACTTTAGTGTCCCCATAAACTCCTAGTTGTAAAGACCCATTGTGATGGACAATTCTGTATAGCTTATGAATTGGATCATATTAGGATGAAACATATTATAGCAACCTCTCTCCTTGAAAAATGTGGAGAGAACCTCTAATGTAAGCTTCATATATGAGGGCTCCATAATCTTAAAAAGTTGGGATCATGCGCCAATGTCTATAAGGTCTTGAACTTTCTAGGCTAAGCCAACTTACTCCATCACCTCCCAATCGATGAATCAGCCAGTACCGAACTTTTTGTCCTTCAGTTCTTGGTATTATTCCTTTTGGGCCCCATCATTAAACAATAATGTCCGTAATTGCTCTGGGGTTTGGGTTGTGGATGAGGAATCTTCTCCTTGATGTTTCTTCCTGAAGGTCTCCTGTTCTCGTCATGATCTCATCATTGTGTCTGAAACTTGAAATAAGTGTGAGAGATTATAGAAAAATTATGTAATTGCCCTTTGTCCCACACTTAAAATTTACTATGCTCACTAAATTATTAAATTCAAAAACATGATGGTAACAAAATTGACAAAAATAAACTAACTCATAGGTTACTTCCCACCAGGCGCTTGTTTAACGTCTATATGTCGATGTACCTTACACATTTACCCTCATCCTAGTCTATGATTAGTGGCTTACTTCCACCCATTTCTCCACATAAGGGTTTTGTAGCCTATAAGTAAACCAACTGTTGCAAGATAATAGTAAGGACAAAATTTATCAAATTAATAAATCCAATTGCAATCATTAATTTCCTTTTTAATGACAAACTATTAGTAAAATAGAGAATAACGAAAGTCCCTAAATCGCTGAAGCATAATCATTCCATCCATAAATGTAAAAGTTGCTCCATTCTGAATTATAATTTCCTATATGATGCACCTTGAGGTTGATTCTACATGCTTGGTTTCTCCCGTATATAGGTTGGTGCCTGACATTCATGATTGTAATAATTACCCCCATAAATGTCACAACATGGTATGGATGCCCGTTGAGCCTCCAAAAATATAGCAAGAAACCTCTCTTTCCCATTTGGTGATGTTACATATTGCGAAGACTCATTCTAGCTCCCATAAGAGTATTGTTTGCTTAATCCTTACATTGTAAGTTGTGGTGATGACTTTAAACCTTAATTAACAAAATAAACTATAAACACATTGATAATTTAGAGAAGTTCAAAAGATAATTAAATGAATAAGCTAAGAATACAACATGATATGGTAAAAATAAATATAATATAACAAATAAAAAAATAATGACTACAGTAATAGCATCCTAATGTTCCTAACATCACTTTCACAACAATAGCACCAAAAACTTGTTTGATTTAACTTAATCATCAATATTGAATTAACTGTAAGTGCACTTTAGTAATTACCTTTTCCTATTATCTAAACTATGGATTGCTTTTGGCTTTTAATAAAGAAAATTAAATCTTAAACAATTAAAATAAATTAGGAAAAAGTAATGAACGTAGAGACAGTGGAAATTACTTAGAAAGCTATCAATATCAAAAATTAGTGCCTAGGTAATGAATCCCCCTAAAACCATAAAATAATTAACCTTTTATTATGCAATTGTTTTATTGACTACTAGATCGTGAAAATTCCTATCATACGTTAATAACTCACTTGAGACTAATAATAACTAATCCAATGGTTATTAACTGAATTGCTCAAGTTAAAGATTATAAGATTGCTTTACTAGTCTGTGAGTTTCGTTATTAGGTTTGACCCTAATCTAGAGGATTTATACTGACCTATCTTTAGGTTTACAATCAACTCCTTTCAATTATAGTAGATCTATCCATACATAAGATTTCTCAAGCTCTATGTTTTGAAATCAGATTATCTACAAATATTCTAGATTTATTAGAACATGTATTAAATACACAATTGAATCACAATAGATCAACAAAATAATTGGATAAAATAAAAGAATCAAAACATATTATTGTACCAACAAAGGTTCATCATACCTAAACACTAAAGAAGTTTAGTTATAATATAACACAAAATCAACCATAAATAGAAAGAAAAAAGAATAGAAAACAAAGAGCTCATAATTTTAAATCTGATTTTCTCTTCTATTGAATGTTCTTGCAAGTTTCAGGCTTGATGTTGTAATCTATTGGGTCTTTTGATGATTTTTTTCATGTTTTTTACTTCTTTCGATCAATATTGTCCCTCCTAAATGATCTCCATGTCTGTAATCACCTTTCAATGTTTGCTCCTTTGGTTTGCCTCCACTCAAATGTTTTTATAGCAAATTTTAAGGCATTCTTGGGACCGTGTATCAAACTGTGCATCTCCGAAAACACTTAAAATCATGACTTTACATGTTTTGAGAGACTTACATAACCTTATACACAGCTATATATCTCCTAATTACTTCAAAGATTTGTTTTATGCCATGATTTCACGCAAAATCTTCTCCTTTTTTATCTATGAAGGCAATTGTAACCTTTAAATGCACTTGGAGCAAATTAAGTACCAAATATACAAGAAAACTACAAAATATCAAGCAAAATACATCAAATATAGGTGCATAAATATAGTCTGAAATGCATCTACCAACCCCGCTTTCATTCATCCTAAGGTATTAAATAAAATGTCATAAAAAATTGATACATTCAAATTCCTAGTAAACATTTATACTATAGACATAGAAAAGGACGGGAAAACTTAATAATCTTAGGTGAACCCTACCATGTTATAACAAGTGTGATAATAGATGTTAGGAAAGGTAAACTAATACTTAGGGTAGATGATGAAGAACTTTTATTTTCAAATGATAAAACTTTGTTTAGGCTTTAAAATGAATTAAGATAAGCTAATTATTCTAATATTTTATTAGAAGTCATCATAAAAGACGTTAAGATGCCAAGGTAATTAAGAATAAAGGAAATAGTATGGAAGAAAGTCAAAATGAAAGATGAACTTTTAAGTGACACTTTTTATGATCATTATATTAAAGGTAGCAACCACATTTCTCTAAAAATTAATCAAATTTAAGATAAGATTTTAGCTAAAAGAATTTAAAGAAGCGTTTTTTAGGAGTGATTGAGCCCAAGTTTATTATATAAATTGGCGGCATTTTTATGACTTTTACTACACTTCTTAGCTCCTATTTCTAGATTTTATGCTTAATTTGACTCTTGAGTGTCTACCTTTATTTTATGTAGTTTGAGAGTACAATTTGTCATAAATCAATATTAAGTGCACTAATTAATTTTCTAGAGAATAATTGATACTGCAAACTACCATTTGTTAATTGTAAGAGACTCAAGAAGATGTAGAATCAAGGAAAGGCAAAAGTCAAGTCAACAAGTGAACAGGTGAAACAGTAAGCGGCGAAAAGGATGTGTCGCTGTGGCGAAGCATGAAGAATTACAAGCAAAACTTTTGGGAAAAGTTAGCAGTGGCGAACTTATATGCCACCTCATTAAACCTTCGAATACCCGAACCATTTTTGGAAGTTTACCCTCTGTGCAACCCGATCCATAGCCCATTTCTCTTAAAAAGCTACCATTTTAGGTTAAGAGGGAGCTGACATAGACTCTCACTCTCTAAACCTTCGGACACTCCATCATCCACTCTCCTCCACTTCACCAACAACTCCTCCACCAATAGCTGCTACCATGGATGCTTCCAGTGGGTTCCCGATTGTGATTTCTACTGGAGTAATGCTTGGCTAAGTACCTCTTTCCTCTTGAAAATGTAGCAACGGCTAGAGTTCGACGGGCTTCAAAGGGGAGTAGTTTATTCCATGTTTAACTACATTGTTATCAACCCCTAGGTTTAAGATTTGAAATTTGTAGTTGAATATTCTTGATTAGAGTTTAATCAAGTATTGGACATTCAATCTGTTATTGGGATTTGTTGATGTAGAACTTGGAACTTGAATATATGAAGTCTCATATATGTCTATTTTTTATTTGGTTAATTCTCTTTTATCTGCCTAGTTATGTTTGATATTGAGATGATTCTAGATCCTAAAATGACTTATTGCA
>JAOTAY010000006.1:16581411-16610485 GCA_025629805.1 Erythroxylum baracoense
GGATGAAAATGATGAAGTGTACTGGATTATGATAAATGAAGTGCTTTCACTGAACATACTTCGGTATTTGGGTCTTATTTTGATCTGTAGATTTCAAAATCAGTTGCTTCTTGATTCAGATTAAACTAGAGACATATGGATATAACTTTCTGCAGAATTGTACTTTTAATTCTATCTCTAACTATTTAAAAATCTAGCTTGAAATTGAGTCTTGACCGAGCCTGTAGTACTACTAGAGATAGAAATTATATCCTGTTGTGATTGAATAAACTGTATTAATAGAGGCCGAATTAGACAAAGATGTCTTCACAAAAGGTGTAATTTATTCTCTTATATTTCAATTGGTATAAAGTTTGTAATTTTTGGAGATGGGAATTGAGAGATATAGGTTGTACAACTTGAATGCATAATCATACATTAGCCAAAATTTCAAAAGAACACAGTTTGTGGTATTTTGAGCATAGCTCATAAAATAATGAACCAAATTGAATGATCGTGGTATCAATAGATACTTAAGACATAGGAGAATAATTTGTTAGAAGGAAGTGTTACCAAATTCCTTCGTTTTCCTGATGAAATTAATTGTGTAAAATAGACCCAAAAGTATACTTTTAAACAAATCTGAGTTAATAAATTGAATGTGGATATCCAAATGATTATTATGACTAGATTGATGATAACAAACCCGGAATTGTCATGAACATGCATTGTACATATTCAATTTACATCAATGTACATAAATGAATACATAATTATGTAATATTGTGATATGTGAATGTATTATCTGTATAGAGGAACGCATTGAACGACATCATCCAGACATTACCGGTACTTCAAGGCAATAGCTGTTTGGAGCATACAGTGAGTAACCTAAAATGGTCTCACCTTATTGTTTTGTACATTATTGAACTGTATTGTTATCTTATTGAACTGTACTGAATTGTGTTGAATGTGTACTGGATTCCAGACAATATTTTTCCTAGGCGTTTTGATGCATGAGAATGATATTGGAAGTGCTGATTGAATGTGAATGTGTCTGCCTAAATGATTTTCTGATTCTCAACTGAAAAATTGAATGTCGAACATAGTCCGATGACCACTGCTATTGTGACTGTTACTGTAATTAATACTGGGACTGATATACTTTTATATTACATGTAAATAAAAGTGAATGAATTTGATGACTAAATTGTGGCATGCACTTCATTCTGATGCATATAATATAAAGGAGTTATGATTGGTGTTGCTACTGATACTGTTACTGATAAGAGCTTTAAGCTCCCACATATGTGGTTCGAGCTTATGGCTCACTGTGATCAATGAGGCACAGATTGATTGACTGAGCTCGATAATTCGGGATACTGTAAAAGCACATAGTCATAACAATAAAAAAATGAATGTGAGTCTTATACATATCGCATCCACATATAATTTGAATTCATTGAATGATTTGCAAAGCTGTGTGAATGTCATATATGATTGAACTGTTTTACTGAGAAATGATTTACCTGTGATAGTATTTGATACTTGTCAAGTAGATTTAAACTGTATGATTTCATGTTATGATTGATCTTGTTTTATGACATGAGTGAACCATCGAGGATGGTTACTTTGTTGAGTTCGCAAAACTTATTAAAATTGCACCGTTGCTTTTCAAGTTCGAGAGTGAGACGACCTAGCTTCTCGACTCTGCAGAAGCATATTTTGTACACATGTTACATTCAAATTTGGCTCAAAGGTCGGTCAGTTGGGTTTGAGGACATAGTTGTTTCTTTTGATAGTTTAGTGTATAATGTCATGTTATGTACAGTGAAAGTGAGATAGTTAATATGTCATTTCTGACAGGCATGTACATGTGTACCCGATAAACACATGTGCATATGTTCGTTGGGAATGGAGTGTTACATGCTTCATTCATGCCTTACTTCTAATTCTTGCATTGACTTCTTAAGCCTTCTTCCACACATCTCCATTCTTATCCTCGGGTGCCTTCCACCATTTCGCAACGTCAACAGCAGTCCAAAATCAAGCTCTGATTTTTTACCGGTAATTGTTGAATATCTAATCAGGAAATTTGGGGATTGCAAATAACCAAAGAAGAGACTATCGAAAGAAGAGAGAGAGAAGTTGAAGAGAAGAAGAACTAAAGAGAGAGAGAAAACCAGTATCTATTATTAGCAAATGTTTCCCAACACCGACAGTTATAATAACGACTATAATAACCATTGATGTTGGTAGCCAATTACAATGCAACATGGATATTATTTACACAACATCGTTCTCGACATTAGCCTATATACAATATTACATCGTTTACACTAACTCCTTATCACTCTTCAGCTCACACACCACTATCAGATCTCCTCTTCCACACGGGAATCCCACATTCTGTTGAGTCCCCGATTGCCCGAATCACAGATTATATCGTTTCTGTCTCATAAAACTGTGTCAATTCTGGCCTGCGCACCGCTAGATCCCAGATGACATGGTACAAGGAAATAGGTGCCATTGAAAGTATTGCTGTCTCTTGAGACTACTTTAAAACAATGCACAAAAGAATTGATGAAACGACAAGAAATAAGAAACTGAATAATGTCGGATTTCTTTGATTGTTTACGGAAACTTGCCATAATAAACCTGTGTCGAATAAAAATGAACGCTTTACAGTTTTTGGTTTATTGTTTGACTACGAGAATATGAGATCCTCTCCTTCCTTTCTTCTTCCAAATTTCCCAGAATCCGATCACAATGAGAAGATCCGTTTTACAGGACAACAAAAAGCAAAAATTTTGGTTTTTCTTCTTTTATTTTTTAGCGGTGAACAATGAGAAAATGGGTGTTGGTTCCGTAATTTTCTTCGGAGACTATCAAGGACAGCCAGAGAGTAAGATGGTGATATATGAGTATTAGACGAATATACATTTAAAGGGTTGGGTGCGAGAGTTATAAGAGAGAGTGGAGGAAGATCAAGAAAAGATGCAGAAACCCAGCGACGGGTTGAACTAAATCTAATGAAATATTGATGGAAGTATAGATGGAGAAGAGAGATATGGCCGTTGATGAAGAATAAGACTTGAGGCCCATCAAATGATATCAAGTCTTCTCTTCTTGCTGATTTAGCCTTTCGGTTTCACTTTCATCCATTATAATTTGTTTTCATGTACTTTTGTCTCCACTGATACTCACTCCCTACAAAGGATCGATAACGTGACAATTTGATTGGTAAGGGGTTATATTATGACAATAATTAGGACTTCACATCTGAAAATGAAGCTGATAATCAAATTTGCCATCATGACAGATGAATGTGAACAAAAGGATTACTCGTTAAGAAGTGAAAATTCAACTCACTTCATTTTTTTTTTTATCCCATCGTACTCAATAGCCCTGGTGGCGAGAACAATGCATAAAGAGCTCAAGCTTACTCCTGCGTTGAAACAGTTGGATCTGAATACAGCCAAGGCTTCACCTCCAGAAGAACATACAACTCTTGTGCTTCTCCAATGCTGTTGATCAAAGAGAGAAAAAAAATCAGAGAAGACAAACAGCAGTATCATGTAAGGGTAAAGCATACTTGCAGTTTACTCCCAATGTGGTAAAACCTAAAATACAATCAGTTTGCCTAGCTGTAACTTTCCAGACATGGATATACTCCGAACCTGTCACAGATCAAGGTAGGTAAATGTAACCAAAGGGCTTGAATAGACCCAAAAAAACATGGTTATGGTAATAGGAAAACTTACATTACCTATCAGCCTGCTGTTCCTCTCATATTCCTTCCGTCATCTTACAAACTCCTCAAAACTGTCAGACTTCTCAATTAGCAAGGGAAGGATATCCGACTACTGATTCTCAAAGAAGCCGATTAAAAAGAATTTATTGTGTGACCATCCAATAGACACACACCCCCAAGATAGCAATGGAAGAGAAAAACAAATAAATGAATACAGCAAATGATAGGGTAATATAATTAATCTACACGGAAATTAATAGGAACTGCTACCAATGCACAAGATAAAAATTGGAACTGTAACAAAAGGATTTGATCCTTATTGTGCTACTGTAAGGTAAAGCGTACAGTAGAATACAAGCACAATGTTGACTATTGCAATCTGCAGAGAACAAAAGCTAAAACCAAGAAGATAGCTTCCAATCAAATTGGCATTGAGCATTTTTTTTGAGAATGCCCTAACAAATGGCAACGACCACATTGAACAACTCTCTTTGGGCGCTTGAGATTCTCAACACGAAGAACTTTCTTTTTTGGTCTCCCAGGTGGCCGTCGTGTTTTGGGAGGTCTTATGATAATATCAACTTTTGCACCCGCACCTTCAGTTCCCTCCCCTGATTCTTTCCATAGGCTCTTATCTGGAATGAGATTAATCATTTGCAAGTAAGTCTCCCTGTAACTTGCAACAGTAAAACAAGGCTCAGCAAAAAGATGGGCATTTTGCCCACAAGAAATCAGAGCAGCAGCAGCATGTGCACAAGGCAAACCATAAATCTGCCAGCGACGACATGAACACACACGACTTCTAATGTCCACAATATTTGTTCGCTCAGTGGATACAATCTCAAACTCAACTTCATTTGCGCGAAGTACTTGATAGCAACGAGCATCAGCAATCGCCTCTGAAATTCGCTTCTCAGCCGATGGCACAAGGATTGAGTTCCACCTCATGCCTAAGTCACGGCGATTGTCAATCCAAGTAATCAGCTGATGTCGAATATGCTCCATCATTTGCACAATTGGCAGCTCATGGCATTCAAGAGCCCAATTATACAACAACTCTGTGACCCCCAGGGTAAAATGGCCATATCTTACACCCTCAAAATAAGCTACAGCCCACAGTTGGGGAGGGAACTGTTGAAACCACGACATAACATCCTGCGAAATCTCTACCATCTCAGAAATCTTGCTTTCAAATTCAGCTGCAGTAAGGGCATAAACTGCATTCCAGAAAATATTGACCAATTTTGTGTTTTTAAAAGTATCACGGAAGTTTTCACTAACATAACGTAAACAAAATCCATGGAAAGCACTGGGAAAGTGTGTTTCCACAGCCTCTACAATACCCCTTTGTCTTTCAGACAGTATAGTAAGTCTAGGCATGTTTTCAGTATTTACTCCAAGGAGCTTCCGCAACTCCGACATGAACCACATCCAATTTTCATCACTTTCCACATCAACAATGGCAATAGCCAGGGGGAATAATGCATCATCAGCATCAACAGCTGCAGCACAAAGCAAAGTGCCCAAGTATTTTCCTTTAAGATGAGCTTTGTCAAGTTCCAAAAGTGGCCTACATGCATTTATGAAACCATATATACATGCACGATAAGAAACAAGGAGGCGCTGGAAACAATTTTCCTGTCCAGTTGCAAAAACTGAAGCAATGCTTCCTGGATTTGTCTTCCTTATCTGCTCACAGTATGCAGGGAGGAGGCGAAATCCTTCTTCAAAAGTCCCATGAAGTGCAGCCATGCTGCGCTCCTTCCCACGCCAAGCCTGCATATATGAGACAGCAACCCCATGCTGGTCACGGATATCTTGCAGTATTTCTTTAGGCTTGTATTGTGGATTATCTCGTATGCGTGCTTCTACAGATCTAGCAACCCAACCCACAGATGCTTGTTGATGGTGGAGGTTGCGGACTCCTTCACATGTATGCTCTCCATGCAACGTTCTAACAGAAAATGTTGTAACTCCAGGACATTTTGCAACATGGATGCGCCAAGGACATCCTTCTTTGGAACATTTGGCTATAAATCGGCTTCGATCAGATTTTACTATCCGAAGATCAAAATGTAAGGCTATAGCAATATCTTTTAATGTTCTCCTGCAAGTCTCAACATCAGGAAATTCTTGCCCAATAGTCAATGTATGATCCGTCAAGGCAAAAGAAGATGCATCAAGCACAGCTAATGTATGATCAGCCATAAATATAGTGAATGGAGGAGTTGCAGATTTATGTGATTTACGGGCTTCCCTGTGTGCTGCATAAGATATTTTTACATACTGCCAACAGATAAACTGTGTTGTCAGATATTAATAGTGCAAGAAAGGAAAGAAAATAAAATCAGAAACGAAAATAATATGTACCAGGAATACAAGTGTCACTTAATTGGAAAACAATTTTGGATGAACATGAGCATTGCAACCAAATTTATTTCTCAAATCAAGAAGGATTTGCACCAGAGCAGTGATATGCAAAAGAATTCATCCAAATAAAATAAGCCTTAATTTCCAAAGTTAAACAATTAGCTTCTCACTTTATGCACTTCCAAATATGAGCATGCTTACATATATGCCCATCTACATATGTTTACATATATGCACATATGACTTACGATCAAATAATGAAATCTTGCAGCACCACGATAAACACTATCAGCTCTAACTATATGACAACAAGGACTTTGGGCTTTCAAGGCATTGTCAAGATATGTTTTTTAATCCCGTGTAATACATCCAGTAGAACATGCTGAAGCAATCTAGTCATGTTGCATACCCCGTTGATGTACGGTTCTTTGATACAAACAACACGAAAGACTAGACCTAGGATGACCCTTCATTCTCATAATTGTATCCTCTCTGTAAAGGATAAGAGTTGCAACTTTTCAAACTGCAAGTTGAAAAATGAATCCCGAGTCCTCTTAAAACTCCCTTTTCTTCATCCTCCTTTCATTGTAATCTTCTACTACTTAATCCTGAGTCCTCTTAAAACTCCCCTTTTCTCATCTTCCTTTCATTGTAATCTTCTACTACTTTATCTCTTTTCTCATCTTTGCCTGCATGTTATGTTCATATGTGAAACTGTCAGAAGAATTAATTTGGCTAAGGAAGTCAATTCCTATAACTGAATAAAACCAAGACTGAATGTGCCTTTTCAAATTCTTGTTCTTTTCTTATAATCTTTATCCTCTTAAATTATATGCGTTATATTTTTCTCTAACAGTTTAAAAGCTGGGTCTGTTGCTTAGGAAAACAATTCTTTGTTTAGCAAAATAACCACTATGAATAAAGCAACTGTTTGCAAGAAATTGATATTCTAAAAGGAATTTGTCCCGAAAACCTGCAGAGTCATTACCCAACTGCATTTATCCATGCTATCAAATAGCAATTTTCCTCCCAATCTGTGCCTATATTCCTGCAAATTTGAGTACCCAATGCTATCATACCCATGTTTCACTATATTTTCTTAGGAACCCCATACGGGAAATGAAATTCCATGATCAAAAGCATCACAAATCAATCTGGTAGACTAAAATATAAAACCCCACATCATAAAGGCATCAGCATGAGTGAAGGCAATTGATCTCAAGAATTAAAGAAGTTAGACAACTCGCCTTATCGATGATGACAACTTCTAGAGAACATTCAAACTCAGAGACACAATGATTCCAAGCATAATTCTTACTAATTGAATAAACATACATCACATATGTCTTGTCTGAGACTCAACTTCCAAATATTTTGATGGAAACATAGGCAAGGGAAACAAGCCTATGAAACATCTGAGGAGTGCAAGATCAATCAGAACAAAGTTGTGATAAAATGCCAAGGCATATGCTTGATGTCATTCATGTGACAGATGAGATTGTAGGTTCCACATGTCGATAAAACGTGATCATTGGTCTCGATAGTAGTATAACAATCATCGAGGTTGTTGAAAGAGTTAAAGAAATTGAAAGAAGTTCATCCCAAATAAAAGCAACTAAACTAGTTCATAGTGATATACCACCTCCAACAATAGCATAATCACGGATAAATGGTTGTCATTTAAGAATCCATCAATTATATAAGGTTTTGGAATGAGGTTTATAATTTTAACTTTTCAATGTGCCTTACAAGCTACTCGTCCTCTAGTTGTCTGCCTCAATCTTTACATTGCGAGCCTCAACAGAAAATATTAGAATCTTAGCAAATATGTATCTCGAATAAGTCAATTAAACTTATTTTGTGTACAAAGAAGAATACAATTGCGATATTTTGGCTTGTTAGAAGGTAGTAGAGAATGGCTTTGAGAAAAATGAAAAATCTTACAACTTAAATTTTAATTTAGTAGCCAAGGGAATTGGGCCCTAATGTAAGGTGTGTGAATAGGTTGTCTTAATCCTAATTCATCACATATAATATTAATATATACAAATAAGATAGCACTAGTGGTTACATAAATAAAAGACCAAATTATCCTCATATTTAACACTCCCATGCTCAAGGTTGAGCATACATATGATCTATAACCAACTTAACACAAGGATATGTGTTTTGTCCTTTCATGATAAACCGGATTCGATGAATACACAATTTCACTTGGTTTACATACTAGCATCATAGGTTTTGGTAAGGCAAGCCTTGATGGTCACCTTCCTATTTTCTCAAGGAGATGACGCAGCCCTAACTATTCACATGCGCCACTTGACATGGATCTATATTCGTCCTCTGCATTAGAGCACACAACTATATTTTGCTTCTTACTTTTCCATAAAATCAAGTTTCCTCCAACAAATATAGATCCATGTATGGAGTCATATTTAACAGCCATAACTCATAAGTCATTCTAATTTTCTTTCTAGTATAATTGCATACTTTGTATTTGGGTTGTGTAAGAAAGAGGGGTTTGTATTTCTTGATTATTTTATTGTACAATAGTAAGGATATATATACATATTTACAAGATTAAATTAGGGAATGTAATCTCTATAATCAAGGGATTATAATCCATATAATGAAGACTAGAATCAATGAAATTAATGCTCAATATGTAACACACCCTGTCAAGTTGGAGCATAGATATTAATCATGCCCAACTTGTTTCAAATTGATTTGAGTACATTTTACGTCCTTTGTGAAGATATCTTTGAGTTGCTCTCCAATTATGATATATTCCGAAGAAATCAAGTTGTGTTAAACTCTTTCACGAATGAAGCAGCAGTTAATTTCAACGTTTTTGGTCCTTTTGTGAAACACTGGATTAGAGGCAATATGTAGAGCAACCTGATTATCGCACCATAGTTTTGGTGGTATTGAGGTTTCAAAACCAATTTTGTATAATAGTTTATATATCCACATTATATCACGTTGCTTGTGCCTTAGGTCTGTATTTAGATTCTAAATGGATCTAGATACAACATTTTGTTTCTTACTTTTCCGTAAGACTAAGTTTCCTCTCACAAAGACACAATAATCAGTCATAGATTTTCAATCGATCTTAGAACCTGCCTAATCTGCATCCTAAAGCATTCAATGTGAGTGTGTCCATGATTTTCGTATAGTATCCCTAGTGCAAGAGCTCCCTTTAAGTAGTATAAGACTTGTTCTACAACCACCCAATGATGAATAGTTGGAGAAGACACGAATTAACTTACAATGCTAACAAAATATGCAATATTAGGGCAAGTTACTCTAAAGATAGTTTAATTTTTTGACCAATCTTCTATATTTTTCAGGTTATGAAAGCAAATCTTTGTCTTTGGTCAGTTGTAAATTAGGGGGGGCATTGGGGTACTGCATCGCTTAGCTCCCAGCTTTCCTGTTTTAGCTAATAGATTAAGTACCTATTGTTTTTGGGACAGGAAAATGCCTTTCTTACTTCTCGTTACTTCTACTTCCAGAAAATATTTCAAAGCTCCTAGATCCTTCGAGTGCAACTGATTGTGAAGAAAGGATTTTAACGATGAAATGCCCATAAAGTAAGTTCCTGTAACAACGATATCATCCACATATACAACAAGGAGAATAATCCCAAGTTTAGATTGTTTATAGATGACTGAGTGATCATATTTGCTCTTAGTCAAGCCATATTTATATGGCTTGACTAAATTTTCCAAACTAGGCAAATGGACTTTGTTTCAAGCCATACAATGGCTTGCGAAAAAGACAAACTTTTCCATACTCCCCCTAAGCAACAAACCCAAGTGGTTGCTCCATATATACTACCTCTTGGAGGTCAAAATGTAAGAAATGAATAGATGGAGAGATGTTAGTTTAGTAACAAGAGAGAAAGTATTAGAATAATCCACATTGTAGGTTTAAGCATAGCTTTTAGCGACAAGTCATGCTTTAAGACGAACCATTGATCCATTAGGAGTTGACTTTAATTGCAAAAACCCATTTGCTTCCAATCTCTTTCCAATAGGTAAGTTTACCAAATTCTACGTACCATTAGCCTCTAAAGCATTCATCTCCTCTATCATAGCATTATGCCAACTAGGATCAGCTAAAGTTTCTCGAATAGTTTTCAGGAGAGACACAAAATCAACTGAGGGGACAAACGAACATAAAGGAGAGGATAAATGATCATAAGATACAAAAGAGGAAATAAGAAAGGAGCATTGGCGTTTACCTTTGCAAAGAGCAATGGGGAGATTATTTGAAGTCGGAACTGATGTCGAAGAAGACATAGGAATGGAGCTCACATAAAAATGATTTCTTCATCTAGAATAGCCAAATGAATGGGTGGTGGTTGTGGTGGTAACATTATTGATTTGGTAGGTGACCTCATAAATTAACGGATCATCATCCGCCTTTGTAGGTACAGAAGGAATAGGAAAGAAGGAGATGTGTCGAAACAAGGTGACATCGACAAGCACAAGATATTTGTTGAGAGTTGGACAATAACACTGATAGCCTTTTTGTATACGAGAATAGCCTAAAAATACACATTTAAGAGATTTAAGATCTAGCTTGGTGAACTGAGGGTGAAAATCTCGAACAAAACAAGTACTGTCAAAAATTTGTGGTGTCAGGGAGAACAAAGGTTTAGTAGAAAAAAGAACGTTATGAGGAATCTCACTCCAAAGAACGGATGAAGGCATACAATTGATTAAAAAACAAGTTGTAGAGACCGCACCAACTCCAAACAATTTGGGGACACTTATTTGGCATAAAAGTGCTCTGGTAGTTTCAAGTAAATGACGATTTTTTCTTTCAACTACACCATTTTGAGATGGTGTGTTAACATATGAATATTGATTAAGAATACCATTTTGGGGCATGTAGTGCTGAAACGAGGGGGAAAAGTATTCTTTGGTGTTGTCACTTCTTAGAGTATGGATAGAAAAATTAAATTGTGATTTGATTTTAGCACAAAAGATGGTAAAATAGATTAATACCTCGAAACAATTTTTCATAAAGTAAAGCCAGGTCACTCGAGAAAAATCGTCAACAAATGTAACAAAGAATTGAAAACCAGTTTTTGATATCACTAGACAAGGACCCCAAACATCAGAGTGTACTAATTCAAAAGGGAAACTAAATCGTTTATTAACCCATGTAAGGGAAGACACCCGATGGTGTTTAGTAAATTGACAAGACACACTCATAAATTAGAAACATTTAGAAATTAAGGACATATCTTCTTAAAAAAAGGTAAAGAGGGGTGTCTTGACACTGGAACAGGCAATAGGTTAAGACACATGGTTATCCAAAATGTAGAGACCTTTCGATGCTCGTGATTTACCAATAATCTTCTTCGTCATAAGATCCTTGAAAAGTCACGATTGAGTTTACTCACAGATAGCAAATTAAATGTGAATCCAAGTAGTTGTAAGATAGAGGTTAGTGAGAATAATGGAGTAGGGTTAACAATGCCAAAACCAATAACAGAGTAAGGAGACCCATTTGCTAAGGTAACATAGGAAAGAGATGAGTGTTTTTGGAAAGTAGAAAAGAGATTGGGATTACCTGTCATGTGATCCGAGGCACTAGAATCAATGGCCCATTGGGAGGAAGAGAAAAGAAGACATGCAAATGTGTTACCTGAATCAGCAATAGCAGAGATAGAGTGAGATTAATCTTTCAATGCTTCTTAGTATTGGATGAATTTGGAAAATTCATCTGTAGAAACTGTAATGGTCTTCTCAGTGAATGAGGTCGATTGCAAAGTAGCTACTACATGAGCGGTGTAAGTTTTCTAATTTTATTTTGTAGTTTTCTACAAGTATGTTTGTTGTGAATTGGTTCATGACAATATTAACAAATGATTCCTCCTGTATCTTGATTCCAATGTCTTGTTCCTCCTTTGTTATTATTCCTCTGGAATGATTTTCCATAACGAGAATTCTGACTCACAAGAGCACTAAAGGTCTGAGCAGTGGGAGCAACTAAATCGTTATTGTCTGTACGAAGTATCCGAGTAAATACCTCATGCAGGGAGTAGATTTCAATGTTGGAAAGAATCTTAGACTTGTCAATCTCCAACTATGAGTTAATTTCAACTGAGAAACTCATGAAGGCCATCGATTCTCATTGAAATTTGGACTTTAATATCAAAGCTAAATGGTAACAAAACATTTAATTCTTCGTACATCCTTTTGAAGTTCATAAATTAAGCTTGAAGGGATTGGTCATGTTGTTCAGCTCTATAAAATCCTTTACTGGCCTCATAAAATTGAGAAGCATTTCCTTTTCCAGAAAATAGAAAATTCAAATAATCTATTAATTCTTTGACATACTCACAGTGATTAAAGAGGCTGATGACTTTGTCGTCAACAGAATTCCAAATCTGTAAGAACAACTGAGTGTCATCGAATAGCCACTCCTTGCGTGTATAGTCCATTTGAAGATCATCAGTAAGGTGATGATCTTTAGAAATACTCCTTAAATAAATTCGAACTGTCTTACACCAATCAGAATAGTTAAAGCCAGTTAACTTATGTTTTGTGATTTTTGATATCACAAGAATGACATCCATGAAAATAAAAACTTTGTTATCATTGGCCATGATAATAATAGTCAAAACCACTATGAGGGAGAACAGAGATCCAAAAGAGATGTTGTGACAAGCCTAGGTGAATGTCCTACTGAAAACACCAAGGAACAAGAGGAGCAGTGGCAAGATGGTGGCGGAAGTCAGACTGTTAGAAACGTTGGTCGGCAGGAGTTAACGCCGGAGGTGGTGACTGGAGGTAACAACGCTACAAGACGTGCATGGACGTGTCGGCGAGTGGGACTATGGCCGATAGTGGTGACCTTGCGTGTGACTCACGCGCAACTCTTTTGGTGGTCAAATTTCCGAGGTTGGCTTCCAATTATCATAAGAAGTTGGCAAAGGTAGTAGGTAAGTCACAATGAAAGCTCTAGGAAGCTTCAGTCAACAAAGAAGGCTATAGTCAGATGTAGTTAAGTCAATGAATTATCTTCTTCCATAATTTATGCAAGTCTTGTGACAAACATCTTTTCTTACTAGCTAGTGTCCAACCTTTTGATTCAATAATGGCTTCTCCATCTTTTTCGTCGTCTTCTTCTCTACCCTCTCGCCAGTATGACGTCTTCTTAAGCTTTAGGGGGGAAAGACACTCGTTGCAATTTCACCAGCCATCTATTTGTTGCTTTGTGTCAAAAGGGTCTCAAAACCTTCATCGACAATGAACTTAGTAGAGTCCAAGCAATTCAAGATTCCAATATCGCTCCTTGGGCAGAACTAAGACAGACTTCTGCTCACTTGGACAGAAAACTAAATACTCAAAAACCTAAACTAGGCTCTGATTCCATGTAAGAAAGAAATAGGTTTGTATTTCTTGATTATTTCACTGTATAGTAGTAAGGCTATATATACATATTTACAAGATTAAATTAGGGAATGTAATACCTATGAGCAAGGGACTATAATCCATGTAATGAAGACTAGAATCAATGACAGTAATGCTCAATATATAACAGGCCGCAGTCCTTCACTGTATGGAAAAAGAGAAGAGAATGCAAAAAAGCAAAAGAAGAAAAATGTCCCTTAAAGGGGAGCGACTTATGAATAAGTTTAGATCAATGACAAAATTGGTGGTGGGGATAATTAGTCAACATCAACTTATTCTTCACACTTGGTGAAGGGTCTCAGCTAGTAAGTTAAATCAAGCTCCAAGGTGGTTTGCTACATCAGCAACATGGTCAAAGAGTTGATTCAAGCGTTCGACAGTAATGGCTAATATGAATTTCTAAGCTGTTGAAATTGACATTTTTAACAAACAGAAATCTCCATCATCAGAAGTTGAAATGAAGGTAACAATTATAACTGTGATAGCCTAGAGATATTACACGCAACTTGCATTCTTTGCCATATTACTCCAGGTCAAGCAGAAGCTTAAAAGTCTACAAGAAGAAGAATCCACATTTTAGTTCCAAAATCCAGCCCTTCTTCAACAACGTGTCCAAATATGTATAAGCGAACCAAATCCGTCCGTTATTATCGCATCAACATCAAACTCTACTTCATGCCTTATAAACAAATTAAGGACTTCAGGACTCCAACTCCAGACACTCCTATGGTAAGGAACTACGGAAGAAGAAGTACTTTTACTTAAAGCTATGGAGAAAAACAATTCAGAAAGTGCAAATAAGAAAGAAAAATTACAGAGACCAATAACAACAATAAATGCAAGAAGAAGACGAAAAAGTTAAGATATTTGAACCTTCTAATTTGCTGGAAATTTCCGCACACTTTGAGACTTGAGAAGAAAATCCCAAATCCCACTTGACATTTGGAGAAGAAACTGAGGGAAATATGCAGAGGACTTGAGAAACCCACAACCAGGGATCACTTGTGCAATGGACAACCTAACAGGCAAATGGAAAATGAAAATGCTAATAAGCCCGCAAACAGTTAAGCGATGTTGGGCTGAAGAGCTTTAATTAAAAAGAAAGAGAGGAGAGAAAGATAGGTTGTGATCAAATTAAAAACAAAAAGTGCTTTCAGTCGTAACAACAGGAAAGAGCAGTGAATAGCAAGTTGATGTTTGATGAAATACAAAATCTAAAACCGTACCGAATTGGGCAATGCAGAATACAAAGATGATGATGTCGATGATAATCGTGATGAGCGGGTAGGTCACGTGCGCTTGTTGGGTAATTGGGCTCAGGCTCCTTTGATCCCTTACAACACGAAGTGGTTGAATTGTTCATTCTAATTTACAAAACAAATTGTACAAACCAAATGCTTGCATAATCGAGCGTGGAATTCCTTCTAATCGGATATTTAAATTTTAAATATTTTATTTATACAAATCTTCCAATAATTCATATATGTAAAGGCTTCAGATTTTCTGTCTCAAATATACTATTCTAATCTTATTTTTGCCTTAAAATGATTATATAAATAAACATAAAACGAATTCGTATTGAGGCCACAATAAATTTAGAACAAGATACTTGAGACAAAGGATCTAAACTCATATGTACACACGTAAATACTGAATTTTGAAGAAATAATAAATAGATTATTTTACTTGACTAAATAAATATACATTTATGTAAAATCAAATATATTTAATACATATAGAAGATACTCTTTTAATAAAATGATGAAAAGTAATTATCTTTTAATTATCTTGTAGTTTATGGTTACTCAAAATACTTAAATATCTATTGGTGAAATAAAATGATGAAAAGTAAAGAGATTTTCAAAATTATTGATATTTTAAATGAATATGTATATGATTTGATTTTTTAATAATTTATTATAATCAAACTAGCAGTAGTCGCGTGCATTAAATTTTTAAATGATTTCTTGTGACTTTCTTATTTTTATTTTAATATCATTGATTTGTTCTAATTTAAAATTTTGTTTTGGTTTTTATATAAAAATAATTAATTCATTTCATATTTCACTCAAACTGGAAATATCAAACCATGGATCTTAACAAGACAACTATCTTGAAGTTTGACATTATAGTCCACTTAAACATAATAATTTAAATTATTGTTAGTTAGATCTTATAAAGTTATATGCAAAATAAATTCTACCAATTGAACTAACTTAAAACCTAAAATTTCAAACTAATGAAATTTTTCTGAAATTTTTATGGTAATTAATGAATGAGAGGAATTTGGGATTTAATTTTTAAATGAGGTTAACAAGAGTTTGCGGGAAAAAAAAAAGGTAGCCTGTTTGCAAATAGAAAAAAAGGTCAGATTTGATGAGTAAAATAACTAAAGTCAAATCCAGAGAGAACCAAACTAAAAAGCTAGAGTTGAAATAAAAAATAAGATAAGAGAGAGATACAAGATAGAACACAACTAAATAAAAGGGTTCAATATAAAGGAAAATGTAGATGGAAATGTAAAATAAAAGAAAGACTTGTTGAGCAACTTTTATATATAATAAAACTCTCCATCTCCTAAGTATATAGATCTTATCTTATAGTAGTAATAGGTATTGTTCTCACAAGAACTATAGAAACTTAACAATTTAAATAAGAACTTTATCTAAGATACTAAGAATTGATTTTAATTAAAATAAATAACATAAATTAAAACAAATAATAAAATAAAACAAATAAGAATTGATAAGTGAGCTGCCAATGAAATTGATATTGGTAAAAGTTGAAGATTTAGGAACAATTTTATCCTTATTTTGTTTTCCTAACGGTCAAAAAAAATGAGGGATATTCAAAATCAAATAAGGATAGGAAAATATACTCTATCCTCACTTCAACTTATTTTAAATAAAACAAAAGATCATCTAAAAGGCTTTTATCATATTATTCATATGTAGAAAAATGATTCCATTTACTATGGTAGTTTTACTCTAATTTAGGAAGATAAACTTGTTCTTATGGCGCTTGGCAGCATGTCAATCTTATTGATTCAATTTATGTTTGATCCAAGATATCCTAAAATTTTGGTTACTCTCTCTCAAGGTCTAATCAAGTAATCTTAATTGAATTCGTTATACATAGATTTGTAACCTCTCTATTTATGAGCTACTCCGAACTTTTTCAATTAGATCTGAAGCAATCCTATAGATAATTAATTTCACAATTAAGATCTCTCTTCAATTGTTCATTAATATGATAATTGTAGGTTTATTAAGTTGCCAACTCTCCTTACACACCTTAGCACTAATTACTTGACTCTCTCTCGATTTATTATCAAGTATATGCATGAAAATTATCACAAATATTCAAAGATGTATTGAAATCAACAATAATTAAGGTTCACAAAATAATTTAAGAACAATTCCTAATAAGGATCTAGAAACTCAAAATCATGTTAAACATCATATAAATCCAATTAGACATTTAAGAAAATGAGAGAATTAAAGGGAAAAGAAAGAAAAACTAGTTTTGTCATGAGTTAGAAATTTGGAATTTCTTTGAAGCTCTTTTTAATGTCTCCTTTTGATCTTCTTTGATGTAGTGGATGGTACACTTTTTTTTTGTTTTTCTTGTTCTTGAATAGTTCTTGAGGCTTCTAGGGTTCTTTCTAGGATTTCCCTACTTAATTTTGTTCTAAAAATAACCCCAAAATATCAAAAGTACGAAAGAACTTGCAAGTTAGAAAAGCTAAAATTTACTCTCTATATTCTTTGTCATGTTCATGACAACTTATTTCCATGCTTCCAATTCTTCCTTTTTTTTCTTCAATTTCCTGTTTCCATTACTCATAAACTCATCAAACACCCCTTAAAACATGAAATCAAGATCAAACTCTTATTCTAAATCACTCAAACAATTAAAACACATACAAACATTAACAAGAACATAATTCTAAGTTTATATATATGGTAATCATCTAAGAAATACTTAAAAACACTCTTAAACACCTATAAAAACATAATATAATCTACACCTATCAACATCCCCACTCTTCTTAAACCTTTGCTTGTCCTTAAGTAAAAGTAAAAACTACAACCATACAAAACATATAAATACATAAACACATAATCATGCAACAATACAATAATGGTACAATGGCATCAACTCTTATTGAATTAACTTAACCTAAAATATCAATCACTTAAAAGAGTGCCAACATACTAACTACTCCTTTCATGTTTAAATGCTTTAATTTGAGTATACATATCAATCAAAATATTAACACCCTATTCATACACTTATGATGCTTGTAAGCATGCATTTATTATTAATCAATCAAAAAGGCAAACTATCATTATGTAACCTTTTATGAAAATTCTTGCTATTTGCAAAAGATCAGTAGGTTTCATTTATTATAACACCATTTTTCTAGATTTTCTTTAAAGATATCATAGTTTTTTAGCAAGAAGGCAAACAGTTTGTCATGAATATCTCCCGGTTACTCAACTAGGCCACGTTTTATTTAGTGTAGCCTTTTGATGTGAAGACAAATATTTTGTGATTAATGCCCCCAGGCCCCAACTACTAAGCTATATCACAAATCTCAACTAGCTACCAGCTGTATTCTTAACCCAATTTTCTTTGAAAAGGGCCAATATAATAGTTATTTATTTAATATACTTTTTTATTTAATTTCCTAACCTACTTCATTTTTTCTTAGTCAATCACTCTTATGAATGGATACTAATGATGCTAACCAATTCAATTTACTGTAATTATAAATGTATACAGCAAATTTCATAAGATGAAAGAATAGGTTTTATATCCTAATTAACATACATATTCATCCCAAAAGACACTTAAAACACAAAATTCGTAAGTAACTATGGCTTTACAATTTAAATCATCATGTTAAAAAATAAGTCAATTCCATTCAATCCAAGCCATTGACACATTTGTACAATCCACACATCATAATGCCAACCTAATAAAAAACTACAATATAAATGCAAAATTCACACACACATGATTTGCAATTGCATGTACATCCCCACACTTAAATAAAACATTATTCTCAATATGGAAAACACAATAATACAAATAAAGACAAATAACAACAAAGAAAAAGTTAGAGCAAAAATACTTATAGTGCTTTGATAGTGATGGTATGGGTGATGAAATTTGAAGACACTTTATGCCATAAATTTCCAGCAATTCGCTCCCTACAAAATCAACATAAGAAATAAAAATAACAAAGTACCAACAAAATAAATTGAAAATAAAAATAAAATAAAAAATATCCTACTTCTTGGGCTGCCTCCAAAGTAGTTCTTATTTCATATTGTTAGCTTGACATATTCTACCTTCTGCCCTTAATCTAGGTTTATTATGAGTGGTTTGTTGCCACCTTTTCTCCACATGGTAGTTTAGTAGCCTGTAAATAAGCTACATGTTGTAAGATAACAAGAAGGGCAAAATTGATAAAATTAAGAAAACCAATTAAGTTTACTAATGCCTTTTTCAGTAACAAACTATCAATAAAATAGGAAATAATGAAACTCCTTAAATTGTTAATCGAATCCCACATTTTGTCTTGTAAGAAGGAGATCTGCTCTTCTTTTTCAATCAACCTCGTCCCTTCTTCTGCTTTTGCTTCTAGAATAGAGACTTCCTTATATTCTTCCAGATCTATGTCCTCTGTCATCTACTCCTCTTACTCTTCTTCATCTTTTAAATATTCAACTACATCGATTTTCATGAACGAGCTACGATCCTTCAAATTCTTTAATACCTTATTCATATTGAATTCCACTTGTTCATCAACAATTCAAAGGATAAGGTTGCCTTCATGGACATCCACCAAAGCTCTTCTAATGCTTAAAGAGGGTCTACCAAGAATTAGTAGGAAGTTTCGATCCTCTTTAAAGTTTCGCACGATGGAATCCATGAATTATAAACTTATCCATTTTTATAGGCACATCCTTCACCATGCTAACCAATTTCTCTATCGATTGATCCACTAACTAAATAAGCATGGAAGTTGGCTTCACATCTCCTAGACAAATTTTCTTAAAAATTGACAAAGGCATAATATTAATACTTGCATCTAAATTACATAAACATTTAGAAAACTCTAAATTACCAACTACACAGGGTATAGTAAAACTCCTTGGATCTGTCAACTGTGAGGGCATATGGTTGGTAATTATAGAGTTGCAACTTTTAGTTATGGACATCATTTGATGATCATCCCAAGTCCATTTGTTTGATAAGATGTTTTTAAGAAATTTCGTCTACTAATGTATGCTTTCCAAAGCTTTCACAAAGGTCAAGGTAATTTGCAATTTTTTCAACTTTTCCATAAACTTTGCAAATTTTGAATCCAATTTGTTCTTCTAAAGTCTTTATGGAAATGGTATTTTTGGTGGATACAGAGGAGAAGGAACATAAGGAGAATCCTTATTCTTATCTTTATGCTTTTTCTTTTTCTCTTGGTTTTCTACAAGGTGGGGTTCATCTTGTTTATATGGTAGTTCTACTAACTCTTTCTCACTCCTAAGTGTGATAGCCTAAAATTTCTCGTTTAGATTTACTTCTATATTGCTTGGAAGGCTTCCCATACTTCTTGTAGATAATGCATTGGCTAATTGACCCACTTAAACCTCCAAATTATGAATAGAAGAAGCATGAGTCTTTGCTACTTGTTTGAATTTCCCTTCTAGACTCATCTGGGCCTCTTTTATACTCGTGAGCTTGTCTATAAGCTTGTACAGTTTTGAATCATTTACGCTAGACTTGTCTTATTGAAATCCTGGTAGGCCTTAAGTTCTTATTTAAGTCCTTATATTATTAAACCAAAAACAATTTAGGTGGTTCTGCCAGAGAGTACTGTACGAGTTTGAATAAGGATTGTTACCTCCCTTATGATATTGTGCCCTTATAAAGTTGTATTACTGTACATTGTTATTTTCCATTAGGAAGCAATAAGTTGTGATATGGCTCTCTTTTTTCCATAGCTTGCACCTTTGCTGAATTGCTTTGAGTAGAGAGCAAAAGGTGGCTATTATGCTATTCAATTGTTGGGTAGGTTGGTGATCTTAGCCTACAATGTCGTCACTAAAATACAAAAAATTTCATAAAATGAAAGAATAGGTATCATATCCTAATTAACAAACAAATTCATCCCAAAGTGTAATAAACCCATTTTCATTACTTAAGGTTAGAGCCTTAGGCTATTGAATTACAAGAGGAATATCGTTTAGAAATTAAGAAATGTATTTCATTCACATGCATACTATTAGCATACACATATGAATTATAATTTGTACACATTACAAAGATAGTATAAGTACTCAATTGACATATTCTAGGGTATGAAAGATTTAAAATGAACATGATGTGAATTATGAATTGTTATGTCTTAAATTTTAGTTTGATTGGATTCCAATTAGTAATTTGGAATTAATTGTTATTAATTGAGAGAGTGATGAATTAATATGTACATTTGGACTAGGAAAATTGCCAAGTGGTAAGATAAATTGATATATGAAAAATTAGGATGACTAAGCCTATTAATTGAGTGACGTTTGGTATAGAAAAATAAGTGACAAGTGGACTAGTAATTAATTGACAAATAGATCAATTATAGAGTGACAAGTGGACTGGAAACTAGGTGACAAGTGGTTGCTATTGGAAGAGATAGATGGCTTACATGCCAAATGACATGCGTCTAAGTCTAATGGAGACACCTTGCACCTTGTGAAGCTAAGCTAATATAGAAAATGTTTCTGTTGTCTTCTCCTTTGTTTACCACCGAAATTGCTTCTATATGATAGTTGTGATTTGCATTATGTTTTAGGGTTTAATTTGTTAGGTATTTAGTGTTAATTTGAGTGTTTAGTCTATATTTAGGTTTCAATTGTGTTAGTTTATGTGTTTAATTGTTTTTTATGGGTTATTATGAGTCTTTGAGCTTAAATGTTATATTTTTAAGGTACCTTAATACATTTGTTAGTGTTTCAGGGTAAACGGTAAAGAACAGAGAAGTTTTGAATAGTTTCAGGCCAAAAATATGACCTACGATCGTGGCACAATAGGCCACGACACGATCATGACAGAAAGAGGCAAGCTGATGGAACATAGGCCACGATCGTGCACTTTAGGCCACGATCGTGGTTGTGAGCTCTGTGCCAGGCCACAATCGTGCACTTTGAGCCACGATCGTGACAAAGAGAGTTAGCCACTAGCCACAATTATGACGCCCCACTCCCATTTGACACATGTCTGTACACCCCTCGGACGAACGCACACAAGCCTGACATAAATGATGTGCTAACTATTTCATTTTCACTACATTGCATGGCATCATAATTAAATCATAACTAACACAATGTTTAAAATCCTAAAATTTCCTTATTTCATTTCATAAACCCTAATTTATAATGTAGCATTATATCTATCGTCCATGTTTATACAATATCAACCTATGAGAGTATACAGCTCTGTCTACAAAGTATGTTACATATATGAGGAATTAACAAAAATTAAGACTAATCCTTTAGTCCCAATTGACTGACCTTTGAGCCATGTTTTCTATCCAAAAGTCATACAAAATCTCTTCTAAGCAGTCTTAAAAGCTAAGTTATCGCTCTCTCGAACCTGAAAATGTCAACGTTGCAATTTGGTTGAGTTTTGCGAACTTAGTTGAGTAACCATCCTCGATGGTTTACTCTTGTCATGCAACACAGCAATTCATGTTATCATATAATTCACATCATCTCGATTATCATCATGTAATATCACGAAACACTTTGTTCACAATTGTCACATTTAAAAAATCCATACAATTCATCATTTCATTATGATCATGTAAAAAATATTCATCGACAAGCTTTCATATATTTCAAACAAAAAAAGTCCTCAAAACATTGCAATCATTCAATTTATTCATATCATATGTGTATCCAATGTTTATAAGACTCAAATTCATTTATTTTGTTATTATGACCGAGTGCCCTTTTCACTGTCCCGTATCCGTTATGGATACCAGGCTCATTCATATTGTCTCTTATCTATTAGGGATATAGTGCTCATTATAAATATTGAGCCATAGACTCTTACTACAGATGTTTGAGCTGTAAGCTCTTTTTCACTGACTACTCGTCACAACTTCCTTTATATTTCATGCATTCATGGAATAAAATGCATTACACATATTCAATCATCATATTCAGTTCATTACATTCGCATTCACTTTCTCATTCGCACTGGTCATCGGACCTGGTCTGGAATTCAACATATAAGTTGAGAAAACATTTATTCAATCACATTCACATTCAAGGAACACTTCCAATATGTTATTCATGCATCAAACGCCTTGGACATTTTATATTAGAAAATTAGTACACATACATCACATATCAATTCAATTCAGAATCAAACAAACAATCAAGGTGAGACCATCTTAGGTTACTCGTAACTGCTCCCTTTTAGCTTATTGCCTTGAAGTCTCGGTAATGTCTGGAAGTGGTCACTCAATGTGCTCTTCTATATACAATCACATTACTACATTGCACATTCAGGTGATTAAGCACATTTATAAATGTATCAAGTATTATGCATGTTCAATGACAAATTCTCAGGTATGTTTCTTTAATACACTTTATAAACAATCTACAACACCTTCCAAGCATTCTTTACTCCAAAATACACTTTACTCACCTTAATCCTTTCTTTCAACATCAACTAAATTCATTTAGGCTCTTATTTAAACCTTAATACCTTATATGGCAATACCCTAGCATTGGTTGGCTCAAAGTTCACCCAAAAGAAAACTCCTTTTCTCCATAGGTCTGGCCATGATCGTGGTGTCCCAACCACAATTGTGTCATAAACTTTATTTTCTCAGGCCATGATCATGGGATAAGAGCCACGATTGTGCCCTGCATTTTTCTTCCTTTATCCATACAATTTAACACTTATACGCACATCAATTCTACTCTAAATTTTCTAGAATTCATACACACATTAATGCAATTTCATTTTATACTAATTCAATGACCAAATTGATCGCATTAAACTCTCAAACCTCTACTCATTTAATTCAACATTTCCTACCCAATCTCTTCATTCTTGAAATCCTATTCCTTTTCCATAATTCCTCATTCATAATGCATCAAACAATTTATTCACTAAGTTACATCCTCATTTTAAGCACAAATTAAGTCCAAAAGTATCATAATTATACAGTTCATCCTTAATTGGTTCAACATTGCATAATCAAAACATTTCTGTGAAAAATCATTGCCCACGATCATGGCATCGTGATAGAAACTAATCTCCCATTTATCCTATAGTTTTCCAGTTTTCTCAGGACAAATTTTTAGGTCTGTTTCATATGAACATTATGACCTAGAAAATGAGGTATTTAAGCAAAGCCCTGTTCTAATAAAATGTTCCTATATTTCTTAAGTTTCTAATAACATCAAATTCATGCATTTTTGTTCAGTATTATGCAAGTTATAACCAAACTACTACAGACTATTCTTATACCACAATAGCATGCAGTTCTCAACTTCAAGCCAAATTTCAAGACTCTTAAGTACAGAATTTAAATTCAATTCCTTCACAAAAATTATAGCCATATATCTCTAGTTTAATCTAAATCTAAATCAATTCAATTTGGATATCTACAAATCAAGATATGGCCAGAATACAGATGCATATTCAGTAACAACACTCCATATAACATACTCCATCACACTTCATTGCCACAAATTCTATCATTTCTGTATCATTTCAAGTTGATTTCTTCAGTTATACCTCAATTTCAGATCAATATTCTCTATTCATAATTCAAAAATTCATGAATAATCACAACCTAGAGAAAGAATCTATTCCATACTTTTCTATATCACATTTTCTACAATTCACAAATGTTCATTTGACTCCAATTATCACAATCTTTTATCACACTTTCTGCACATTTTCACTCTGCTTGTATCACTGAAATTGCTTCTTCCTACACCACTCACGCATGCATCAATCCATAAGTATGAAAGCACACCACTCACTCATGCATCAATCCACAAGTATGAAAATATCATCCCTTTATAATTATTATTATTACGTTAACACAAATAAGAATCAAATCTTTGATCATTATCCTAAATATTAATTTACTCATTATCAAAATGTCATTTACGCTACCCATAAAACTTAAAGCATAACTTACTTGATTCAGCAAAATTCCAAAATGAGATTTCGGTGAAGAAAAGAGAGAAAGCTGAAATCTTCAAATGGGCTGAAGTGATTCAGCTTGTGTAAGGTGTAGCATGGATGTAGTATTCAAACAATACATAAGCCAATTACACAAAAATTAAAGAGTATGTTGTTTAGGTGATGGAAGAACAAGGAGAGAGAGTGTCGGTGAAGAACACGCAAAAACTTCCTTACGCAACTAAAATTCCTAAGTGATTAGGTGTCTTAATTGCGTAATTACACATGTCACCAATGCATGTCTTCCATTTGTCCATCATCTAAGCTACCAAATGTCACACTTCCATTTGTCTCTTATTTCCACATTTTTCCTAGTCCAAATACCCCAAATTTTATAAATTTTCAAAATTCCTAAAATCAATTTTAATACGCACCAATTCAATTTTCAAGAAAAATAATCCATAATTCACATTTTAATCACATTAAAATCACTTATACCTGAAAAATGTCAATGAATGCATGTACAGTAATTTTAATGAGTATCAACATTATTCACGTGTATGAGTATGCCATACGATGCATGAAATGTACTTCTAAATTCTCAATAAACTCTCGTGTATCATAGAGTTCTAACCCTGATCATAGGATAATGGGATGTTACAACAATCGTGGCAGGTAGGGCCATGATCGTGGCCTGCATCGGGTTGACACAAAAACTCAAGTTTCGGGAGACTTTTTAGACCGTTTCGACCCCAAATCAACCCTAGGACTTCCAAAGTATAAATATAACATTAAGGGATAGAAGAAGCAGCCTTCGAAGAGATTTTTTGCATCAGTCAATTCCGAAACCCTAGATAGCATATCGAGAGATTTGAGGAAGGAGACGAAGGAAGAGAGACACGAAGAAGAAGCTTGACATGAAGCACTTCTCGGAATAGGTGGTTTCCTATTGTCGCTACCTCCACGATTCCATTTCGACAGTATTTTTCATTTTTATTTCAATTTTGTTGATGTATAGAATTGGGATAATCGTTGAGAATAGTTGTTGTTAAATGTCAATTTTTATCTAAACTCACCTTCAGGATTTTGATTTTAGAGATTAATTAAGTTTGATTTATTATGTTTTCATTGAGTTATTTGTGATTCAATATCTGTGCTTAATACTTCGGTAATAAACTGAGGGTGAACTGAGTGAATATCATCGAATTTGGCTAACGAGAGTTAGGTAGTTTATAGATAAGAATTGAATTAAACAGCTGATATCGTGTAACGAGAGATCGAGCATAGGTTTCTGATAGGTTATTAGAAAAATTCAGAACTAATTTAGGTTTTGGGTAAATTCAAAATCGAGAGATTACAATTCTATAATTTAAATTAGGGATTATAAATTAGAGTTAAAGATTATAACTCTGGAGAGAGTAATCCACCCTAGGACCATCTAGACCTGATAATTCAATAATTCCATAATTGATTAGATTTTCATTAATTTCGAATTAAAACCCCCTTTCTCTCAATTGGTAGTTTCTAGGTTGATTCTGGATTGGGTTGTGCAAAATTGCTATTTTGTTTATATTTTATGAGTTCAATTATTGAAATTGATTGTTGATTGATTAATTTTCTACTTAGTTGTTTATTTACGTTAATTGTGAAATAGAGTCAAGCCTTAGATTTTAGGATTAGATTAATCCTCCTCATGGGATTGATACTTTAGGTATTACATGAATGACCCATGCGCTTACAGAAATATTGTGGTAATAAATATTAAAACTTAACGTATGTAACCTTGTGATCAAGTTTTTAGTGCCCGTTACTGGGGAGGCGATAGTTTAGTTCTATAGTTTAAGACATTCAGATTAGTTTTTAATTTTTATTTCGTTCTTTAATTTTAATTTTAGAATCGTGCCCTTATATGAACACAAGACATGAGAGGTTCAAGTCGTGCAGCAAAGACGTTAGATTTAGTTATCAATTGACTAGAACGAACCCTTAGGAAAGCTCGGTGAGAAGAAGAAGAAAAGATAGGAAAATCATCAATTGCCGAGGAGTTTCAACAGAATATGGATTAGGAAGCGCACCAAAGACGCAATAGAGGACCTTGATGGACTTCATAAGGCCAGGGTTTAACCCATCGAACCAAGGAGTGGCTAGGTCACTTGTTCAAGCAGCCTCGCTCGAGATAAAACCTGCACTCCTTATTATGCTTTAGTAGAATGTGCAATTCTATGGATTGGCAAACGAGGATCCTAACGCACACATCATTAACTTCCTCAAGATTTGTGATACCTTTTGATATCATCAAATGTCAAAGGATGTTTTTAGAATTAGGTTATTTCCTTTTACTCTTAGAGATAAGGCGAAGGCTTGGTACCATTCACTAAGCCCAGTCAACATCACGACATGGGATCAGCTTGTGCATGCCATTTTAGACAAGCATTTCTCGTTGACTAAGACCACCAAGATAATTAAGGAAATCACTAATTTCCAACAAGGTGACAGGGAATCAATCTACGAAGCGTGGGAAAGATATAAGGATCTATAAAGGAAGTGCCCACATTATAACCTACACAAGGAGTTCCTTTTGCAGACTTTTCACAATAGAGTAAACCCACCAACTAGAGGCACGATTGATGCAGCATCGGGAGAATTCTTTATGTGAAAGACTGTTGATGAAGTAGAGGATTTGATTGAGGGGATGGCAAGCAATAACTATTTATGGACAAACAAGTGGGGGAGGCCACCGGCTACTTTCAGAGAGCATAAGAGAATTGTTGCGATCGATCAGATGATAAAGATAGAAGCAAAGATCGACAACTTGACATGACAACTAAACAATATGAAGGTATCATCCTCAGTTCAGGTGAAGGCTGCATAGTTGAAGTGTGAGCTCTGTGGCCAGATAGACCATGATACTGTGAGGGTTATTTAACGAAGGAGGACAGTCAGGAGAAAGTGAATTATATGGGAGCACAATATGGACGAGGAGGGGGTAACAACCCCTACTCCAACACTTACAACCCTAGGTAACCACCCTAACTTCTCCTGGTCAAACAACAATGGAGGTCAATTCAGGCCTCAGGGACAATCGAGCTTCTAGCAAGATAAAGCAAGCTTGATGGAATCAAAGTTAGACAAGATTTTGGATAAGATCAGAGGCATGGAGGAAGCACATAAGAGGCTCAAAAACTAATTCAAGCAAGTAATGAAGAACCATGCCTCATCTATACACAATCTAGAAGTCAAAGTGGGCCAATTAGCGGAGGCAATGTCGACTTGAAATGTTGGAACCCTTCCAAGCAACACTAAGTCTAATCTGAAAGAACAGATCACGATAATTGGCGAAACCTAGGATGAGGAACCTGAGAAGGTAAAGGGATGAGAAGATGAAGGAAAGAGTTAAATAAATAAAGAAGGCTTTCCAAGTGAGCTTATGATCGAGTCACTTAAGGCAACTCGACGTGTATTTCCGTTCCCTATTATGGAGCAACAAGAGTTATATGCAAAGAGGGCAGTAAGGTAATTACAGGAGATTGGATCCCACAAGGTTGAGGAAGTGACGGAACAATTACAGACAGAGCTCAGATTAAAAGAATCTATCAAAAAGATGGTTAAGGAGCAAGCATCGAAAAAAGACCCCAACATCACACAGAAAAAGAAGGACCCAGGGGATCTTTTTATCCCCTGCAGCATCAATATAATCATCATAGATAGGGCATTCATGGATTTGGGCACGAGAATAAACATGATGCTCTACACTTTTAGTTTGAAGATGGGGTTACAAGAGTTAGAACCACCGTGAGCTTAAAAGAGCATCGAGCTACTGAAGTTAAAAGAAGTGCTGCATAAGAGGCAACCTATGGGAAAAAATAAAAAAATATTTACTTCCTTTGATTGTTTTTCTTAGAACGTTTGAATTCTGTAGTTAGGTTTATTTTCAAATAAAATCATAAAGGAATAAGATTTTGGAATAATTTGGATGATTGTTCAAGTATGGAAAGGGAGGCGAAAAGGGCCACAAAAGAATTAAGGTGTGAAATTAAAAAGAATGGACAAAGAACAAAGGAAGGAAAATTTAAGAAGTGGTGGGAAGCTAGGCCACGATTGTGGCCTGTGACTATATAGTACAAGGGAAAAGCAGCATGCTATGATCTTGACATGCAACTGTGCAGAAATGAGGGAGGATTTAGTTTTTAAAAAAATCTTACCATTTTAACCTTGTAATTATTAGAGTTATGTAAATATAGTGCCCTGGAAAGTAAGTGTATTTACTTATAACTTAATTTTCTTCCAGTTACTTTTGTAATGAAAATATTTACTATTAATAAAA
>JAOTAY010000006.1:16618655-16641025 GCA_025629805.1 Erythroxylum baracoense
TGATAAATCTTGATTTTCTTGAAATTGTTGAATTGCTCTCTTTAATCTAGCTTTTGATTTTAATTGTTTTCTTATTCGAATTTCACATAAAACCCCCTAAGAATCGTGTGAGTGTGTGCATTTTCTTTTCGTGACTTGTTCTCTTATTTTTATCTTAGTTTTTCATCTAGCTAATTCACTTGCATTCTTGCTTTTAAGCACTCTTGCTTGCTTGAAAAGAAAATTAGTGCATATTTTATAGTTCTCTATGGGATCGATACCTTACTTGCCTCTACGTGCGTAGAATTTTAAGGTTTAATTTGTAGGACTAAACGACATCCTGTCAACAAACATGATCAACATGCTTATGGCTGGCCTACAAAATATGATACGTGGTGTAGCTCTATCATGCATTTTCTATTTCTGATTTCACTGTTTTAAAAAGACAAGCTTCAAGGCATTATCTGCGACAATTTCTTATATAAATTGAGTTGCAATTGGGAGATAGATTTGGCACATTCCTAACTCCTTTTAGTTTTTAACTAAAACACAACTTGGAATAATTGCAATTACTTCTTCTATGTAGAACCTTTTAATAATTGCAATTTCCTTAACAACTTGAAAAGCTTACAATTGAATATTGAAGTGGTAGGTTATTGAATAAAAGACAAAAGAGTCCCAGTAAACATAATAATTACATTTGCTCTTCTAACTATTACAATATCTCCATTTTTTTCTACTTATATCTGACAACTAAGCTATGAAATTACACGGGACCTACAAAATAAAGATATAAACACAAATATTAGGACTTATGAAAAGTTTGCATTATGCATATAAATTTGTACACATACTTAACTGCTTTCGAATAACAATACATCTTCTGAACAAGACTCTTACCCTAACGCAAAGAATTTGTTTGACATATTTTACGACAAAAACAAACTTTCATGTCTTTCACAAATACCAAGTACCTACAAGAGACCTTCAATTTTAATATTGATTAACATTAATTTATACAATTGGCATTGCTACAAACAATAATTGAATTACTTACTTTTGTATTAATGCATTCATAAAAATGTTGACTAATGTTAGGCTTAGCATTTGAAATCTGTAACTTCATCAAGGCATTATAATTGGGGAAATTAATATTCAAAATCTATGTTATATATAGAAATATCAATATTAATTATATTTGAATGCAATTAAATTATCACATAAAACAAATAATATATATTACAATTGTTTAATCATTGAACATAATACTTTACCTTTACAAAATTGAGAATATATCCTTCTAACTTCTGCTACATTATCAAAAGAACAATAAATAGCACCCTTGAATCTATTAACAACACCTTGACAGTCTTCCCATGTCAAATATATACCAGGTGCATACCCAACAAAAGTTGCATATACTTTATTTCTGCCTATATTTCTTTATCCTGTTACAATATCATCATACAAATATTTAATTACTACCTTAAATGCATCACAACTATGATTCTTTTCATAAATTCACCCAATAAAGAATTAAATGTCCAAAATGGTGAAGAGAAGCCACATCATTATGAGACCTATAAACTATATTCGATGGGTATACAAGTACTAACTATATTCATCACATCGTCATTTCATGGCACAATTATATTGAATTCTTCAAATTTCACATGATTTCGTGACACATAACACTGCTTCATGAACTTATGCTTTATTGTTTGTTAAAAGTTTATATTCTAGTGTAATGAAATAATTCAAACATGTTAGAACGATCAATACAATAAGTGAACAAGAAAATTCAATTTTAGCATCTACAGCGATCAAATATATATAAGAGCCAAACATCTGATATCATATATGTCCTATCTAAAAAAATTTAACCCTGTAGAGTTCGTAATTATAAAAAAGGTAAATGTGGAAGCACGATGTGATTTAGGAACAAAACATTTTCAGATCATTGCATAAATGAACGAATATCAAATTTCAATTTCAAACCCTAGTACAACAACATATTATTTCATAAATAATCAAGAACAAACAACAATAAAGATCGAGAGGATCAATTGTACCCTAGTTGGCACCACAGGAAATCAAGCAACGAAAGTCACAAGTTCAAAAACTTTCGGTTTTCTCCCGACGTCAAAATCACTCTCTTATGAATCAACCATGTATGAAAGAACGTTTGTTGGTTTGATAAAGCAATTAACTTCGCAATAGGAGAAACGCCAATCACGATTCACTGTCTTATGAATGTTGGGGAATTTTAGTTATAGATTAGGGATTTTAGGTTCGTATTTTTGAAGTTATCAATTGAGAAGAGAGTGAGATATGAGAATAAGCGAAACGAAGTCGTTTTACTATAGATAAGAAATAACATCATTTCGCTAATCAGAAAACTTTCTCCTAATGGCGTTGACGTGTTTGATTAGTGAGGGACCCTTGACACTTGGCAATGCCACGTCGATAAAGATAACTGTAAGATTAACATAGGGTTATAATTGAAAAAAGTTAAAAGTTTAAATATTTTATTATTGCTTTTTTAAGTTCGCGCTTTAATTGCAAACTTGACGAAAGTTTAGGATTTTTTTGATAATTAATTAAAAAAAAACGTGAACGTGAACTGATTGGTGGTGATAGGGTATAATGAGATAAGGTCTTTAAAAAAAAAAAAGATGATAACTAATGAAAACAGCCGCCTTTAAATTTACAATTATCAATTTGCATTTATTTAAATATCGAGAGAGAAATTATGTTTACGAGTTAAAAAAGACAACTTTAACTGTTATTTAATTTTTTACGTTACCTATAACAATACCGTAGGAGATGGGTTGAATAAACGCATGCATGCACCCCACCAACGGCCGTACTTTTCGGGCTCAACTTTTGGATTGTTTTCTCCCTCAAAGGACAAAGAAAAAAGGAACAGTCATACCATAAATAACTGACGCTTTTTGTTTTTTTTTTGTTTTTGATTAGTTATTACGGTTAACAAAAACATTTGACGAAGTTCATGGATACATATGTTCTGTTTCCTCTTGTTCGTTATCTTGCTTGTTATCCTTCGCAAAACCACTTTCTTTAACTATATGATCAAACTTTGACATTTTAATTCTAAACCAGAGCAAGACAAGCGCTTTAATAACCCTTTTCTGTTTTTCTGTTCATTCTATTTATCTTATCTTGTTTTACTGTCTGGTGGTGCGTGGGGAATATGAAGTCGCTCAGTTCTGTAAGTTTCCATTGCTTCTTGTTCATGGGGAATTTATTTTTCTTTTTCTTTTTCTTTTAATATTTTTTAGCATTATGGGTTCATTTGGATTGGTTTTTTGGGGGAAATACTATGTTCCTTTTGATTGAGGATGTGAATGAACTTTCATGGAGATATGTTGCATATTGTGATCCCAGAATACTTGTTACTGTGCTGAAGATAAAGAGAAAGACACCAAAGGGGTTCGGATTATTAGAATCGACAATCTGTAACAACATGAAAAGTGATACTTGAAGTGCTGGTTCATATTTTTCCTTAATGATTAACTGTTGCCACAATTCAAAGCTTCAATCTTACTTCCACTCCGTATTTCGGTACGCAGTTGAAGTATTGCAATTATTAGCTTAGTTCCGAGCATGAATTTGTACTTGGTGGAAGTTTTTGCAGTTGTCTAGTATAACCAATTTTGAGGGATTAATTTCTGTTCATGGTCAGTACCGTGCCTAGTTATTATGGAAAACTGTGATCTTCCTTTCAACAATCAATTCTTTAGAATTAAAGAGTAGTTGTATAACCTCCATAGTACTGATTAGCTTCTTGACTAGCATTGGCTTTCCTTGGAAACTCTTACCATTTTACAATTTGGATAACAAATTGGTTGAATATATAATTTACATTCTCTTTGGTTCTTTCCGGTGCTTCACTGAAAACAGAAAAATATTTCATGTGATTTCACTTATTACACTCGCATTCACTGCCTATTTGCAATGGTCTTCCCAATCTAATTGATGTTTGTCTGGCATGTCTAATTATTCTGTATTAATAATTCTCTCTTTTCCCTATCTCAGGTATCTCAGCCTGCAGATTCAAAGAGCAAGATATCATATTTCTGCACTGCTCTTTTTCTTTTCTTTGTTATCTTCATAGGAAGTGCAGTTATTATACCGGATTACAAAGAGGTATATACATACATATCTGTCTGAGTATGTGAACAAGATTAGCATATTTTATATGTTGTTTTATGGTTCTAGGATTGCCATACTCTTCCGATGGTGCTTTGGCCTTTCCGCTTTTGATGTTTCTAATTTGATTTATTTTTGTGTTCATAAAATCAGTTAGTATTTGAGCTTTTTATGTGAATAAGTTTTGAATACATTGTGCAGAAATTGTCAAGATGGAGAATAGTTGATAGTTTTCAGAGTATAAAATTCAACAGTTGTAAGGTTTGTTCTAATTCCTTAGAAGTATGAGCAATCACAGTAGAAGTTCTTTTCATAAATGAACTTTTTGTTATTGGCTGTTACCTGTTTTAGAATCGCTGCAAGCCTCCTGGAACTGAACAATTGCCTCATGGCATTGTCTCCCAGAAATCTAATTTGCAAATGAGGCCACTATGGGGCTTCCCAAAGGTAAAAGTTCTTGAGTTAACTAATGGAAGCTTTACTCTGAAAACTAATCGTTCATTTTCCAAACATATAGTCATTGGAAGCCAAAAGATAGCATCATATAACCAACCTTTCATCAGTGGAAATGCCTTGTACAATGCGTTCCCTTCAAAAGGAAAATGAATTCACCATTTTTGCTCTTCAAGATTTTCAGACAAAAATTAATGGTTGGGAAAATTCAATTAGGTCTCCTTTTAGATTCCATCATATGTATATGTATCTGTGCACATGTAATTATCAAGTGTATGCTTATATACATGTATATATATACAGGACTAGGCTTGCATAAACATGCATATGACTTGCATCGTCACCTGATCATTGTTTTTAACTCTTCGAATTAGATCCTGGTTTTACAGCTTGTGTCATGATCAGAATGGTCTGATGACACTTTTGTTGATATCATCACCAACTGATTCTTGTTAAATGATTTTATTGTGACAATCTGACTGCATTTTGTTCTTCTTTCCACCTTCGTGTTTAATATTTTGATGCTGAAATTGTTGAAGTATTCCTATGCCGTTCATAACCATTCTCCATTCATTTCATTATTAGACATGGTTATACATGAGTCAGTAAAGTTGTTATGACGCCTCCTCCTTTTTTTTTTCCAGTTCTACATAATGAAAAATAGATAAACTACAGGAACTTTTTCAGTGTCCTTGTCAACCAGCCAAATGGCTGTTCTTACTATTTGCACTTCATGGTAAATCTATCACTGAGATTGGATGCTACTAATTTGATTATGGCAGCTAGTTGTAGGAAATTTTGTTTGTATAAATGCTAGAAATGTGTATACAACCTACTGATACTACAGTGGTTTTGTAATGATCACTTGGTTGAAATTGTTTGAAAGCTAATATAAATGAGCTATCGTATGACTTTATGGACCACAAGTCGTAGAACTTAATGGACGAGTCTGCATGTCACTTAATCTCTAATAATTTTTTGGAAAGTCATCAATGGAACTTCTTTTATGTTTAGTCTGAAAATTCTTTGTTTTTAAGTACCTCATTCGGTTATCAATACAGAACACAACAAATAACCATTAGCTAATCGAAGCAACAGCTGGTGGGTACCAAAAGTAATTGAAATGTAATACTGTTCACACTCAGAAAATCATAACCAAACATTGTGAAGTTTTCTATATTGATTTGGCTAATAATTCTGAGGGAGACATACACAATATTTGGATTCTGATATTGCTCAAATTCTTTTCCTGATCTCAATAATGACAACATGCAAATGGTTTGGACAGGGCATTGAAAATTCCTCAATTAGCTTACTTGCACTATCTGCTGGAATAAAACAAAGATATCTTGTCAATAAAATGGTTGGGAAGGTGCTTAACCAATTTTTTACCTTTTTAAGTTATTTGGATTCTTCATATGTTGCAATTTCCTGTAATTTTACATTTTGCAGTTTCTATCAAGTAATTTCTCTGTGATGCTTTTCCACTATGATGGCATTGTTGATGAATGGAATGAGTTCGAATGGAGTGATCGTGTTATACATGTTTCTGCACGTAATCAAACTAAGTGGTGCGTTGTCTTATCCTTGCAGTCCTTGCTTGTTTCTTTTAGCTGTTGTGTTCTTGAAATACATACATCATGGTTTTGGTTTTTGTGATGGTTAGGTGGTTTGCAAAGCGATTCTTGCATCCTGATATAGTAGCAGACTACAATTACATATTTCTCTGGGATGAGGACCTTGGAGTTGAAAACTTTGACCCACAACAGTATGTTAACTGCAAAACTCTTGAAATAATGTCAGTTCATATTTAGAATCAGAATGATTCAATAAGCTTAGTGCCGCAACTGTCAGCCTGTTTGTTTCTCCATTTTTCTAAATTTGATAATAAGATCATGGACACGCATGATGTTATAGATACGAAAATAGAAAAAGATTTTACTAAAATATTTTGTTCGGCGATATAACATTTCTCCTTATTTTCATATTTTCACTATGCTAACCGTTCTAATGAATTGTGGCCAACAAACTATATGACCTGCAAGGTACCTGAGACAAGAATTTTGGATTAACTATCACAGTGAAGTAACCAGTATGTTATTCTATTACAGTTTATTTGTGATAGGACTGAATCATGTAACTAATGTCACTCTTTTTTAACAGAGAATGTTTACTTTTAAAATTGTTCCTCTCATCAATTTTTCATATAGTATCCTAGGCAGCATTCTTTAACATGGTGGAAAGTTGTGGAGACTGCAAAGTTTTGAAAAGGTGAATGGGTATGAAAACCTTCAATTTGAGATGTGTAAAATGTGTCAATTGACTTATGGATTATGTTCAAACCTGTGTTGTGTCTGGTTTAGATGCAAGTAAATGATTCCTTAGGTTATTCTTGACTACCTCTGGAGACTTGTTGACTACAAAGGTTGGATATGTCTACTATAGTTCCATCATTGAACTTAATCCCTATTACTTGCAGCTTTAATGAGAATGAGAAATCTATCATGCTGAAGGACTCGAAATTTTGAATCATCTAGACGGTTCTGCAACTTTTACACTCCACCCAATAAAAGTTATCCATTGAGCTATAGGTCCAACCGTGAAGAACTGTAATAGTTTGCAAGTAATGAATTTCTGTTTCTGTGTATGCTGCTGGGAGACACAAGCAATGAAGTTGGTGAAGTTTAATCAAATGGGGTTTGAGTTATGACCTTGATCTCAAGGCCTATATAGACATTGCTTTAGCTAAAGTCTTCAAGCAACTACAGGATGGTGCTATTCTGCCAACTTATACATCTGGCATAACAGCACCTGGAAACTGTAGTTTCCATTATTCTTCCTAGCGCTAGCTTTCATGCGTGAAGTGAATCATGGTCAAGATAGGCGGAATAAAGTCACAAGAGAATCATTGGGAATCAGCCATATCTACGGTTATGGAATTTGTTTGATTAGTGCATCTTAACTTTTGAGAATGATTAGATGCATTTATGTGTTACATCTATGTTTGAAAACACACTTGCATTGGGGTTGAAGATTAATTTTTTCTCCTCTTCGTTTCTTTTTTGTTTTCTTCCTCTCTCCTCTCTGCTTCTTTTGAATATTCATTTTGCATTTCAGATTCAGAGCTTAAGTCTCCCCTGATGCGCATTATTTAACTGTTCTTATTTCTTGCGGTTAGAAGGACGTAGGAAACTAAGCTACTTATACGGCACTTGCAACATAGTGCACTACATTTTGTAAAGATCCGGCAGTTGAACATAAGAGGACAATCTGATGATTTTCATTTCGAGCAATATATGATGCTTTTGAACTCTCTAACATTTATATGAAATTCATCATGAAGGTTGACTATAGTACTGACTGACATTTCAATATTTAAATCGCTTGTGCATGATTGTCTGAGCTATTACTATCAGGTACTTGTCAATTGTTAAAAATGAAGTTCTAGAAATATCACAGCCAGCACTTGATACTCTCGAATCGGAAATCCATCAGCAGCTTACTGCAAGAGTGAGGAAATCAGTACTGCACAGGTTCTTCTTTTTCATTCTTTTTTTTTTTCCCTGAAAATTCTGTTTGTTTTCCTACAAATTAAGGGCTTTAACATAGTTCTCTGCAGTAACAGTTTATGCATTAACTAGTAGTGCCTGCTACCAGGCGGAAATCAATATTACTTCCAGGGATTATTGAATCTTTTAGCCATCTTTGACGTGCATGTCATTGTATTTGCCCTAAAGAAATTGCATGTAAAGATTTACTTTTTTGTTATTGTGTTTGGTTGTTAACAGAAGAACTTACAAACCTGGTGTTTGTGACGGTGAGAGTACTGATCCTCCATGCACAGGGTAAAAATTTCACTTATATCGAATAGCTTTCTTTTTTTATTGGATATGATAGTTTCCCTTTATTTCTTTTAGGATAGATCTTTCCTCTTCCTGGAAAATCTAAGCATTAAATATCTTTTCCAGCTGGGTGGAAATGATGGCCCCTGTTTTCTCAAGAACGGCATGGCGTTGTGTGTGGTATATGATCCAGGTACTGATCATAACGCCTGACAAAATGTGAACTTTGGGCATGATTCATTGCAGGATTTGGTATTTTCTTTGTTTGTAATATTTCGACTTACTGAAACTTTGGCACTATTTTCTTTCTGTAAACGACAATGTGATTGCTTTGCTCTTCGTGAGACCGACTATTACTGCGTAGTAGTTGGAGGGTGTTTTAAGGATATCTAAACTCTTGCCTTCGATTTTGATGTCACTGTAGATGAGAAATTCACGTTTCATTTTGTTTTGAGTTACTTTATAGGGTGATCTCATTCATTCTTGGGGTCTAGACTATCAGCTCGGTTATTGTGTACAAGTAAGGTCTTGTATGATTGCTCTGAATATCCTGTTTATATCTTTCATCCTTTTTACATGTTTCCTCAGAATTTTTGACTTGAGACAATCAATTCGTAGGGAGATCGAACCCTGAAAATTGGTGTTGTTGATGCCGAATATATAGTGCATTATGGACGGCCTACACTTGGTGGCGTGGATGAAAACAAGGTATCGACTCTCAACCATAACTCGCCTTTTCTAACATATCTGTTCTGCCTTTCCTTCGCTAATGTTGCTTTCCTTTTTTGATGCATAAGAAGGCCATAGGTGGGTGAAATCGGCTAAGAGCGAATTCTTTTTAAAACATTAAATTTTTTTCAAATTATATACATTATAAATATACAAATTATTAAAAAAAATTATGCACATATCGATTATATGCTATTTTTAGTTAAGAATAAAAAAATTATATGAAATAGTTGAATTTATTTTTATTGTGTTCTAAACAATGTAATTGAATTCAATTCTAATATTTATAGATTTATTCCAAACAGTGTAAATCGAATTTAATTCAATCTCATAAACTACTTGCTTTGTTAGATTATAACACCTTGCAGCTAACGGATATCTGTTAATGCAGGGAACTCCGTCAGCTGATGACCTTACTCATAAAACTGAAAATAAATCTGATGTGGCAACGATGGTTTGTCTCCAGAATCTGAGACGTTATCTCAACTGTGTTGTAGTTCTCCATCTTGACTACTACTTACGGATCTCCACTTTGCAGATATCTTCGAATTTGCATAAGTTGGATCCTAGACTGGAAGTAAGTAATTTATAAGGTGCTTCGCTTGCAGCAACTATCTTTTTATCCATTTTTTCATTTAAACCCTTCACTTGGGGAACTCCATTATAATATTAGAAGAAACACAAAGATAGTCTCATACTCACTGCAGGGAATCTTTAGGTCACCATGCCACTAACGTTTATAGAATAGGGAGGGAGCTTGAATTTGGGAGGTGGCTACCCCACATGTTCCTGCCAATCCCACAAGAAAAATAACAAGTTTCTGGGATATTCTTTTTTCTTTCAAAGCTGTCGTATGTTGCCTAATGTCTAGCAGGTGAGGAGGCAGTCATTGCGAGAATTAAAAATTTTTCAAAGACGATGGAAGAAAGCTGTTGAAGAGGATGTGTGCTGGATAGATCCGTACAAAAAGGCTGCTAAACAAAGCAACTGATTATCCAACTTTGTGAAGCAGAAATACAACAGTGCGTTATACCGTATGTCCCAAATTAGGACCAAGTTATGCAGAGAATTCGGGCGAACATTTTGCAGCACGCTACATTGGGGTGTAGCTGTCTCGTAGGTCTTTGTACATACTGTAAGCAACTTCTTTTTTTCTCCTTCTTTCGATTTTTTTAATAATAAAATTAGAATTAATTAATATTAAGAAACTCTTAATTCTTAAAGTAATTCCCTCGCTTTCATATATTTTAATGATATTTAAATTATAATAGTTAATAATTTTGAGTTAATTGCATCTTAATAATGTAGAAAAAGACAACAACAAAAAAAGAAAGTGAAAGAAGTAAGGAGCGAAATGTGATAAGTACAGGAGAAGATCGTACAATTTAATCAATGAATAAAATAGTCATTGGAGAAACTCCACTCAAAACACAACAACACGTGTACATCTTTTTTGCTCTTCCCTAACCCTTGTGACTACTTTCGTCTTGACTCCTCACTTATGCTCTTGCATGAAGCACAATCATTTCTTCTCCTCCATATTAATTTTGCTTACTCTCCTCTTTCTCTTGCAACATTACCTCCCCCGTCGACAACCCTTTCCACCAGATTGACGCTTAGAAATCTTTTTTGAATATCATAAAGATAATTTTATGAAACATCCTTATCAGTAGTTGAAGACCATTCAACTAAAATTTAAATTGCCGGTTTAATGTGACAATTTATCAGGTGTTTATCCCCAATAGCAACCAGCATCCTCAAAGCATAGTAGATTGATGCTAGAATGGTAGGGTTCACTAGTGAGTGCTCTGATACTTGCTTCTTCAAATGTGATACATGAAACATATAATAAGTACAACTTTCCTCGAATGATTCTAAACAATACACAACTAGGCCAACTCTCACCAAAATTTGTAAAGGACTAAAAAATTGTTGGTTTATACACTATAGCCAATTAGTTGGTTTTAATTTAGTGACAAAATAATTTAAGGCATATATTATAAAGTTCATAGATAATTATATATTACAAAGTAAAATATAATGAGATTATAATTATGAAATTCATATTCTATTTATGTATTATCCTTAAATGTTCCTAGTCATTGTTCTGTTAAGAGTACACATTAACAGAATGTAAAAAAGAATAACACATGTTTTGTTTTTCCTTATAAAAGAAGTATTCGATCTCATAGACTAAAATATGGAGAGACTTAAACAAATGTGTGAGTACTTGTTAGAGAATAAGTTTACTGAACTGACCTGATATGAGAAATCTATTTAGAACATTAATTGTATGTCTATAAAAATTCTCATTTCGATGGTTGTATAAGTGATCCTTTGACTTGAGGTCTCTAAAGTTATCTTGTATAGGAAATATTATATTTTGATACTACTTATGACCTATTATAATTATAAAAACAAAAATTAGAGATGAACATTCCACCATATTGAATTATTTCCCAGCTCACTAGAAAAGAATCATAACTTACAGTCACCATCCAAATGGAAAGGTAATTATCCTTTGTGAACCTAATGCTCTAACCGTTTGCACAAGTTTGATTTCAGACCAAATCGTTCATCTACATGTCTCTATAGGGGTCTTAGCTCAACCTGTATTCATTTCTTTTATTTATGCTCATAATAGGTTATACAAGATGAATTTTCTGTGGAATCAAATTAAAGATGCTTGCATTAATAATCCATGGATCCCTTCTAGGGACTTTAACTTCATCCTAAAAGTTGAAGAAGCAGAAGGTTGTAGAGTTGCCAGTGATCCTTAATCAAAGTTTGGTAATTGCATTGATGAAGATTAACTTAGTGACATCCCTTCCAGTGGCAACTTTTTCACCTAGAGTAACAAACAAGTTGGAACAAATTTTATCAGAAAGAAGCTTAATAGGAGTTTAGCAGATCTCTAATGGATGTCAACTTTCCTAAACTGCTTCTCCAAATTCTTATATTGGAATTTGTCCAATCATTTTCCTATCCTCTCTTTCATTAAAGCTGTAAGCCCTAAATCACCTTTTAGGTTCAACAATTTCTTAAGAGACCTAGCTGATTTTGAGGATGGAGTGCCGAAAGCTTTGAGAGCCAGAATGAGAGTTGCCAAAAAGTTTATTTTTTCAAGGAAGCTGAATCTCATTAAATAAGAAATGAAGGTTTAGTTCAAGGAAAATATTGGTAATACTTACCATCTTGTCAACAAAGCCATAAAGGAACTTTAAAACATTTAACATAAAGTCTACTTTAATCCTCTTTCCTCTCATCTGCAAGGATTGGAGAGAGTTGTATTACATAATTATTCCAAATCTCTCCTATATGATTACTCTCTTTTAAAACAGAGATCAAGGTTAAAATGGATGATAAATGGGGACAGGAATACCTCTTTCTCTCATAAAGCTATTATTTTTATAAGAGCAAGGAATTATTTCTCTTCTACTCAACAATCTCAACCTAGACTCATAGCCTCAGATATTTCAGGGGGCCTTTGATTAATTCTCTGATCTATTAAACACACCCATTAGGGCTCACTCCTTAAAACTCCTCAAAGAGATTATGCAGTGTTGTATCTCATCATAAGAAGCTGAATTGTTTGGAAAACTAGTCACTCTCTATGAAATCAAAGTTACTTTGAAAACTCTCCATCCTCAAAAAGCTCCAGGCCCTAATGGGTTCGATATCTTTCACAGAACTTGGCCTCTCACATGAAACTTTATATCTAAAGTTATTTCTAGAGTCCTTCAATAAGGGTTCCTTACTCGTAGAAATCAATAAGAATTTCATTACACATCAAGTTGTAAGCTTAATCAATTCTCATATTTTCATCCTATTACTTTTTGCAATTTCATCTATAAGATAATTGCTAAAATTACTACTCACAGATTGAGAGGAATACTTCTTAACCATATTAGACCTACTTAAGGTGCATATATTCCTGGTAAAGCAATTGGAGACAATATTTTGATTCTTCAAGAGTTAATTAAAACCTATTCCAAAAGGAAAGGCAATTTTAATTTTTACATCAAAATTGACCTTAAAAAATATATGACAATGTTGATTGGGAGTTTATAATCAATATTCTTGCAGCCTTGGAGCTTCTAGCTTCCTTTATTTATTGGATGAAGCAATGTATCACGCCTCCCTTATATAAAATTCTTGTTAAGGGCTAACCTACCAAGTTCTTCAAAAGTTGTAAGGGAATTCACCAAGGTGATCCCATCTCTCCTTACCTCTTTGTACTTGTCATGGAAGTTTTCAACATATTCCTTAAAAGGATTGGTGAAAGAAGCAAGGGATTCAAATATCACTATAAATGTGGAAAACATCAGCTCACCAATCTCGCTTTTACTAATGATCTTATCTTACTATCCATAGTTGATTCTACTTCTATCTCAACTCTTATGAAAGCTTTTAAGATCTTCAATAGAATGTCTAAACTATAAGCAAATTGCTATAAAGTAGTTTTATCCTCTCCAAGAGTGATGCAAACCAGAATTCATTAGTGGCTGCCATTATAGGCTAGCAAATCTTTCCAGTTAGGTACCTTGCGGCATTCCTATCAATTCTAGTAGAGTAAGCAATAGAGATTTTAGCATCCTTTTAGAGAAAATCAACATAAGAATTTCTGCTTAGAGCTCTACACACTTGTCCACATCTAGAAGACCTCAACTTATTATCTTCATACTAAATTCTATCGATGTATATTGAGTTGTTCATTTAGCTTTACAAGTCAGCATTATTAAATCTGTTTATAGGATCCTTAATAAGTTTCTTTAGTTTAGAACCTTTGAAAATTCCACAGGATCAAAATGAAATAGGGTGAAGTTTGCATCCCTAAAAACTAAGGGGGTCTTGGTATATATGCTCTCGTAAAACTATTAACACTATTATGCTCACTAAAAGAATGTGGAGACTCATTTTTACAAGCAATCCCTTTTCTACTTTGAAAGCAATTCTCAAGATGAGAGAGAGATTTAGACCTGACTTCATTTTATTAATAAAAAATGGAAAATTCCATCATTTTTCGTGAGAAAATTGGTTATCTGTGTATTTTTTGGATAATTTGGTTAAAGTCTCACCTCTCAGGCCTATGATTCATTAGAAAATTGGTTATCTATGTATCCTTTGGACAATATGGTTAAAGTCTCACGTCTCAAGCCTATGATTCATCAGAAAGAAGTAGTAGCAATAGCTCTAATGAATAAGGACATCTTCACACAGGCTTCCACTAGAAATTGCATGGAAAATGAGATTATTCAAACCACAATTAACATAGAAGAAGATAGATTCATTTGAAAACACACTATCAATGGAATTTTTACCAACCAATCATGACACTTTCAATGGCATTTTTACCAACCAATCATGTAGAAAGATCTTGTTCTATGATATAGGAATCATACTTTGGACTAAGGTGGTGTGGTTTAGTCATCTTCATCTATGTGCTTCCATCACATTATGGCTTTCTAGGTTTTTGAATCTCACCAACTAGTGTTCACTATATAGAAATGTTGAAGAAAGCATAGATAACTTATTTTTCAAATGTAGGCTTACCAATGATATTTGGAGGACACTACTGAGTATATGCTTGATTTCTAATGCTTCAAAGGACTTGAATAGTATCAAAAAACTGGTGTTCAATAATTAGCCATCTAAATAAAGATGTAAAATGGTATTTCTATATATCCTTATCTTCTCTAGTTAAAGTTATATAGGATGAGAGAAATAATTGCATTTTTTAGGACAAATGTCTCTCTAAAGAGCAATTTTATAATTAACTCATGCAGTTCATCTGATATCAAATTACCATTCAAAAGCATAGGGTTTATGAATATTCTATCAAATTGGAATATGTAGAACTTTCCTCTTTATTTTTAGTAGAGTTGTAATCCTTTCTAAGTGATAGTGCTTTATCCTTGTAATCAAACTTATTCATTTAGCTTGCCTTTTCTTGGCTTAATTCAATTATTTTTTTATAAAAAACTCTCTTAATGTAGTGTGACAATCATATTATGAAATAGAAAATAGGTTAATCTAGGTAACAACCACATAAGCTTGACTTATTCAACCTATTTTATGTTATCACTAATGATGCACGACCATTAGTTCACCATAAGCGAATTATAGTTATAAGAATTATGTATTGTGATCTAGATTATGGAAATGGGTTCATACATGAATAATCTATTTGAGATATCTAAATCATTCATACGTAATCCCAAAACTTTAATCATAGAATAACATAATAAATTCCAAAAGAGAGTGAGAATAATATTACTAGATTACTATAAGCTAAAACATGTTCATCGACCTCAATATCCCCATTTGAATAGGAAGGATGAAGTTTAGCTCCTCATAAATCTTCAACCTTTCATATCTTTTAAATCCTTTTAGCCTCTTTAATGCCCTTTTATAGTAAAATTTAGAGTTTTGTCATAATGCACAGTCATCTACATAGTTGTGTAGGTGATCGTGTGTGTGAAATTGTGAGAATCGTGAACTTACACGTTAATAGTTAGCCATAAGGCCATTTAGCTTACTTACATGACCATATGAGTCTAAATACAATCGTGTATATTGTAGGAGTGGATAAAACTGTATCATTGCATTCCTACATGCTTCTAGTGAGTTACTCGAAATGGGTGACATAATTATGTTATAGAAAAGGGAGAATTTGTTGTGAAAAGTCACTCTTTATGGTTATAGTATATTGTTCATAATTGTTTTTATGTGTGAATCCTTCTATTTCCTTATGCTTCATATGGTTTGTGGTGTGAAGACTTGAATCTAATTTATGAAACAAACTTTTTGAAGTGAACATAGATGATGATACCCATATTTGATCAAATGTTAATTTCTACACCTGATACTCAATAGTTTTTTCCTACTTCACTAGTTTTGATTGTTATTTAATTACATGACTCAAATATTTCTCACCTTAACTTTTAGTCCCGTTACATCCTTGAAAAGTCCTTTGATTCGTGTTATGCATATGAATCTTCAATGTTAGAGGACTAACATGATATGTGAAGTCATGGACAATCTTAAACATGAAAGGTGATTGAGCTTACCTATAGATTGATCTTGCTTTTAAACACAACTTGTCAAATTTTAGAAACATTGAATGTTTTCAATTATTGCCATTGCTTTGAAAGTTATTCTTCTTTTTTATGATTGTCTATTCTTAGGAAATATGCTAAAAAGGAAGTGCTTTGATTTTGATTTTGACTTTTAGTTTTGTCAGAGGATGGTCAAAATCTTATTGTGGGGAACTTGATAAATGCTTAATCTTGATATATTTATTCCCTAATGCTTAGTGATAGTGTTATGTTGCACTTAAGATATTTATTTTGGTTCATATTTTACTTTAGGTATAATTAAAGGAACAAGAACCAAAATGAGCTAAATTCACATCCTTGGTGTTGTCTTATTAATGTTCAATCCTTTTAGCCTTCTTGGAGCAAGAAGGAAATGAATTAGGGTAAAGAAAGGACAAAGAATGGAAGAAATAAAGTTATTGTGACTTAAATGGGCACGTACGGGAACATGTAACTCATTAAAAAACATATACAAATGCAATGATGTTATTTCTAGAAACCTTGAGACCTACGCACCCATGAAAGGACTTACACAACTGCGTAGGTGACTTACATGGTAGTGTATGATTGCAATGTATCTCTCTGGGACCATGTAACTCCTCAATTTATGCCAAATTAACATATACGGTCACTTACACACTCGTGTAGTTGACTATGTTTAACCACCCAACCTTAATTTTGTAGGAGGCAGATTCTCTTCCCTTTTGAGAGCTATGAGGAGCTAAACTTCTTTTCTCTAGGGAATATCAAGATTGATGAATATATTTGGGCATTGATTAAGCTTGTGATGTTGATCTTAACTCTTTTTTGGGATTGACTATGTTATTATGTGTTTAATGTATAGAATTAAGTATGAAAAATTTAGAAAGGCCTACTAGTTTATTCATATATGGATTCATTTCTAGAATTTGGATTGTAATATGTAATCATTGTAAATTTGATTCACTTGTGGTAAACTAATGGTTGCACATAATTAGGGATAACATACCATAGGTTAAATGACCTCAGCTTATATGATTGTTGCTTAGATTAACATGTTTTCTTATTACATAATACAGTTGTCATAATATAGAGAGCTTATTCTAGGTTGTCTAATAGTTGGACCTTTTTTTTAGGAAGGGAAAATGTTAGTAAACTACTTGAATGATCTATAGACAAACGTTTAAAAACCATCATACTATTAGATAAAATTCTATCTTGAAGTACTAGTGCAGGAAATAAATTCAATGATCTCTTCAAAAACCTTTTTCCAATAAATGAAAAGGATATTTGTTTAAATTAAAGAGCTAGACCTAATTAAAGAGCTTGTTTTAATTAGAAACAACACAAGTAAAGATTGAGATTAATAGAGCTTGTTGTTATTTTATAGTTAATAGTTTAAAAGAGAGGTATGAGAATAACAAAATGATTGATTATGCACATTTGTGTGAAGGTCAAGATTGAATTGCTTACTAGATTCAAAACCCATTGATTAATCCTAAAAATTTTGCATTGTTTGATTTGATTTATCTTCCATAGTTTAGTTTTACTTTTGTTTTTCAATTTAATTCAACCAAAACCACCTAATCCTAAACATCGATTTATTCATTTCGAAAGTTAAAAATACGCTCTTTGTGGATATGTCCCTTTCTCACTACTACTCCAAATTGAGTATGCATAGTTAGGTTTTTTCGTATATTTTTAGTGTGCATCAATAATAAAAAGACTATTAGTACTGGTAATCATAGTCCTTATGGGATCAACCATACTCACTGATGCTAGCTATAACTACGTTATGCTATTATAATTAAAAAGTTACCATTAGGCTCATCAAGTTTATAATCGACATGGAAGAAAACTTTAGATTTCACTTAAAATGCAATAAACTAAGGATTTGTTGTTTAAAATTTGCAAATGCGCTTATTCTATTATCAAAACTAATGCATTCTCTTCTCTATTAGTTTCTTAATTTTAGTCTTGAACTCTTTTAAAAAACTTTTAGGTCTATCCATAAATAAGGATAAGAGCCAAATTCTCATTTCCTCAAGTTCATAATATGTCTCCAATGAGTTCGCTTCATTAGCAAGTTTAGGAGCTTAAAAGCTTCATCTCACTTCGCTTCATTAGCAAGTTTAGGAGCTTAAAAGCCTCATCTCACTTACTTGGATATCTCTATTTTTTCCAAAAGATCATCTTGCAATAAGTTTTAATCTTCATTAAGAAGAATACAAAGAAATATATCAAACTAGTCCAATAAGAGTCTATTTGTTATTGGAAGATTGTAGCTGATCAATTCAATAGTAAATAGTCTCCATGATTATCGGTCTTTCCGTATTATACTTCCTCTAAACATTTTGAAGAAAATGAAATAATTATTAAGAAATTTTCATTAGTTTGGTGATAACATAAGTAGTTCTCTAATAAAGGTGAAATAAGGAGATCTTTGCTTTCCAAAGGAAAAAGGAGGGATCAGAATAATCCCTATTAGAATTACAAATAAGGTTCTCATGATCAAAAGGATTTGGAGAATCCATATTGATAAATAAGCTTTATGGGTCAATAGGATTCATGCACATGACTTAAAACAATGAAAATTTCTTATGCATTCAGCCTAAGTGTAACTTCTTAAAGACTATAATTAATATATTAAAGTTGAGAGAAAAAAGTTAATTAGATTTCAGGAGCAAAATAGGCAATGATAACAATGTTTTGGAATGAAAATTGGATAAGATTTAGGCCTTTAAACAAAATATCAAAGCTCAATCCCATTATAAATACTATCCCAAACAATGTTATGGTAAGTCAAGTTATGAACAAAACCCTAATCCACTTGGGGCAGCTGCTAACAACATATATTATTTACCATATCTAGTTTTAATCACCCTCATAATATAGAGGGCACTTTACAATGGTGTAGATGTCACTAATTAATCATGTAGAGAACTATTGAGGAATTATTCCATTATAATGATTTGGCATAACTTAGTGTAGATGAAGCAATCCAACTTTTAAGCCTCTTTCATCTTGTGGTTGGCAATAAATGAAAGATTAAGAACTACAGATAGGTTGGTGAGCTTCCTAAATCTCCTTAATACTTATGCTTATTGTAATAAGGAACTTGATTCTATTATTCATCTTTTCTGTAAGTGTTTATTTTCATCCTAAATTTGGAACCAAATTTAGATGCATTTTAACATGTCTTCTCCAGACTATAACTTACAGGATCTAATTCTCGTAGTTATAATGTGATGAAAGGTGACTTATTGGTACTTAAGATTGCCCTTGGTAACACAATTTATGCCTTATGGAAAGAAAGAAATCAAAGGCATTTCGAAAATAAGCGGTCGAAGAAAGAGTTCTCCCATAGTTTGTAAGAATAACAAGGATACAAATAGTGGCTCATCAAATCCATTTAAGATGCAGTGAATCTTTGGTGATTAATTGGTGCTTGCCTGTTAATGCTTAGGGAGTTGTATCTTAACCCTAAAACATGCTTAAAGAGCTATTTCCTAAAAGATAAATAAATGAAATGCTTACTGGAATGAATCCCTTTAACATATTGGTCTTTTTTTTATAAAACTAGAATATCATCTTGTGAATTTTCTATGCAAATTGTTACCTTAGCCATGTAGTTTAAGGTCGGTAAGTTAACGTAACTTGTAAAAATGTATTCTTATCTTATCTACCTATTTATTTGCTAATGTATTACTCATCTTTTTAATATGTTCTTTAACGAGATTCTTTAATTTAAAAAAACTCATTTTTAAAATATTATTTTAAGTAAACTTTGACCATCAATACTTATTTTTAGAATAAGAATTGAAACATATGCTTTAACTTAAAAAGAACATTTGAAGAAACTTTAGTGTATTAAGAGTAAGAATAATATATTTTTGAAAACATTGAGTCTCAAATACAAAATTGATAGTTGATTAAAACAATTTTTGTTGTAAAAAAATCATTTGTTATTGTCCGTTTTCAACGTAGCTAAGTTTGATTGTGAGAAATACTCTCTTTACAACTTGTTAAAATGAAGATTGTCGCAAAAAAATTGCACATAAATTTTAATTATAAGATAAACCTTGCATTTGAAAAATGTCTAAACTTTAAATTTAAAAGAATTTATTACTATAATTTATGAAATTAAGGATTTTAAAAATGTTTGACATTGAATAAATAGAAAGAGATTATATAAAAGTAATGTGAAAAGTTTATGGAATGCATATAACATTTTTAAAAATCCAAGAATAATTTTAAATCAAATTTACATTCTCTATCAGTTACAAGTTCTCATTGTTTATCCAGTCCATTTACATTTTTATGTTTAACAACAAAATAATAAATATTACCAATTAAGACAAGGCTAAAATTAATTTTTGAATGCTCTCTATGAATAACAAGTTTCCTTCTTTGTAATAGTAATATTTTCGTTTTTTGGTATCCTTCAAAAAATTATTTCCCTTTTTATCTAGATACCGTGACTTATCAATAGGTTACTACTTTGAGCTAGTCTAATGAAGGCCTCCATTTGAGTCTCTCAAACCCTTTCCCAGGCCTGAAGGTATATCAACCTGAAGGAAGTAACTTAGATACTAATTTCCCCACCGTTTGTGAGTCTATGGAAGTTGGTAAAGGATGCCTTAAAAGAAATAATTCTACAGTCAACTCTTAAAAGGAAATAGGTAAATCTTGGAGAAATGTAGTGGTAGCTTAAAACCCCATACAAAAACTTAAGCATTATCACTTTACTCTAGTTAACGGGATAGTCTCCCCGCCTTTGGAGATGTTTCAAATAGGAGCCAAAACCTAGCCCAGTACTTTGATAGGATTTTTCCTAAATAAAAGGTCCTCCTTTCCTCAAGTTTACAAACGTGATCAAACTAAATGGATAAGCAAGGGGTTAGAGAAAATTCTATTAACTGAAAAGGATGCTTTCCTTTTCAATTTCAGAGATGAGGATAGCCTGAGTTCAATTATGGAAACTAGCCTCTAGCATATTAGAGGTCAACCAATGTTTGTGTAGAAATGGTTTCTAGGTATGGAGCTACATAAAACTGGAATAGAATCCATTCCCATATGGGTTAAATTTCACAATATTCCACTAGAATATTAGACCTTTGATGGCTTGAGCTTTCTTGCTAGCTCAGTAGAAAACCTCTAACATTTGATTCTTTAATAGCTAGACTTAAGAGAATTTGTTTTGCAAGAATATGTGTGGAAATTAAAATTAAATAGGAACTACCTAAAGTTCAATCTATGATAAGGCTCAATGAGGTTAGGAAATTAGACAAAACTGAGATAAACTATCCTATAATTGGAGGCCTCAGTTTAGTAGGAAGATATGGAAAGCAACCGCTAAATTGTTTAAGACAGGGAATTACTATAAAGTAGTAGGGATTGAGGAAACATTAGATGATAGAGATGTATAATTGGTTAATAAGTAGAAGGAGATCTTAGAGGATGCAAAGGTAGTACCAAAAGTAACAAAATTAACAGAAGCAAATGAGGATCTAGAATGTAAACCTCATGAGAATACATATGCTAAGATTCAGAAAGGGAATGAAAACAAGGACAAGGATAAAGATTTCAATAATAAAGAGAAGGATGTAGAAGACCAAATATTGGAGGTACAAGTACTTTATTAGATGGAGGAACTATTAGAGAAGTCCTCTTCAAGTTCCTTTAGAAAATTAGGCAGGAAGAAGAAAAACCCAAATAGGGTTGGTAATGCCTTTGATAATATATCTTTTGAACATGATCTTTTGGAATATTAGGGGTATGAATGAAGCCCATAAAAGAGAAGTTATTAAGACTTGCTTTTGGATAAAAAGCCTTTCATTTTGGGATTGATTGAGACCAAAATCAAAGCTCCTAAATTCAGGACTTTATGAAGATTTTAGGCACTAACTGGATTATAAGGTTCAACCATGAGCATCATTATAATGGAATATGTTGGCCCCCGAAATTTTTTTTGTTAAATTAAGCATAATAGCTTATGGAATAAGCATGAGATTTGAATTTTTGCCTTAGAATAATTTTTAGGATCATGATAGAATCATTTTTGGAGATTAATTATTTATTACAATGTGAGTAAAATTTTATTTCGCTAGTTAGTGAA
>JAOTAY010000006.1:16702106-16720263 GCA_025629805.1 Erythroxylum baracoense
ATCATGATCCCAAAAATTATTCTAAGGAAAAAATTCAAATCTCATGCTTATTCCATAAACTATTATGCTTAATTTAAAAAAAAATTCTGGGGGCCAACAACTTGTGCTCCATTAAAGTTGAATTGCTCCACATTGTTGTTTTCCCCTAAGAAACAATCAATTGCGATATAGTTATCTTGTCCACGTAACTCACCGTTGTGTTGAATTGCTTTAAATAGAGAGGAAAAGGTGACTTTCAAGCTATTCAATTGCTTGGTTAGGTTATCGATCCTAGCTTGCTATGTTGTCACTGAATTTGAAGCAATCATTCCTTTTGGTTCCTAAAAGGCTGGTTACTGTTCACTTCATTTTTATGTCTAAAGACAACTATTGTACACCATCTCTTCTAATAGATTGTGTATTGATTCAACTATTTTCCTCATGAATGATCCTTCAATAGCTGCATCTATAGTTCCCCTTATGGGTGGATTAACTTCATTATAGAAGGTTTGTAAAAGGGTAGGTTATAACGAGGATAACTCCTTTACAACTCCTTATATTGCTCCCACGCTTCATATAAAAACTCCCCGTCATTTTGCTGGAATTGATAATTTCCTTTATTAGTCTTATTGTCTTGCTTAGAAGGAAGTACTTATCTAGAAAAGTTCACACTAACTGCTCCCAAATTGTGACATTGGCTAGGTTGAGGGAATTCAACCACACTTTGGATCTATCCCTGAGTGTAAAGGGAAATAACCTCATATCATAATGTGTCACAAATCTTTAAGAAATTATTCAAATAAGCATTAGGATCCTGATTGGCTAACTCATATAATTACAAGTTGTTTCGTAGCATGTTTAGCAGTGATGGTTTGTTCTCAAATGTACTTGCTTACACTGGTGGTCATGTAATTCCCTAAAGATAAGCATTGAGTTATGGCCTCATGAAGTCCGTTAAGGTCCGTCGCTCTCCATGATTTATTTCCTCTACTATCGTTCTTTCCATCTTTTCTTAGCGTTCAACTTTTAAGGTTCCCTATTCTTGCCTTAAGATGTCTGAATTGATGTGTCTTTTACCTTGCGTGCAAACTTTAATCTCTTTTTTTTAATATCTTATGATTGGGTACCATAATCATAAGAGGTGGTGAAAAAGCCTTAGACTACAAGAACTAAACTAATCCTACGCCTCCCCTACAATGACACCAAAAACTTGTTGATCGTTTTGCAAGCTTTACAATTTATAGCTTTCAAAATATCACAAATGCACGAGTCGTGATTTGTAATATGTGAAGGGTCAATCTCACAAAGAGATGTGAACTAATCTAACCCTACGTTATCTAAGGCTAAGAAAATTACTAAAATGAAAATAAAGTAAGACAGGAAAGTAAAAACGGATGATTGTCAAGATATTAATTTGTAAAATTAACTCAACGACATCAAATATTGAGCATCAACAATTCAACAATGGGAAATCACAAAAGAGAATTTACCAAATTATGAGGGATTTATCCTATCATCAATACTAACCTAATCACCTTTGTGTTATTGGGATGTCAGTCTAAACTATCGTAGGGTGGATTACTCTCTCTCAAGTTATAATCACTAACCTTAATTAATAAACCCTAATCAAGTCGAGTCACCAAAATTGTTTTTTGACTATCAGTCCACAACCTATCAGTTCTTAAGCTCTCTAATAAACCACCGGGTCTCATACGGGATCCCTCTCCTCTCTCCTTATAATAACTGATAAAATTGACTGCATAGTTTATTGGATTACCTAACTCTCATTAACCCGCCCTAATCATTTTGCATTCAACTCACCCTCTTGGTTTGTTATCGAAGTATGAAGATACAACAATCAATCACAACACCCAATCAAAATAACACAAAAATAACTAGATTAACATTAACTCAAGGTAAAAGGCTAGAAGAAGGTTAGAACATTTTAATTAAACCCAAATCCATAAACCTATTTGTATTCATCTTAACAATCAAGAAAATAAAAATAAAGATGAAAGAAATACACGTGGAATGGGGGTCAAGATGCCTCGGGAAAGTAGCAGCTGCGAAGACCCACTTCTTTCTGCTCTCTTCCTCTTTCTCTCTCTTCTTCTTCTCTTCTCTTGGAGTCTTTTTCTAAAGTGGCAAATTGGAAGCTCCCTTAGGGTTTCTTCATTAACCCTTTTATAGGTTTTTCTAATTTAGGTAACTCTAGGGTTTTTTGAGTCCAAAACGTCCGAAAAGCCCCTTAAAAACTCAAGTTGGGAAAGCTGTCTGCATCTTCTATCATGATCGTGGCTCCTCCCTGATACTTCTGTCACGATCGTGGCTTCTAGGCCACGATTGTAGACCTTGTTGCTCCTTCATTTTATCCGAATCTCCTCTGTTCTTTTATAGTTGCCCTGAAACACTAGCAAACACATCAAAGCACCTCAAAAACATAAAATTGAAGCTCAAAAGTGTTCTCCAACCCTCAAAACACAAATATCTAACTAAATAATTGAAACCTAACCTAAACATGCATTAATAATTCAATTTAACTACTAAACACGTACTAAACTCCCAGTAAACATTACATAGTCTACAACTATCACCTTTCATCTTTCTTAATGTTCCAACTTTTCTTCAGTGAAATTTTCCTAACTTATGGACTTAGAAAACCTTTTAATCGAATTCTTTCCTTTATTGCTCTAACATTTTCCTTGGTCACAACTTACTGTTGATTTGTTTTCATAATGAGTATTTGACTGATCTGGTATTTATTTTAGGGTATTGCTTATTAGTTGTATCCCTATAAAGAAACTTCATCTCTTTTTTCTCTTTTTTGTTCTTCTTTTTTGGTCAATTGGTTTATTTGTTAACCAACCTTTTGGTTATATTTATGCAATTGTGGATCTAATTTTCTTCTAAAAAGTGTGTATTTAGAAGAAAAAGTGACAAATTTGATAATTTATGATGGTCCTATTCGATCTTAAAGTTTCAAGGTTGTCAAAGTAAATAGAATAACTAAGAAAAAGATGTATATTCTCAAATTTGGGTGATATTTAAGTGAAAACTATGCTCGTTGACATTTTAACTTTATTTCTACCTTATTAGAGTTATTTACTTCTTAAAATAAGCTAACAATTATTTAATAAAAATTTTCTTTACAATTTATGATCTATATATTTAGAAGAATGTGTCATCAACACCTTCTCTATAATATATTTTTGTTTGACATATTTATATTCAAGATTTGGTAGAATTTTCCACTCTATGATTGGTGGATTCATACCCAATTAATTTCGTAACTTTAGAAAAGATTTCTAGTTATTCTTATATTATTGTTTAATTTGAGCCATCCATTTCCAATACTATTATTAGATCTTGATTTTAATTTTAACCTCATTAACCAAGGGTTTACTTCTCATTGTATTTGAATAAACTTTGCATTTTCATCGAGTTTTTCTCTTTGTTAGAATCTAAATCTTAGAGGTATCTTAAAGGTTTCTATGGACAACATTGTAAGCATCTTTTGAATTGACCAAATCGATGCATTTAACTATCTCTTAATATTAAAATCATTGATCTGACAATTTTAGAATTATTATAAGTTCTCGTAGTATGGCTTTTTAAGTACATCTAAAAATAGGCCAATAATTTCTTTTTCTAATAAAAGCAATTGGGTTTTTATTACCTTTTGGTCCAAATTTAAAAACTTCTACAATGTTAGACAAGTAAGGCTAATAGGAAAATAGTCTACTAATAAGTCTTCATATAAATAAATGCAACCATTTTATTGTATATTCTTATATTGTCACCAATTTGTCTATTGTGAATGTAAGCACATTGATCGAAGCATTTTAATGTATGTTAAGTTTCAATATTTTTAACTTTAATATTTCCACAAGCGTATGGGTCATTTATGTAGTACCCAAGGTATCATTCCCACGAGGAGGGTTAATCTAATCCTAAAATCTAAGGCTTGACTAAATTTTGCAATAGATCAAAATAAACAACTATTGTAGAAATTAACTAATCAAACAATCAATCTCAAGAATTAAATTCATAAAATATAAACAAGATAGTAATTTTGCGCAACCCAATCAAGAATCAACCTAGAAACAACCAATTGAGAGAAAAGTAGTTTTAATCTGAATTTAATGAAAATCTAATTGATTATGGAATCACTAATCTACCACTGGTTCTTTTAGCTCTTCCCTATTCTTAAGTGTGATAGCCTCATATTGCTCTTGTTGATGTAATTCCATATTTCCCAGAGAGTCTTCCACAATTCTCTTACAAAATTCACAGGAAAGCTGTCTTACCTAAATCTCCAGATTGTGAATAGAAGCGGCATGATTTTCTGTTACTTTCTCAATTTACTCTTCTAGTCTCTTCCCGCCCTCTTCTATGTCTATGAGCTTATCCAGGATCTTATCCAATTTAGAATCCCATAAACTAGACTCATCTTGCTGAATTCCTAATAGGCCTTGATGTCCTAAGTGAGTCCTTACATTATTGGACTAACAGAAATTTCGGTGGTTCTGCCACCCCGGAGTGCACGAGTTCATATAAGGATGATGATTTCCCAAACTAAATTGAGGCTCGTTAAAATTTGTAAGAGTCCTTTTCTCCCTATAATATACATCCTCCATAATTGTTTTTTTATCTCTTCTTAGCATTAACTCTTCATATGTCTCATTGTCACTCCAAGAAGTCTTGACGTGTATCTACTTTACGCCCCAAATTTTTTTAATTTAAAAACAAAAGACCTTATATTCAAGAACTAAACTAACCGCCTCCTCGACAACTGTGCCAAAAACTTGATCGAAGCGCTTTATGTATGCTAAGTTTTAATATTTATAACCTCGAAATTTCTGCAAGCACACGTGTCGTTCGCGTAATACCTAAGTTACCATTCCCAAGAGGAGGGTTAATCTAATCCTGAAATCTAAGGCTTGACTAAATTTTGCAATAAATCAAAATAAACAGTTAATGCAGAAATTGACTATTCAAACAATCAATCTCAAGAATTAAACTCATAAAATATTAACAAGATAGTAATTTTACACAACCCAATCAAGAATCAACCTAGAAACTACCAATTGAGAGAAAGAGAGTTTTAATCTGAATTTAATAAAAATCTAATTGATTATGGAATCATTGAATTATTGGGTCTAGATGGTCCTAGGGTGGATTACTCTCTCTCGACATATAATCTTTAACCCTAATTTATAATCCCTAATTTAAATTATGCAATTGTAATTTCTCGATTTCCAACTTAGCCAAAACCTAAATTAGTTCTGATTTTATTTAATAACCTACCGAAAATCTATGCTCGATCTCTCGTTACACGATTTTACTAATTTGATTCAATTCTTATCTATCAAATAACCTAACTCTCGTTAGCCCAATTTGATGATATTTACTCGACTCACCTAAGTTTATTACCAAATTATTAAGCACAGAAATTGAATCATGAACAATTCAAATAAAACACAATGAATCAAACTCCATTAATATCAAAGAAAAAAATCCTGAAGGTGAGTTTAGACAAAAAGTCAATATTCAACAATACCTATTCTCAAAGACTATCCCAATTTTATACATCAATAAAATTGAAATAAAATCAAAAATACTATTGGAACGGAATAGTGGAGGCAATGAAGGTGGGAAACCTCTTGCTCTGGGAAGCACTTTGCGTCAAGCTTCTTCTCCGTTTCTCTCTTCCTTCATCTCCTTTCTCAAATCTCTTGATATGCTCTCTAGGGTTTCAGAATTGACTGATGCAAAAAGGTTGCTCTTCTATTCTTTAATGTTCTATTTATACTTTGGAAGCCCTAGGGTTGATTTGGGGTCAAAATGGTTCGAAAAGTCCCTTGAAACTTGACGTTTTCAGCTATTTTTGTGCCTGCCTAATGTAGGCCATGGTCGTGGCTAGCGCCTAACTCTCTCTGTCACGATCGTGACCAAAGTGTCACGATCGTGGCTTGGTTATAGCCTCTCTACCACGACCGTGACCAAAGTGTCACGATCATGGCCTAGCTCTTAGTGGCTCACAACTTTCTGTCATGATCGTGGTCTATTGTGCCACAATTGTGGGTCATGTTTTTAGCCCGAAACTCTTTGAAACTTCCCCGTTCTTTGCCGTTTACCCTGAAACACTAATAAATACATCAAGGTACCTCAAAAACATAACATTTAAACTTAAAGACTTATACTAACCCATAAAAAACACTTAAACAAATACACTAACACAATTAAGACCTAAACACACACTCAACACTCAAATTAACACTAAATACATAACAAATTGAACCCTAAAACATAATACAAATCACAGCTATCATAGATTATATAAGATAAATAAAATCAACAAGGATGGATTTGAGCCTCTCATCAATTACTATAAGAATGATTTTGTAGATGGAAGGACAAAAAGAAATAGACCTGAAGGCAGTAAGGGAATTATGATCCTTTCCTTTGGGAGCCAGAGTGATGAAGGTATTGTTAAATTCTTTTAAAAGTTTTTGTTGATGAAGAACTCATGTACTACTTCTATAATAGATTTCTTGAAAATATCTGAATTTTTGTTGTAAATAATAGGATGTTAAAACCGTCAGGTCGAGGTGCTTTGCACTTAGCCAAAGAATTGATGACATTCTCAATTTCAGAAGCTAACACTAGAAGAGAAAGAGTTTGTTTGACATTAGCATTTAGTTTTTGTTGGAAAATCTCTTCAATCAATCTGACAGAAGAAGAAGCATTAGAGGGAGATCTAAGCAACTATGAAAAATAAGATTCAACCTTAGATAGGAATTCAGATTAAGTATGAATGATAGAGCCATTAGCAAACAAAAAGACTAGCCTATTAGAGGAATTTCTTGTTGGAACATATATCTGAGAGAAAGAGGTATTTTTGTCACCATATTGTAACCATCTAATTCTAAATATTTGCTTCCATAATGTGTTATCAAAATTGGTGGCTTGAATGAAATGGCTTAAGGCTAGTTTTTTTGCTTCATGAAAGTGTCAGTGGGGTTAAGGTATATATCAGTTTCATCTTTTTCAAGGTTCAATTTTGCAGTGCTTAGGAGGTAACGGAGATTACTAAGCACTCTAAAAAATGTTTAGAAAGGTGTATATTCCCCAAAAATATGATGTCGCTATATTAATCAACCATTGTAGCAGCCAGTATGGTCCTATAAACTCTCGATACATAGTATAATTTGCTTTTAAAGCACATCAGTCGACTAGTGTATATTAAGTATGCTTAAATCACTATGAGATCATAATATCAGTTGCCTAATACACTATATTGATCGGGCAAACATCCTAAAGTTACATTTTCAAAGATTTTTAGGATTCTCAAACTATCAAAGCCATTCACTTGATAACATTTTGACTTAAATACTTTTCAGGTATGTTTTAAAGATCGAAATGGTTTTCTTTAAAATCAAAACTTTAATTCTTCTTAATAATTGAAACTTATACGTAAGATAAAAAATGATTTACTTATGCATGATAAACCCCCAATGCATTAAAATAAACAAGGAAAAGATATAAGAAAGTTTACATTTATATTTATAAACTTGTAATGCTTCGAATATTCCTTGATCTTAGTTTTGTTCTTCACTTAAGTCGACTTCAAGTTAATGAGTTGATTTAATCACTCATTAACTTTTCTTAATGGTCTCCATAAATTATCTCTTAACTTAGTTTAGCTTGTGTCTTGCATTTATAAGTGATCACTAAGTTCTATTTTTTCTTCATAGTCTATAATTTCTTCCCTCATAATGGACATAAAAGAAATCTTCAATATCATTAAATTTGGTTTATTATTATTATTATTGATTAAAAAAATTTATTTAGGTCGTCTATTCTTGCAATGATGGCTCACCATTATGAGATCTTTACAACCTCTATCCCACATAGTATGATCTAGTCTCTTATATTTTACCTTCATATTCCATCACTATTTGATAATTTTACTTATAAAACTCATCAACTCTTTACTAGATACAATCTTTCAACTATAAGCTTGAAGTATGATGACTCACAACATTCATATATCTAGTGGGAAAAAACACAGATTGGTGGTATTTCTTCAATAGGTGGTGCAAGCTCTAGTACCTCACATCTTGAGGATGATAATAATGACGAGGAGAATATTATGAGATAGAGTCATCTTAAACAATTGGAATATTTAATGGATTCATGATTTTAGCTAAAGATATAGATTTTGCCTTAACATTTCCTAAATATTTTATGCTAGTCCCACCTTTATCTATGGTATTTTCTTATACTTTAATGTTTTCACAATGGTACTTATGTTATTCTAAACCATTAAAAAGTTAGTTTTTGGAAGTTTCTAGTATATGGATCATCAATTTTACCATTATTATGACACAACTAGGCAATGTAGATGAACCAAACATTGATGCAATATTAAAAATGATTTCTTTAAATATTAATTAAAGGTGTAATTTTTACCTTAATGTTTCACAACAAAAGTCTAAATAGGTTCCTACTATTATCTCTGTTACCACTTTTGCCTCCTATTCAAGGTATAATGAGTACAATTTTAGTAACATTAGGATGGGAAGTAGTAACAAAGATAACGATAGAAACTTTGTTAGATCTTTTATGAAACAATGAGGTACAAATCACACATTTGGCCTTCATGGTATTTGTTAGTGTCATATGATTTTATCTTGAATGATATATATACAGTGTTTGTGATTAAAATTTTGATAAATTATCCATATTACAAATCTTAGGGAATTGTTTCAAATTTAATTTAATATGCATAAAATATTGAGCATATTTTTACAAGTTTGTATTCTTAGATTTAAGGGGAGTTGTATGAAAATACGCATTGTCAATACTAGATGGCCTAGATAATACATATATATCTTCTTACCTTAGTTTGCTATTTCATGTTTGTTTTCTTAAATTTTTGTCATCATTAAGAAAGAGGAACTTATTGAACCAAAATTCACCCAAATTTTGAATGATGACGAAATATTTAACCATTAATTTATTTTATTTGAATGTCATAAATACCTTAATATCCATGATTAACCATGATATCGTCAGGAAGAATAAACTTGAAGCTTGAAATTGATGTAAGCCTATAATCTTTTTATTTAAGCATTATTGCCTTAAATTAGTCCCATCGGACAGGCAAGGCAACCAATCATAAATTTTTGCATAAAAAAAAGAGAAGGCTACTTGGGTTCCAAAAACTTATTTACAAACAGAAACACAACCACAGCGTTTGACAACAAACCAGTTCACAAATTCCTCTCAATGAACTCCCAAATCCTATGTTCCATGTAAACTCTGTCGCTATGCCTGCGTGGCATGTGACGTTCATCCGGGAAAATTAGTAGTTCATAGGGTTTCCCAGCCGCAATTAGCGCATTGATCAGCCTTGCAGTGTGCCTAAAATGCACGTTTTCATCGATCATGCCATGGACTAACAACAATCTACCTTTCAACTTGTGCACATGATGCATTACAGAGCTATGCTCATAACCTGTGGGATTCTGCGAAGGAAAACCCATGTATTTCTCAGTATAGAATGTGTCATATCCATCCCATGAAGTCACCGGAGCACCAGAAACAGCACAACAAAAATAATCAGGAAACTTTATCAAGGTCATAGCTGCCATATACCCCCCATAGCTCCATCCGTACAACCCAATGTGGCCAACTTTGGCCAGCCCTTCCTTGATGAGCCAATCAGCCCCAGTAAGCTGATCTTCAGCATCAATATTCCCAACATTGTGCTTTAGAGAACCCTCAAACATCAGCCCACGCCGAGCAGTTCCTCTATTATCCAACTGTAAAAGGAGTGAAATAATCAGCAGTTAGAAACAGCGTGCTAAATGTCAAGCAAATGATCTTTCTTTTTCTCCTTCTACCGGATACTAACTCCAGCAATCACAGACCTTACACATTACAAGAAATCTTTCATACATTTTTTTTCTAGCATAAATTCATACATCCCCACAATCTTTTGAAGCCAAGGATGCTAGAATTTTCTTTCCATCTTAACAAGCTTTTTAACAACAAATGACAATTATTTGACCGTAAATGTTGGGAATTTGTAAATTCTGGTCATGAACCTAATTTGGCTAATATTTACAGAACTTGTGTGAGTTCAAAGTGTGGATAGAACAATGACAAAAGAATAAATATTATGGACAATTCGGAAGAGCAAATTATATATATAGATATATATATAAGGAAATTTAAGCAGCAAATATTCCATTTAAATTTGTCAAGCAACTTATGGTTTAAATCTATTAAAAATAATAAAAATTCTTATTAAATGAGACTCTATTCTTGTTTATAAGTTTATTTAATTTTTCGTCTCCTTTAGAAATAGGATTTAAAGACTTCCTCCCTCTCTCTCTCTCTCTCTCTCTCTCTATATATATATATATATATAAATATATAAATATATATATATATATGGTAAATGCAAGAAATAAGAAGACAAACTAATTTCTAAGGTCTGAAACTTCTAATTGGAGTAATGCTGGCGTGATTCCAAAAGTTCTGTTTATTTCAAATTCTAAGTGTAGTTTAGTTCTTAGTTCTTGATAAAAATCCTAGAAGTGATTCCTCAACCTATCATATATTTCAACTCTTTTTTTTTTGGTTTAATTTCTAGCCCTAAATTCAAAGTTTTTATACTCATCATTATTTCAATTCCTTATTTTTAATTTTTAATCATAAATTTAACGTTTCAGCAACCCTGTTTTTAGGCTATACATGTGTCTTTCTACAAATCTCTTCTATTTGTCATACAACAAATCCATGCCACCTCTGCTCGTAAAGACTCTGATTTCTATTCTATGTAGGTGTCTACAACCAAAAGGCAAACAAATCAGTTAATTAAAGAATACTAACCTTCCATACTAAGATGCCTTTGCTCCGTAAGTATTGTGCCCTCATGTCCACAGTATTAATCCATGAATCAGAAACAATCTGTACACTGGGGCCACCGTACACACTGATAACTGTTTTGTAGGGAGGTGATCCAAATTTTGTTGGGTCAGGCTTATATAAGGCCCCATATAACACAGTTCCATCATTTGCCCGTATTTGAACTATCTCTGGAGGATTAAGTTCAAGTCTCTTAAATCTTGGAATGGGAAAGAGTTGTTCGAATAGAGGCATAATTACATGACCATCGAGCAAGGAACAAAGTAGAATCTTAGGGGGAGAATCAAGGGAATCATGAATGTCAACAAAATTTTGCATATGGTGATCGAGCACAGCCGCATGCTTTCCCTTAACATGTGTTAATCTCACTGGGGCCTGCAATGTATGATTGACACTTGGACATAATCTAGCGCAGTAAAGGTTAGACTCCAAAGGCCCATCTAAAGTTGCAGTAAAGTATACAAGGCCTGCAGCTTCATTAACACCAGCAACTTGCTCAACCATCCATTCACCTTCAGTAATAGGACCCAGGCATACGCCATTTGCATCATGCAGATACAAATGTCTGAATCCTGTTTTCTCACTAGCCCAAATAAAACCACCAGAACACTTGGTTACACTTTTGTCTAATGGAGTAAAACAATCATGTAAATTAACCCATGTGTTACTCTCTTCCACCAATATAACGTTACTTTTTCCTGTCATCACATCAAATTTAAGAATCTTTAGACTGGAATGTGACCTGCTCAAAATTTGAGCTATGAGAATATTTCCATGCATCCAATTGACTCTGGCCAAATATTCTTCCTCACTGTCTGGCTCTTCCAATCCTCCACAAAGAAGATCTAACCAAGTGATGGAACCACCAGAAGCAGAAACTACCCCAAGCCGAACTTTGACATTTGCAGCTCCTGCAAATGGATAAGCATGATCTTCTAGTGCCTCTGAACCAACAGAACTTTTACCCTGGTGCACAATTCTAAAAACTGGTATCCCGGAGCTATCAACTTGTATGAATGCAATAAATTTGCTGTCCAGTGACCACCAGTAACCATTCTTTCGATCCATTTCCTCCTGTAAGAACACCAGATTGTAAACCCACGAAAAGTTAGACCAACATAGAGGTCAGCATTTCATAACATTAAGAGAGAATAAATTTTACACTTGCAACAAAACTCATACTATTCAAGATCTGCAAACCAAACAATTTCCTCTGAAATGGAAAAGGAATATCATTCAATCAAGCCTTTACCTGCGCAATGTATTCCGCAAGGCCATGGGTCTGAAGACATGCACAAGGCCAGAAAAAAATTAATACGTTACATTCTGCATATACTGAAGGAAAGAATCTTAAAGGAATGACAGGAATTATCAAAAGCATAGACACTTCCAATCAGATTCATATACTGTAAAGGGATAAAAGATGAAATATAGCATGATGGCATCGTATTAACTGCAATGTATGCTATGATCAGAAATGTTAGAAAGGAGAAACTGTAAAATATACAACTACGGAGAGACAGGCGTCCAGTTTTTGGCAGTCCAGAGAATTTAGCAAAGTTAACCATAAATATAGATATGGATCTTTTAAGAAATGAAAGAAAGATATCTGCAGGAACATAAGCCTACTGTGAAATTAGGGTAAAGAAGAAGCATAGACTAAACAGCATTGGCATAAATTTTAATGATTGGTATAAACAGTTTTGGTTGCACGACAAATTGCACATTCCAAAAGAAAATCTTACAAAGATTACTAAAGCAAGTTTTACTCTGTTTCTCAAATACCATTCAAGCAGCAGAATCAACAAAAAGGAAAGGGATTATGGACCAGTTCACACATACATGAACATAGGTCACTTTAAGGATGATCCAAAACAATAGGGATTAAACCAAACACCTAATAGAAGATGAAATTTGTTGTTGATCAGTTGAAATACAATGTTTCTCTCATAAGTATAACAATTTGCTGAAAATGTATACAAATGCAACTGAGCATGGTATCAGAAAAGTGAAACATACTATTACAGCTCCCTGGGCACCATACGAAAGCTGTTTTGTTTCATTGTTCAGGAGATGTAAAACATACAGCTCACCATCCTTCACGTAGGCGAGCATTGTACCATCAGGGGAGAGATGTGGATCAATAATTGGAGACAAAGGAGAGCTTGGAAGTTTGAGCTCCGGTTTTGGAGAGGAAAACTCCTGAAAATAAATCTACAAGCAGTAGGGTGTTGGAAACATCAATACAACCGGTTGAGTTTAGAAGTTGCATCAGCAAGCATGGATATAAACTTATACACACACTTCTACCTCCTGTTAACTAACAGGATACTTGATGGACACAAAAGCAAGAGTGATACCAGAGGCAACTTATTAAGGGCCTAAGATCATGACGTAATCGGCACACCTTTTAAGAATTATGGAAACTGTTAAACCATCAAGGACAAATGGAAAAGAAGAGAAACTACAATAGTAAAAGAAAAATAAATTTGATATAAATCATATCAATCTATTGGAATGTACAATCCATTGAGGAATAAATAAAAACAGCAACTATTGTAGTTATCAAGTCACATCCATAAAGTAAGATAACTGATGACAAGGGAGAGCTCAGAAGTTTGAGCTCCAGTTTCGGAGAGGAAAACTTCTGAAAATAAATCTACAAACACTAGGGTTGGATACATCAGCACAGCCAGTTGAGTTTAGAAGTGCAATCAGCGAGAACAGATACAAACTTACATACACAATTCTACTTACAGCTAACTAACAGGATACTCGATGGACACAAAAGCAAGATTGTGATATTAGAGGCAATATATTGCAGGCCTAAGATCATGAAATTTGATAAAAGACAAATGGAAGAGAAGAGATACTACAATAGTAAAACAAATTTGATAAAAATCATAACAAGCTGGTGATATGTACAATCCATTCAGGAACCAAAAAAAAAAAACAGTGACTATTGTATTTATTTATCAAGTCACATCCACAAAGTAAGATTTTATTCCATTATATGCGTTGTTCCAAGAGAATCCAAAAAAATTTGAAAACTCGACTTTATTTAGATTTTAACTCATAAATTAAAATGATTGGTTGTATTGTAATAGTATAATTTCACAAAAAATTGCACAAACTGACTCTACAAGCACAGAAAATTTTCTTGTTGCAAAACATAAATTGAAACAAAGAGAAATCTGAAGACCAGATAAGAGTACTAGGAACAGAATGCATGACATTATTTATTGTTGATCACTTATTGAAATGTACAAAATAATTAAAGCATGACAAAATGAACGAACCCCTGCAGGCAACGGGACCATTATTGCTTTCTTTTTCAAGCTTGTTTTTACCCATTCATACCGGGTGACACCCAATCCACGCTCCCTTGACCTTTCTCTTCTCAACTTCTCTTGTGGTGATATATTACTCTCATCAAGACCACCATCAGGAGGACTGAAAAACAGTTCCTGCTTGCCATTCTTGAGATCGAAAGTGAAAACCTTTCTACTCAAATTGTGATCAGGGCTAAATAAGTAAGTCACCAAATTATCATCAGGACTAAAACTGATGGAAGTTGGAGCCACATAACCAGGTAACGGAGACTGCACGATCTCTTCCACAGGGAAAAAGATGCGGTCATCAACAATATGAGGGGTGGTGCTGTCAGTGACAGTCATATCGATATTGAATGATCTCAACCGCTTCAATTTCTTACTCTCGTTACTGTCCACTAATTGCATTACAAATGAAGCAACTGTAAGGGACTATCCTGAAAATATTAACCTAAACCATCAAACCAGAAAAGAAAGGAAAATGGAAAAGTAATCAAATTATCAAACGAAGACATTTAAATTTTCATAGGGCATTAACTTTGTCTACATGTCTCGATATAATTATAATTTCTTTAAGCATTATTTTGTTCTCTTTTATTTCGTTCAAGTAAAAAATTTCCACCTCCAATTTTTCCAATCTTTGAGTCACAGATAATCTACTAGTATAGAAAATGAAGCAACAACTCAATCTAGAACCAGTCCCCAGTCGAAAAAGTCATCGACAAATAAAGAACATAATGGAAACCGTAAACCGAGGTTAGGACGCACTCACAAGAACAATAATCTGCTAAAAACACCAAGGGTCAATTCACCACGAGAATTATTCCGCTGCTGTCACGGAATACAAAGTTGCATCGAATGGGAAACTTTCGAGTGAAAAACTCCAAACCCTTTCCAAGTAAAGACTAAAAAGCAGGAGAACTAAGAGTTGAGAAACTTTACACATTAAAGGTATGAACCTGATTCTCGAATATTACCACAAGAAGCACTTGTCTAGATCCGCCATGAAAGTGAAACAAGCCCAGAGGAGAAAAGCAGAAAGCAATAGAAATTCAAGAAGGAAATTGGAAATAAGAATCTGTAAAGTGACGTGGGACTGGGAAATGTATTACGTGCAACTTGTAGTAGATAGAGAGAGAGGGGCGACTTAGATCAGTTTCAGAAGTGAAGATTCTTATGATTAGAAACTGACGAAAGGTGCTAAAGCACGGGGGTAAAAACTAAAAAGACTTACAATAGGGAAAGAGTCAGAAATGTTCTGCCTCTTGCACAACTTTGTCCTTCTTTTTCTTTGAATTCTTTTCTCGTCAATGTCTTTTTGGCATTTCTTAGTTATAAATGGGATTCTATTATGGTAAACTCGCACGACCATATCTTAGTTACAAATGGGATTCTATTACGGTAAACTCGCTCCACTGTACAAATTTTTTTTTATATACAATCTCAGCTTTATTGAACTAATTCTAAGCTCTTAAGAGTCTAGCTTTAAAGTTTTAGAAAAGGTAAATCTAGAATTTCAAGATTCCTCAGGTTCTTATGTAGCTTGTACATTTCTGAGCGTAAGGAATCGTTATATACTGATTGGTCGGCTGTTGATTGATCACTACTTCCCCGGTCAGCATCAAGTTCCCTTTAGCCCTAGGTTCTCAGTAGTTCCACACTCCCACACTGCCGCTAGAAGCGAAACATCCGCAATTAATCCGACTAAGGAGTATTTCCAGAGAGCTAGAGGATTATCAACAGGAAAATTTTTCCCTCTCTCTTCCTTTGATGACTCGAACTTAAGACATCCTACAAAGGAGAGACTTAAGTGAAGAATTAAAACTCATTGGGCCACTCTTATTTGTCCACTATACAAATTCTTTCTTCCATCCAATGTATCGATTTTATAGATAAATGAGAGGAAATTACAATGATCTGCTTGAGTTCGTATTGAATTGGTTCCCAGTATGAGGAATCATAATATTTGCTTGTTTTATAACAAGCATTTGAAAGGTGGAGGAATCACTCGATTAAAGAAGCATTTAACTAGGGTTAAAGGATATATGGAATCTTGTAAAAAAGTAAGAATGTGAAGTGACAAATGAAACTTTACTTGAAGAAATCAACATAAGAAAGACAGAAAGGAAAGATTGAATTATGAAATTGGTCGTGAAAGTTCGTTTGCTGATTTTTATGATGACTGTGGAATGTTGAAGGTGGTAATGGTACTATTCCTTTCCAGCAAGAAGTGAATGTTGCATCTAGATTTGATGTTAGGAAAAGAAAAAGGTAGATTACTAATTTTTTTGCACCACTAACAACTCCTAAAGCCCAACCTTCAATTCTTAGTGCCATAGAATTAAGAGATGTGACTCACAATATAGATATGGCAATAGCTACATGGTGGTATGATACAGGAACAACATTAATGTTTCCCAATCTTACTATTATCAGCCTATGGTGGATGCTATAGCCTCTTACAATCTGGGATACAAAGCTCCTTCTATTGATGACTACAGAGATAACCTTTTGAGTTATTTAGTTTCTGAAATTAAAAGTTAGTTTGGAGAAAGAAGACTAGATTTGACTACTTATGGGTGTTCAATCATGTGTGATAGTTAGATAAATAAGAGACATAAGCCTATTATAAAATTTTTGGTTTATTTTACCAATAGCTCAATGTTTTTTAAGTCTATTGATACATTTGGCCTTGTTAGAAATATTGATACTTTATTTGAGATATTCGATGAAATTGTCAATGAAGTAGGGCCAGAAATTATTGTTCAGTTCATTACTAACAATGATTCAGCCTATAAAGCAGTATGAAGAATGTAACACCCCATTATCATAGAGCATATCCCAAACATCTAGAGGATATTCATGAGCATACCCTATGACAACGACATGTTAGAGCAATCACATTCACTTATTAAGGCATCATACAGAATATAAATAGCCAAAAGATCAACTCCTTATTTCATTCGCAAACATATTTACACTGTAGCATTTCACTTCATAATACATATATTTCCACTATGAAAAAAATCTGAGAGTTTGCTACTCTTTTACAAGATGTTCTATATGAAATGAGAAGTTATACAAAAGTATTATGTCTAAACTTCTTAGTATCAATTGAGTAGACTTTTGAGCCATTCTTGATTCGCAAAATTGACAGAACTAGTCTTCTACTAGTTTGCCTTCGGAGCTAAGTCGTCCTCGTACCTGAAAATCACCAATTGCAATTTTGAGGAGTTTTGCAAACTCAGTGAGTGAACTATCATCGATGTGCTCACTCATATCAAAACACAAAGACAATTCACAATCTATGTTGGATCTCGTTTTTAGGATTCTTATATTTTTATTTTTATGCTATTTATTTTATTAAATTATCAAGTATGAAAATAAATTAGAATTGATGAATGAGGAATTATATGATATATTATGAATGTTATATGGTGCTTTGAATTAAAAAGAAAGAATGAAAATGAAATGAAGGAGTTAGTAGGAATTTTTTTAAATAAGGAAAGGAAAAATTGGAAAATCAAAAAGTTTGTTTTAAATTAATAAGATAAAAGAGAGAAGGAGTTGTGAGTGTTAAGAAAAGAAGGAGAGAGTCGTGAAAGAACCTAAAAGGAGAGAGGAGAAACTGAAGCAACGAGAAAGAAGAAGAAAAGAGCAAGGAAAAAGGATAGAAGGAAGATTTTCAGCTAATTTTTCTTGTTAGGTAAACCTTATTACTCTTCAGTTTTGATAGAAGAAGGAAGTGGAGAAACTAGGTTTTTATATGATGAAAGAAAGAAGAAGAACAAGAGGTTGACATTTTCTTTAGATTTTTATAAACCTTATCTAGATCTTAGTTTTTCTAGTTAGATAAAATCAAGAATAGATCAAGCTTAAGCTTATTCATGGATAGCTAGGTTTAA
>JAOTAY010000006.1:16725206-16739335 GCA_025629805.1 Erythroxylum baracoense
ATTAATCTAATTAACATGAATTCCTAATTCCAGAAATTAATTCATAATTAATTTACCTTAAAATAATTATTTGATGTACAAAATTAAACAACTTCAATTTTGTCAAACATACCAAATTTTCTAGTATTACTAGAAAAACTATTGTTATACTAAAATTAATCCAAAATTAATTTATATAATTTTCCAAAATTTCCAAAACATCAAATCATCATTCCAAGCATCTCTAGGTAATTTCATGATGTTCAAAACAATTTTGAAATCACCCAAAAATTATCATGATCACGGAAACACCGATAAGACACCAAAAATGACAAATACGGCTTCTAAAATTTTTTAGAAATCAAATTAACTGGGTGGTGGTCGATCAAATTGGGTTGACTTAGAATGTCTGAGACCTTATTAATGTTGTTAGCTAGGATCACTTAGTCATGATCAAAGTGACCTACTTATAGAGAACTGACACTCTTGAGCCTAATACTCCCTTGAGATAGACAAATCCTTGGATAAAGACAAAGAAATAGTAGAAAGATGACTAGGCACTAAACTCTTGTTTAAAATTGAAATGACACTTTTTATTTTTGTCTTTGATTTTTATTTTTGTATGTTTTTCTATTTGTCTTGATTGTTAGTAAGGGATTATCAATATTGAACTAATATTATTTTTTATTTTTTATTGCTCATTGTTCATATATTAAACTGTATATTTTTATAGATATAGTTTGCTTATGTTTTTTTATTTTCTTACCATTGTTTGATGCTTTATTTTGTTTCATTTTATTTTTTCAAGGATGATTGATAATGGATGGAAATCACGGTACAAATACAATATCTATATTATAAATTAGGGAAGTACCATTTCACTTTACCTTTTCTTCATATAGATTGTTTTTTATTTTTATTTTTTTGTGTTTTATTATGTACATTAGGAACAATGTACATCTTTCAATCTAAGGAAGTGGTATTGCGATTTTGATATGGAACTAATTATGATTCAAGCATATCCTAGTTCTTATTTTTTTATTCTTCTTTATAAAAGTCTTGAATTTGTTAATTCTTATCTTAAAACATTTTGAATTATTTTGAATCATTAAGTTAAGGAGAAAGAAATAAAGAATAATTAGATGAACTCTTACTTGTTACATTATGAATGAGTATTTTTGACTATTGATTTGGATGAAAGTGCTTCAGATTTTTCCTACAAGAGCCTAAATTGTAAACTTTTAAGCCTATAAGCAAGTATCATCATTATATTTTGCTCTATTTCATTTGTTGTGTGATTGGAATGCATAGTTGCATAATTTGAAATTGCTTTTATTATGCATGTTGAGGTAACATCTTTAGATTATGGGCATTAACATGAAAAAGGCACCAAGATTACACCATTGTTGAGCCTTTCCTTTGATTTTACCATAACACATTTTTATCCTTTGTTGTAACCAATTTTGAGCCATATCCTTTTGTTTGGATTAACCATTTTTTTAGTTGTTAGCCTAATATTTATTCTTGCACCTTGAAAGATTGTATTTGAATTTGATAAGATTAAGAAATTTTTAAAAAGAAAGAAAGGTGTGAGCTTACGTATTTGAGGTTATCTGTTCTCATTAGAGTTGGAAATTAAAAAGAGAAAAAAAGTACCTTAAAACATTAAAAAACTAGAATCAGTGGAAAAGGAGCTAGGATTAAGAGAGTAGCAACCTTGGAGAAAATGTGAGAAATCTATTAAGAATTATCAAGAACTTTGAGAGTTAATAAACATGAGAATGTTATCTTTAATCTTTTGTATTTTCTTAATTATTAGTTTTCATTGTTTAAGTATGAAATAATTGGGATATAGATTTAGCTGAGATCAACCCTATACTTTTTCTTTTGAATTAATTCTTTGATTTAATAAAAGATCCTTGTTTTCTCGTGAATTATTTATGATTGTATTAGGTTAAATTGAAATTTACTATCATTTTAATTCAATTTTTAATTTTTATGTTGGATTGATAGATTATATATATGAATGAATCACAATATGATAAAGAGAGTTAAATGGAATCCTAAGGATATGAATACATGATCTTTCTACGTTAGAGTGAAATTTATCAAAAGAATTTATAAAGCAAGTTAATAAATTCTTAGGGTGATTTGATTGTGAAGATATTTTAGTCATTCAAATTAAGAATAGGGGTAGTATTACTCGAGAGAGAATACAATTCTAACCTAGAAATATCTACTACTGTAATAAACTAGGATTCATCATTGAGTCAGCAAAAATTTAAACCATAAGAAACTAAGGGAATTCTTACCTAAGTATCTTACCTGGAACTTGTTTACATATTGGATACTTTAATCTTGTTCATTTATTTAATTTAGTCATTCAAATTAGTTTCTTTATTTTTTAACTCAAATCACTCATTTTATTACATTAGGAAATATGAAAATAATTAGTACTAGTAATTACAATCCTCGTGTGATCAATACTCTACTCACCTAAATTGTACTATAAGAAAAGATAAGTTCACTTCCCTAGGTGATTTCTTTAGTATTGTTTTTTTTTATTTCGTTTATATCACATACTTGCTCTTTTCAAGATGGCAAAGTCAAGAACACTTTCTGAGTTTCAACTAATCCAAATTACATTAACAACTAATATTGCACCATATGCTAGGATTTTAAATTTAGAGAAAAAAAATTTTATGTTTCTTTTATCTTTAATATTTTTGGAGTTTTAAACCTATCTTGACATAATTTGAATTAATATTATTAAATCCCAATTGAGCTCAAGCTCAAGCTCAAACTGAATAGTTTGGGATTGATCAGATAGATGATAAATCTCAAAAACATGAAAAACCTCTCATCAATATTTTGGTTCATGAACTATTTGATGTGTGGGCTATTGACTTCATAGGTCCTTTTTTAATTGCTTTCATGAATAAGTACACCTTAGTTATTATGGACTATGTTTCTAAATAATATAAGTTTTAGGTCTACTATATAATAATGATAAGGTCATAGTTAAATTTCTTAAGAAAATATTTATTAAATTTAGTACATCTATAGTGCTTATGTGATAGGTGAACACATTTTGTAATATACAATTTGAAAGATTATTAAAAAAGAATGATATCGCATAAAACATTGATATCCTTTACCATTCTCAATCTAAATACCAAGTTGAAAAATCAAAGATGGAATTAAAAGTAATTCTATAAAAGATGGTAAAGCACTCTACCAATGATTGATAAATGAAATTAGATTATATTTTATAGATATACAGGATTGTCTATAAAATCCCTATGGGAATAGCTCCATATAGTTAATTTTTAGAAAATCTTGTTATTTATCTATCGAGTTAGAACATCAAGTTTATTAGGTCATTAGATTTATTAAGTTTAATTTAAATTTTATATTTGAATAGAGAGAACATCAGTTAAATGAGTTCAAAAAGTTATGATTCGATGCTTATGAGAATGTATGAATCTATAACAAGTAAAGAAAGCAATAATATGATTGACATATAATGAAGAAGGAATTTTTGAAGGGTATTAGATGTTACTTTATAGCTCTCGCTTATGGTTATTCCTAGAAAAATTAAATTAACAAAATGTAAACTATTTATAATCACTATAGTGTTCCCTTAAAGCATAATTGTAGATTTTACGTCCAAAGAACCTTTAAAGTCAACTATTATAGATTTTGATCTTTTTAAAAATTGAAGCTTGAAGCTTATTCATCACCATAATGTTCATCAAAGATGATAAAATCTATGAAAGCTCTCAACTAAGAAAATGAAGCATACTAGGACACAATATGAAAGATTTTAGAGTCCTAAGTTTCAATTAATCCTCAGTTGAACATTTTCTCCCTCATAAGATTTATTAGCTAAGATGATTTTACTAATCTAAAATATGGACCTCCTTAAAAGAATTGTTAGCTAAGATGATTTTGCTAACCTAACAAATGGCTCTATCTTACAACTCATACTTGTCTACAGATGAGTCCCAAAGCAACCAATTGTTCTTTTCCTACCATATTGCATAAATGCTATAATTGATGGGTGTCCTAAAGAATCTTGCATTTTGTTTCATCCTCTTTAATTTAGTGCTTACCCATTAGATGAAATTCACCATGTCTTTTTACCTATAATAAGTCTCTAATAGTTGTTGGACTTTTTACTGTATGACATTGGAAAAACATATGTGGAATAAATTCAGAGGAAGCCTTATAAAGAATACATAAAGAAAGTTGGATGCCACAATATCTATCTTTGGTTTTCACTTTACATTAAACAATAAGCCAAATGATCAAGGAAGCCTTAAGGATCAATGATTTCTCCCATACTAAATCATAATAAACGACTTTCTGAGAGTGCGGCCTAAGAAGTTAAAAGCATGACTCATTGGTGAATCATTGATAGGAATTCCATATTTATATAGCTTGATCATCATCAAAAGGTTTTAGATCATAAGGTGGTAAATCACCAGTAACACCAACTAATCGCTAAATTTGCAATCCCAATTCCTATTAGAAATTATTTACTTACTTTAGCATCTCGAGGAATTCTTAGACAAAGTGAAAACAACTCCTCTCTCTTATATAAAGTCCTAGATGGAACCAGTTATCATACCAAAATCAAATATTCTTCCCATTTCTTATCAAGCTCTTGATGGATGAGTAAAGTTGGTCCCTCTGTCTAAGCATTTTAAATAAGCTTGATGACTACCCTCTACCCTCTACTAATCTTTAGTTACCAAAAGGTAGTTCTAGATAGTTGAAACCATAATTTGGAAACAATCATTGATCAAATAAGGGAAAATTTCACTCTCTAAAATCCTTGAGGAAGAACAAAGAAAATAAACTTAAAAGACTTCAAATGAGCTATTATAAGAAGGCAACCTAAATATTTTTCTAGAACAATAATTTCTCATTCAGTTTTAACTATATTTTATTTTTTCTTATCTTTATCTTTTTTTTTGTTTTCTATATGAGGTACTCTTTTTTAGATGATTCTTATGGACTTGAATTATTGTAACTTTAAACAATTGACTGAGAGAAGTTCCTATATCTATATTTTTAGAGAGGTTCCTATATCTGTATTTTCTTTCACGTTTTCCACTTTATGCATAGTCACTCATTTTTTTATGTGTTATATAAGCTTCTATTGAGAAAAATCTATATTTTTACGTAAAGGGATAGAATTAACATGAGATATGGTTTCATAAGAAATAAACACTAAGTAAATCAATTCATTTGTATTTGTATTAATTAGTTACAATTCTAGAAAAATCAGCAATCAAAATTAGTTATGGAAATTAAGTTGATTTATTAGATTTGTATTTTTCTTTGATATGTACTTAATTGATTATACATTTATTCCATAACACTTAGTGATTAATGCTATGAAATGTTTAAGATATTGGCTTTAGTTCATATTTTGTTTTAGGTACAATTCAGAAGCGAAAGAGCTAAAGTGAGTCGAAAGCACAATATTTAAGTCTTCTACCTAAGATTCGCATTCATTTGTCTCCATTGACCAAAAAGAAGAAGGATTAAAACCATTGTCACACCTATGACTCATTTTTCATAGGCATTACACCTATATCACACCCATGTCGTGAGCAACATAGTCACGCCCGTGACTTTATCCGGATGTCCCCAAACCCTATTTTTTAGTATAAAAACACCATTTTGACGGTAAAATGTGATGAAAGGTTAGAGGGATCGTTTTAAAATAGGAAGCTTTTGGTTTGGAGGTTTCTGGACAATGAAGAGGAGCAAACCTCTCATCCTTTGGAGATCCATAGAGGGCTAGGCTTCCCATCCTATTTCAGAGGTGATATCAACACCAAAGAGCTTAGTTAAACATTTCTTTCATTGTGTTTGTTTTTCTTTCTCTCTTAGAAATTGGTTATGTTATCCAATGTTTATTATTTGCGTATTTTGAAAAGACGATTTTAATGCGATCATTGGATCATTTTATTACAAACCTATTTCTACAATATGTAATTGTTATATTGAGATTCTTCTGTAGGTACGAATGATTTCTAACCATTAGGGGCACAATCTGTAATTGTTGTGTTTCCAATTGATTTCGAATCATTAGGAATAACGTAACCTTGGTTAAATAACCCTAGTGCATATGGTTGTTGCCTTTATTAATCAGTTTTTCATTTCATAATGAGGCTGCCCAATTAAATTTAAAGAGCTTGTTCTAGTTTATTTGATAGTTAGGTTTAATTAACAATCGTCTTTTAAGTAAACACGAACTAAGGGAAAAATGAGGTTAATAGAGCTTAACGTTAACCTACAATTAATAGTTGTTAATAGAGGTATGAGAAAAACAATTCAATGAAGTATGTTCAACTGTGTGTAGACCGAGATTGAACCGATGATCATTTCCCTCACATATTCATCATTTTTACATTGTTTTCTTTAATTTATTTGTTAGTTTTGTTTTGTTTATTTTCTTATTTGAAAACCAACAACCTCCCCCCTAACCTAAACACTTATTGATTTCATTTTAAAAGCTTTACATACACTCCTTTTGGGATGGACCTAGACTCATCACTGCTATAGATATAGGTCTAGTTATTTTGAGTAGTGTTACGACGCACTACTATAATTTTGGTTTCGTTTTTAGAGAGTGTAGTGCTTTAGTTTTTTTTCTTGATTTTGATTGGTGTTTTGTACATATTTGTTTATAATTAGTTTCTTTTCAGTTATTTCTTGATCTTTTCAATTTTTGTTTAATGTTTGTGAATTCAAAAAGATATATTGAGCGAAGAAATTTTTCTTATAACTCATATTCCCAATCCTATGACTTAAGTTTCACTATAAAAAAAATGTCGTTTTACGATGGATATCACTGATGGAAAACATTAACATTCCGTCGGTAAGTAATACTAGCGCGGCCATTAATGACGGGCAAAGGGGTCGGAGAAATGGCCGTAACTAATAATTACCGACAGAAGGTTATGTACCAATGGTAAATATACTGACGGACAACTAATGTACCGTTGGTAAATTTACCAATAGAAACTAATGTCCCATTGGTAAATTTATCGACGGGCATTTGACCGTCAGTACATTTACCAACGGATCATTCCCTTCTGTTAGTAAATGTACTGGCAGTTTATGTGTTTCTATCGATAAGATTGTTCGAACATTACCGACGATTATGTTTTTTCCATTGGTGAGTTTATGGACGGAATTGGTTATTTTGTCTGTGATTACCGACAGCCTATAGTTGGTTATTCCATCTGTGATTACCGAAGGCTTACGGTTGGTTATTTCATCGGTAAATCTTACCGATAGTTTTTTGTCAGTGAGATTGTTCAAAAATTATCGACGGTGATTCTTTTTCTGTCCGTGAATTTACGGACGAAAGTGGTTTTTCCGTCTATGATTGCCAACAGTCAGTTTTAGTCCATCGGTAGATGTTATAATTTTATTGACGGATCCCCCGATGTCCATCGGTAAATAAATCAGAAAAAATTAATAATATACCATCAATAAATTTTATTTCATAATTTTATAAATAATTTAAAGAACTATTAATGTAATAGTATACATTCAATTTCTTAAACATAAATTTGATTGAAGATATAAACTTGAAAATATCTTAATTGATAATAAAAACATTAAATTGTACATAAAAGTTTTTGTAATTAAAATAAAATGACCAAAAGTACACTATTAATGTGGAGACGGCAGATGCTCTGATTGGTGCAATGAGGTGCTACCTCTACCCTTCAACTCATCCACCTCATTACGAAGCTGAGCTATGTACTGCATCGACTGTTGCCATTAATCCATCCACTGTTACAACTGAGTTGCCAATGTCTTCATTGTGTTCCGAAGTTCTTAAACTTCGTTGGTTGTGGACCGCCTACTAGATGTTGTTGTACTGGACGTGGAGGATTGTGAATAACATGTATTCACAAATGAACCTAAGCCAAATATCCTTCCTCAACAGTCCCTACCACCCACTACATGAAGATAAGTTTGAGTCTCATCAACATCTTCAGACTGCTGAGACTATCGTTGAAGGCTTTCTTATATTTGGTCCTATCAGAAGGCAATGTTTATATTAGTAAGTTATAATTATTAAGCATTAAGATTAAACCATAAATTTCATTGAGTTCTCTACAATGGTTGTTAACTAATGTCACACCGTCATGCTTCTTAGTGTGAGTATGCAAAAACAGCTGACGGGGTGTAGGCCTCATGCTCATAAACTTTTCCTGCACAAGAATAAAATGTTATAAGTGAATTAGAATTTTAAAAAAATTCATCATAGTTTCCTCTATTTTTATTATATCTACCCCCTATTGAACAAAGAAAAAAACTAAAAAACATAGCCATTTATGGCACCATACATTTATAACATTATCATTCTTAACAAGAAACACATATTGATATTCCCAAATTCACACATAAAATTCACTTTAAAATTTTCAAAGTAAAGAAATGAGAATATAATGTAAAATGTAGATACTTACAAGTCCTTGCATGCTCTTGGTGGGTAATAGATCCTCTCGTATGTACGAGAAGACTCTCTCCCCCCAGCCCTCCACGTCTGTTAGTCAAATTATGCTCTGAAATGGACATTGCCTCAAGTGATGTCCAATACTACTGCCAACGACTCCATATTTGTTCAGAAATGTAAGGTGGTCATACACTAGCCCTATGTATCGTCGTAACAATGTCATGATAATGTGTACGTGCTCGTTTCTCCCATACTCTATAAGTGATCGCGTCAAATTGAGAATCCCAAAAAAAGTCTTTCTGAAACAAAAGGAAAAACATTCGATTAATACTTATAATGTAATAATATTTATCTAATTAATGTATAAAACTATTAATTAAAAAAGAAAATAATAATTTTTCCTGTACCTCAAACTCCTGATAGTAAAATTCATTTATCGCCTGAGAGATATTTTTCCATACATAACCCTCAATATCAATCTTCTCCTTGAATTTTGATATCATATTTCTTGAGCATGGTCCAAATGGAATGAACTTAATATAAAAACAATTAATTTTATACCATTTTGAAAATTGAAACCTATAACTTAATTATAAACATATAGTGTGTCATGTATGTTCACTTACATATTATTGACAATTGTAACGTAAGTTCTTCCATCAGGGCCCTCAGCTCCAAGCTGGTGACTGCCTCCTTCATCATTATTGTTTAACCCTAATATCTCTATCAGTATAAGGGTAGTAAATGATGTAGGGCTGGTAGATGGTGTAGCAGCATTTATGAAAGGTGATGTCTCATCTACAAGTGTAGTAGCTAGAGGAGAGGACGTGATTCAGTTCCAGCTGCTACACTATAGATGCTTCACCTGCATAGTAACTACCTCTAAATCGTGGTCCGAATCTTGGTAGCAACATATCATATCTTCTCTTTAGTGGCATATTTTAACTTGAAATTAATATTTGATTGATATTTATAGAAATATTAAAAATTGAATTCAAAACGGACATAAGACATCTTTCAACTCCTTGCTCTCAATTGAACCAAAAGTTAGTTAAGTTCTTTATGCTCCTTCAACTAACAGGTCTCAGATTTGTATGATAAGACCAGCACCATATTTTTACATTATGAAACTCCACATTAGTTTCATAAAAGTTTACTAGTTCAGAAATTTCGGTTAAAATTCATTGATTAGAGATTCTGCAAAGAAAGGATAGGAATCTAGTTTATAAATTAAAGTAAGCATTACGTATGTGGTACTTCAAATTCCATAAGGTGGTCACAACTTTGGATTTTAAGGAGCATACACGTGACTCTTTTATGTATTTCAAATTCAGTAGAATCAAGTTTGTGTTTATGTTCTTATATGTAGATAATAAACTGCTAGCCAACATTGATTTTAGCATGTTAAAGAATATGAAGAAGATGCTTTTAAGGAACTTCGATGTGAAAGATCTTAAGAGGCACCATTTGTTCTCAGAGTAAAGATCCATATGGATAAATCTAAGAAAGTTTTAAGCCTATATAAAATGGTTTATATCTATACAGTTTTTAAGATATTTAACATGCAGGATTGCAGGCTTGGTATATTTTTTATAGTCAAAAGTGATAACTTGAACAAAGAGTAGTGTCTTAAAAACGAAACAAAAAAAAAGCATAGAAGAATTATATTCCTTTCAATAATGCAATTAAGAATTTGATATATTCATAGTTATGTAGTAAACTTAGCATTGTCTTTGTAGTTATTGCTCTTGGTAGGTATTTGAAAAATTATGATTATGAATACTGAGTTTCAATGAAGAAAGTCTTGTGATTTATAATAAAAAATATTCATTATTAATGATTTATAGATGTGTAGATGATTCTAGAGATTATTAGATATGTCAATGCTAATCTTAGTGGTGCTCTCATAACGATAAGTTTACTAATATTAGCTAGATGATTTGAGCCTTAGAAAAGCTCTAACTAATCTATTATAATGGCTTTAACCACGAAAATTGATATTGTAATTAGTTAAGTAAGAGCATATGCCAAATTGTTGAAGAACTACATGGGAAGACCTATGATTGTTGATTCAGTTTCTAAGACTATTAGAATTCATTGTGACAACTCATATTATATACATGAAATTCATTGTTTTATATAAAAATTCCTTTTGGATATGAGAAAGGAACTCTATTATTATTGTTTGGATTAGCATAAATAAGGTAATCATTGAAATAGTTGAATATAACTTCCTTAAGCTTAGTTTGCTTCCAAATAGTGCTCCCATCATTATTAATAAGATAAAGAATTTTGTGTTTATTTTTTATACATATGATAGAATTATAGAAGAATTAGGAGTTCCTATCTCCATCTTTCAACCAATTGACCTAAGCTTTTTGTTTAAGTAAAGAGTGGTGATTCTCTAAAGTTGTTAAGTAATTATCAAATACTTTCCGTACTATCTTTTTAATAGTAGCATCTTTAGGGGATGAATTGATTCTCTAAAGTTGTTAAGTAATTATCAAATACTTTCCTTAGTATCTTTTTAAGAGTAGCATCTTTAGGGGATGAATTTATCAATAATTGAATAGAACATAACTCCTCTTTGGTATTAACTTTAGTCTCATATGTGTTCTTAATTTTTTGAGTATAAAAGTTCTTTAGTTCAGCTTTAATAACTTAGAGCTTTCTTATGCACTTATATGATTTATATCCCCATCCTTTTGTGTTCAAATCCTTCCTAATTACTTCTTTAAACTGATCCTCCTTTATTAGAAAATTATTGAATCTAAAAGAACTTGAGTTTATCAATTCTAATTCCCAAATCTACCTCTATAGGAGAATGGTCTGAGTAAAAGGAATGATGGAAATAAGTCATACTGTTGTTAAACTTTTATAGCCATTTGGGGTTAATGAATGTATGCTCATGCTTATTTATTATTATCCAATAATCTTGCTATCTATTACTTTAGGTGAAATAAACCCCATCAAATCTAAATTCAGAAAGGTCAATAATATTTACGCAATTTTGAGAGCACTCACTCTCGTGTTATTATTCAACCTAAGTCAATTCAGCAAATTCATCAACCTAACTCAATTCAGCAAATTCATACCCTAATCAATTTAACAAATTCATACCCTAATTATTTCAAATCAAAAGCTAGTAACAAAAGAACCCTAAAGTCATTATCATTGGGATGGATAATGATCAAAATTGAACCAAATTCAAACAAAATAGAAATTGAACCAAATTCTAACAACACAAATTCCTTCTCTTCAATCTCAAATATACACTTCAATCTTAAATACACACTTCAATCTCAAATCCCTTCTCTTCAAAACGGCAACATTTAGTATGTATAGAACATAACCAAGGTCATAGACAACATTCGTATATCCAACATCCCTTTAACAACAATTAACAAGATGAAAAAGCAGTCAAATTCAACTCAAAAAAAACAAAAGTTAGCAATTCATGCAAAAATCAACAAATGGAGAAACAAAATCGTTATATTACAAAAATGAAGAAACATAACCATACACTAACGATGGATGACGACAGTGAGGAGAGGACCAGCTGCAGACCTGCTATGGACGGCGACAGCGGGGAGAAGAGAAGCTACAGACGGGCGAGGAAAAAGGACGGCGACGGTGATGAGGGAGAACGATGGCGATGCCAGGAGAGGAGATAAAACTGGAGCAGAGGAGAAAAATAGCGGAGAAGAATGCGAGGGAAGGTTCGGGGTGTGTTTAACCCCGAACTGAAACGACATCGTTTGGTATTAAACCAAACAACGTCATTTTGGTTTTTCTAAACGACTAATCTTAATTTAACGACAGAGAAGGAAGACCATCAAAAAATCACCTGTCGGTACAAAATCGACGCTGACTATTAAATAAAGCATATTTCACCAACAGAATTATATCCATCAGCACAATTCTGATGCTATTTAATTGCGAAAAGCGTTCCTGCTATTTTAACGATGGGCATGGCTTTGTCATTGCTTTATTCCTTCGGAAATTTTTTTCCCTCCACCATTATTGATGACAATTTGTCCGTCATGAAATGAAATTTTTCACGACATTTTTATCGACGGTTATTATTTTTCCATCAGTAATTAGCTACAGAATTATGTCTGTCGGTAAATTTTCGTTGCTAGTATATGGTTTTCTTGTAATGTTTGGACTAATCCAACATTAGATATGGATGGGATAACTAGTAAAATTACTTCCTTGATAGTTTGCAAGATAAATAACAATTCCCACATAAACCAGAAACTTCTTATTACGTCTCAGGTCTATTTTTGGAAGAATTACTTAATATTATGGTTACTAACAACTTTCAAGTTCAGCAGAATAATCTACAATTCCAATATTGACTTCCTAGAATCACAAAATGGAGAGATGTAGCCATCTCAACCTAAGGTGAACCTAAGAGATGTTAATATATAGACAAAGAGTGAAGAGGAGCTTGAGGATCTTAAGAGAACTACTCAAGGAATTCTTAGTGAAGAAGAAGTGGAGAAGGAGCTCGAAATAAAAAATAATCTATCATTTAGCTCGAAAGTAAATACTGAGTTCCTAATTATTGTTGAAACTAACCCTTCTTCCTTACTTAGTAGATTGGAGAAAGTAAATGAGGAGAAAAAAGATGAAGAGAAATTCGAGATATTTTAAGAGTGTGGGGACTCGGTGGAGATTGGAAATTTGGAGATAGGGAAGCCAATGTATGTGAATGATCATCAATTGAGGCCCTATCCTAAAGAACCACAAGTGGAAGAAGCACATGTGATGCCCGAAGATCATAATTTTGTCACGTGAGGAGGAAAGTATGAAGTCAGGCCACTGATAATAAACAAAGGCACTATTTGGGAGGCAACCCAAAGGAAGTTTATTTCTTTTCCTTTACATTTTCGCATTTTTTTCTTATATGCATGTACACAATGTGAGTGAATGTTAGTTTTTCCACTTGATTTCATATTGAGTATTTTTCTTATTTCACTAGTTTTGATGGCTTTTACACTACATTACCCGAATATATCTCACATTTACCCTTGCTCACATTATAACCTAGAAAAGTACTTTGATTCATGATTGTGAATGTGAATCTTAGTGGTGGAGAAATGAAATGATTTGCAAAGTTGTGGAATGTTATGATCGTGAATGGTTTTTTTGTAAAATCGCGTTACCTTTGGGAGGTTAGAATAGTAAATATGAGAGATAAATGAGAGCTTAGAAATGCATTTTTCATGCTCATGCATAATTTGGCATACAAATGCACGTGATTAGTGAAGGTTTTGCACATGAAAATAATTGTACATGCATTCATGAATGATTCCGGGTATATTTGGACTGAGTTGTAATTTTTGAGAAAATTGTGAATTTGGAATTTATTTATTTTTCTAAAATTTTATTGACTAGTAGAATTATTCTATTTGTGAATTTTGCTGAATTTAGGGTCTATTTTGGAATTTATAGAGTATTATAGAAAATAGGAAAAAGAAGATAAGAAATCAAATGAAGATTTGAAGGTAGTTGGATTGTAAAGATGAGAGTTAAAAGGAGTTAGTTTCAAAAGAAACTAAGTTAGAACTTAAACCTTAGGAAAAGTGACAAGTGTAAAGTTTGCCTTTATTATTTGTCAGAAGTAAGTTTGAGTAATCCGAGAGTTAAA
>JAOTAY010000006.1:16746890-16760237 GCA_025629805.1 Erythroxylum baracoense
GGGGGTAGTATTAGGTTTAAATTTCAGAAATTGCAAATTGGTCTCTCAACAATTCCAATTTCTCGGAATTAACCGGTATGTTAGGTACCGTCCGGTACCTAACGGAAAATGCCGGTACCGGTCGATATTTTTGGCCGGTACCGATGCTTTATTTCCCGTACCGTTTTCCAGCCGGTACGATACCTTCCGGCCGGTACCGGCCAGTACGATACAGTAAACATTACGATGCGTGGGAGTACTACTTATTCTTTATTTATCGAATAAAGGAAACTGCACTGCACTGAAGTGCACCAGATCTTTTCCATTAGTACATCAGTGGTCTAGCAACTTTTAAGCTTTTAATGCACTCTAAGGTAAAAATAAAATATGCAGTAAAATTAGACACTTTTTGGTGGGAAATCCAACAACCCGCTCTTTAACTAAATCGACGTTGTATTCCAAAACTTCAAGCCTATCATTATATTGCAATATGAGTCAAGAACAAAAACTCCTTAAAAAAGGTAATATGATTATTTGCATAATAGACAATAACATGAAACAATTATAGGCACTATTGAAATTTCATCTTGGAAAGTTAAATACAAAGTTACTAACAACCGAAGATGCCAAAACTCCCAAGATTATACCACCAAAATTAGTCAAGTACGAGGATGTTAAACATATGAAATATGATTAACAGTTTTTTATAACAAGGGACACCCATAATTGTTATCTTGAAAGGTCTACATTAAATAAAATTTTAAGAACACATAATTATCTGTTAATTATATGTTTCAAATAATTATATAAATTTGACTTAAATTAATTAATAATAAATTATAATTAATTAATAATATTTGATCTTTATCTCTTAAAGACACAAATATTTTTACCTCAAATAATCTAACTGCATATCCTTTTTTTTACCAAACCGAGTTTATACTATGTCATATTCACTGGCGAATATTTAAGAATAACTCGCTGATGATTTTGTTGGAATTTCTCAAAGGATACTGTCCGGGTTGGTATTACTCATCCTATTAAATGAAACTAACTCTTTAGTATTGGTTCGGTTCGTAAAAAGAGACGTTTCAGCTTCTAATAGCCCATTATAGACCTTGTGTTCCATAGCATGGCTGCGGTCTTCACGTAAGTCTATTATTATTCTACCGTGTTGAATCAATCCAATCTTGTAAGGATAAATAATAGGTGACTTAAGTTAATTTTATCGAAAAATTAAAACAATGATTTCATTTATTTAATTCAATATAAAACATCTAAACAAATTTAATTTAATTTGACTGTAATAATATTTTAAAATTACAATACTTATTAAAAAAGTTAAAAATATCAACATCTCTTTAGAATAATATTTTAATAAACTATTATATATAAAAAATAATATAATTTTTTAAAAATATATTTTAAAATCAAATTTTGTTTCAATTTATTTAAAATTTTAATTTAATATTAATAAAAATATGATGAATTTAGTATTAATGTATATTGATATTTTTATTATACAATAGAAAAGGTTCAAGCCCTCCAACCAGGGATAGTCTCGTTGATATCAGAGCCGTAAGTGTTATGATAGTGATTATAATATTCTCGATGAAAGTGAGTAGGGAGGTATCATAAGATATGAATCCATTACCAAGTAACTTTGTTCATCTTTCTTCTACCTTCTCCATAGCAAATCTTCCTTCCACTGTGAAATGTACCTTATCTAATCATATAGAACACTTTGTAGAAATAACACATCTTTCTGAACAAAATCGTATTTTTAATACTGCTTTACCTTTGCTTAACCCCTACAGTATATATTCTCGTGATAGTTCTTAGATAAAGAGTATCCACACTATCCTCTCCATACACTGTCCCAAAGTAAAAGAAATCATCCTGAGTTCTCGTTTAGAACAGTGTGATTTGTAAGTAATCTCAATAGTACGTGAAGTTTGAGATCCCAAAGAACCTATCTCTCTTTAGAGCGAGTAGAACCATACACACCTACACATTGGAGTTATACGTCTTGTTCTCACCCTCCATGAAAGAAAGGGAATAATTACTATAGTCAGGATATTTCTTCTAGACACTGTCTGCACAACGTACCAAAACACACTAATTAGTGCCCTGTTGACAACACTCAACAATGGAAGTGTCATCGTCACCATCGCCCTTGATTTCAACATCAAGCTAGATGATCCTACTTTGTCTGAACAACTTCAAGTTCATATTCATATCACTAGAGCAGAGCAAGATCCTACAGCCATTATGGTTACTCTTCACCACCAGATGATCTACTGTTTGTAGAATCATGTCATAGATCTCAACTTTCTAGACTTTACTTTTGATGCCTTGTACATGGTAGCAGACAGAGCTTATGATCAAACTACTATCATCTAGATCCCGAAGTAGTTACCACCAGCGGAGCTTGAAAAATTGATGTTGATTGAATGGATCGCTAACTACCAAAAAGTGTTCTATGCCCCTTACAAGCATTCCTTTCAACCACTACTCCACCTATTCTGAAGACCTTATGAGATGGAACTTTGAAATCCATCTACACTAAGCCCAATGAAGATCAAGCCGGACCCTCACATACATCAGGCCCTGTTCTGATGATACAAATAGTGTTATCTCACAGAGAAGGAAAAGATGGACCTTCAATCCATTATTTCAAATCTAATGGAGAACCAGTCTATGTTATTCATCATTGTAGACATTTTGTTTGGGATGTAGACCCCTTTATGTGTGAACCTGAATGTGAAGTATGTCTGAATCTTGATTCAGACAGTGATGATGATGCTGAGTTGTATAATTGATGAAAGAGGAGGAAGAAGAATAATAGAAAGCATATATCTACTTGTCGGCCTACTCAACCAGTTCACTATCACCATGACGATTGTGATGATTTTAAACCTTGAATTGACAATCCAAGCCTGCGACCCAGGAGAATTCGTGAAATGCTCAAAGCTGTTGACAAGGAACCTTTGTCATATCCAGAGTCAATCTCCAAATATCCTTAGCCAGTTATTCCTTCTATTCTAGTTGTTCCCACTCTAACCATTCCGTGCATGATGGTTAATCCTTATGAGGAAGATTTTCCTCCACTGGAGAGACGAAGTAATGATCAATAAAAGAATATCTCTAACCCTTATATTCGTGCCTCTAGCATAAGTTCTCATTGAACTATACTTTCAACTCCTGTTGATGAAACTCTCAACTGGCAGACTGATAATGTTTTGGCCCAAAACAAAGTCCTTCAACGAATTGATTCCAAACTTGATGGTTTGACTCACCAAACATAGGTTACACAACAACAAGTTGATACAGTTTTTGTAAAGATCCATAAATTGTACAAATCTTACCAAACTCAAATGGCCCAACTTGATGTGACTTTTCGACACTATGTCGATACTTAGTACTTTGGCCCTAATTTAACCACCAAGGAGCAAGAACCATTACAAGAAAATCATAAATTTTTGACGGAAACTTACCAACAAAAACATATACGTATCTAATTAGAGATGAAAAATCAATATCTGTCGGTAACACTGTTGTGAAAAATTATATTTTAAGATGAACAAAAATTTTGTCAGTAAAGGTGGAGGGAAATATCTCTACAAATTTTTCGACAAAAGATAGCAACAAAAAAGCCATAATCATCGGTAAATTAGGCGGGAACATTTTCCGTAATAAACTAGCGTTGGGGATTTACCAATGGATCCATGTTTCGTCGGTTAATTGCTGACGGTATAACTACTCTGTCAATAAATTTATGCAGAAATGCTTGGTTCAATAATCAAGCGTTAGGGTTCACCGACTATAATGTATTCCGTCGTTGGCTTCAACTTAATCGTTTTAAATAAATTGAAAACAATGTCGTTTGGTTTAATACCAAATGACGTCTTTTTCGTTCGGCGTTAAACATATCTCGAACCTTCCCCCCACTTTCTCCACTGTGATTTCACCATCTTTTCTCTTCTCCTCGCCATCGCTCATCATCGTCACTCATCCTTTTCCCCTCGCCGTCGCTCACCCATCGCGTGTCATCATTGTTGTCTTCCTTTAATTGTCGTTTGAGGTAACATTTTGTTCTTTGATTATTTTTTATGACTTCGATCTGTTTTGTTTATTACTGTGTTTTATGTACTGCTTTGATTGTCATTGTCTTCTTTTCTTTGTTTTGCTTATCTGCTTTGGCTGTCGGACACTCTAGCTCTGTCATTTTCTTCCTTCATGTGCTTCAGTGACTTCTTCTGCGTGTCGGTTGAGGTAAATGGGTTTTGTTATTTACTAAGTTTTTGTGTACTTGGTTTAATTTGGTTATTTGGTTGTGGTTTTAACCTCCCATTTGAACTTGTTGCATTTTGAATGTAAATGGCCTGCAACAATCGAAACTTGTTTACGGTATGAACTTTGATTTATGGCTTTAAATTTTAAGTATTGTTAATCTCTATCATTAATACATTTTCTTTTTCGTTGTGTTTGGTTGTTACATTCTTAAAGTTGGGTTTATCAATGAATTAATATAGGATGGGTTTGAATTATTTTTAGCTTTTGCTGAATGCCTTGAGATAATTTTCTTTTATTTTTTCTTTTTTATAAAATGAGTGAAGGACTAAGAAAATCATAGTATCATATTAGTGATCTTTTGCTATTTATAGAAGATTTTAAACTTCCTTTTCTGAATTTACAGTAATCAAAACATCATCTAAGTATATTAAAGAATAGTAAGTTGAGAGTCTTAATTTTTAACAAATAAGCATGAGTCATAATTGAATGAGTAAAGTTAAAAGTTTTTAAGCTAGAAATAAACTCATTGTTCCATATGCGAAATTCAAAAATCTATCCACTCTGCAACTGTTGATATCTAATTGATCTAAAGGCTGCACTTTATGATTAGCTAGAGCAACGAACAATTTGACTATGACAACTTTAACTTGAGAAAAACTATTAACATAATGAACACCATGAATTTGATTGTACCCTTTGGTAACTAACCTAGCCTTGAATCTATCTATAGTTTTATCAATCTTAAGCTTGACTTTGTAAACCCTTTTAGGCCTAATAGTCTTATTTTCAATAGGGAATAAGGTTAACTTCAAAGTCAAATTCTGTTCAGAAGCATCTAATTCATTTGGCATAGCATAAATCTATTCAAGATGATTTCTGGCTTGCCTATAAGAAGTAGGTTCCTAGAATTTTATCGCAATTGTTAAGAATGACATGTAAGTAGGTGTAAAGTTATATGAGTGTAGGTGTGTGAGATGATGACTGTAGAGTACAATCAGTTGTAAATGAAGTTTGTGGAGATTGAAATGCATTATATACAAAATCATCCAATCATGTAGGAATTTTATATTCTCTTGAACTCTTTCTAATAGTGATAAAGGTTAAAGGATTATAAGATAAAGAGGGTGAAGATGGAATAAAGGATAAATAAGGAGAGGAAACATTATGTTCAATATTTTGAATACTATGTAAAGGAGAGTTATCTATAAGTAATATGTCAATCTTTTATGAAAGTGTCAACAGGTAGAGGGACTTCATAAGTTTTATAAATGCATTCCTTTTAAGGAAAATGCTCTTTATAAAAAACTAGATCTCTAGATATAGTAATGGATTTAGATGCAATATCATAAATCTTGTAAGCTTTTTTAGGGGTTTTAGGGAACTTTAATATAGGATATTGGTTGAGTTGTCTTGCAAATGGCATTATGGATTGAGGACTATGGTTTTACTTATATACTACAATATTACTACACTTTTAGAGGTTCATATGGGCAATTAGTAATTTCATATACAAAGCATTTTAACATTTTTATAGTTGCTAAATTGGAATTTTACATATACTTAATATTAGGTGTTGCATCACTCCTTTATGCTAATATGAGAATATATAGCATGATTATAAGCTAATTTGTTAAATTTTTAGGTTTTTAAATCATGATGAGATGATCTAAGTCCATAAACTACTATAAGAAAAAACTTAACTAAAGTTACAGTATGAAGATTATTTATTTCAAAGCTTTTGATTCTATCAATTGGAACTTCATTCTAACTTTTAGGAATTCCTATCTAGCTTACTTCAGGATTTCCTATTTAATTCTTTTATAAAATGTGAGAAATTGAAGATGTACAACATATCATTTAAGGATGATCTTTTGTTTTCATGTCTAGTTAACCATAAAATGCCTTTTTTTGTGCTAGGTCCAAGGCATAATCATTGATGACTTTTTATGTTCTTCTTTAATAGTCTAACTATTTATGTTTGGGTTATGTTGGAATCATTGATGAGAAGATGTCTGATTACATAAGCATTTATTGCATGTGGAATGAGTTTGAGATCTTATGAATGATTTGAGGCATTGTAAACCCCTAGGATGATATATAGGCTAGAAATTTGTGAAGCAGCTCCTGTAAGGCTTATCGATGAAATAATGCCACGTACCATAGTTTTGAAATCAATTTTAGGTGACTAATTTGATCGATTAATACTTCAACTTTGATTTGATTAATGCAAACTCAGTATTAACACAAGGAATTAATACATTTTATAGACAAGACAATTCTTTCCGTAATAAACCCCTAGGACAGTATATAGGCTGGAAACCCATGATGTAGCTTCCATGAGGCTTATCGGTGAAAAATTCCACGAGCTTAGGATTCACAGTGAGAACTTATTTTCTTGATTCACATGTATCAACAATGCCATGTACCATAGTTTTGAAATCAGTTGTAGGTGATTAATTTAATCGATTAATACTTTAACTTCGACTTGATTAATGCAAACTTAGTATTTTCACAAGGAATTAATACTTTTTATGGACAAGACAATTCTTTCCATAAGATGTTAAATAGGCTGGAAATCAGTGATGCAGCTCCCTTGAGGCTTATCAGTGAAAAATTCCACGAGTCTAAGAGTCACAGCGAGAACTTGTTTTCTTAATTCATAGGTGTAAACAATGCCACGTGCCATAGTTTTGAAATTAATTGTAGGTGATTAATTTAATTGTTCCATAGTCAGGGGATGTTATGTAAAGTTTCGATGCTTTGTAAACTTTGGGGAACATGAAGGATACTAACTATGGAATCACTATTTTAAATTAGCAGTTTTGTATAAATGAATAATGTTGATAGATCTTAGATGTATAGATGATTAATACCTAATGGTTTTATTAATCCTGAGTTTGTTAAGGGAGTTGAAGCTTTTATTCACTATGCATGTTCTCAACCTGTATATATGGATGGCCCAAAGATCATATGTCCATGTAAAAAGTGCAAACACATTCGTTTCCTTCCTATTGATGAAGTGAATGGGCATTTGTTAAGAAAAGGGTTTGTCCCAAATTATTTTAAGTGGACACGACATGGGGAACCATTGATTTGTAACACCTCAAGGGGTAATGAAGTAAAATCGTTAGTGAACTTAAATGAGTTTGAAGGGGGAAATGGATTTATAATAAATAATGTGGATGTAAATGAAAATCCTTACATGCAAATGGTTTATGATGCAGTCGGTTATATCTTTCAGGAAAATATAGAAAATCTTGAAGAAGAATCAAACCCATATGTAAAATAGTTTTTTGACTTACTACACTCAGCTGAATAAGAATTATGGCCAAATTGTGAGACAATGACTTAATTGTCTTCAATTGCACAAATATTGAACATAAAGTTTGAATGCCATATTTCTGATCGTTGTTTTGATAAAATTCTTGGATGGTATAATGAATCGTTCCCTCATGATCATACAATGGTTGATAGTTTTTACAATATGAAGAAATTGGAAGATACTTTCCTCGATGGTTCGAGAAATATGTAAGTTTTCACTTACAAATATTGAAATGATTAAATTGTAAGATTTAAGTGTTCAAATGATATTATGCTATTTAATATGATAATTTCTTTTATGTAGGCCTTAGAAAATCCAATAGAGAACAAATTCATATGTGATCTTGCAAAGGGACCTTTGCTAACTGTTAAATTGTATCCAGTGTATTTCGTTACTGGATACAAATATCATACAGAATATCATGGTTGTAGCATGACAACAATAAAAGTGGAGTTTGCATACAAGGAGAATTGATGGATTACTACGGTAAAATTATTGAGACACATGAAATTGAGTACACTGTATTGCCAATAAAGTGAAGTGTGATATTTAAGTATGACTGGTTTGATCCAACTCCAAATGTTGGTACAAAAGTGTATAGTCAATACAATCTAGTTGAAATCAACAAGTGAAGAAGATTTAGACAATTTAAACATTTCATGTTGGCAATGCAAGCGATCTAGGTGTATTATGTCCCTTTTCTCAGCTTACGACAAGATAAGTCAGATTGGATGGCTGTTTGCAAAGCTAAACCTAGAGGTATTTTTGAATCATATGGAAAAGGAGAACAGAGAATTGAAAGTGAAGTGTTTTAAGAAGATGTTTATGAAATAAATGCATCTATCATCTATGACGATAATAAACCTTTGAAAGATTCATCTAATGAATATGTTGAAATTTATTTGGAGAGGATGAGGAGGGCCGGAGATTTATTTGAGTTTGATTCTAATTCTTTAGAAAAAGAAGATGATTTTGATTTACATTTAAGTGATGATAACAATTAATTTATATTTGTAATTGAATATTATATTCAACAAATTAATTATTTCCTTTTCAATATATTGTATAAAATATTGAATTCAAATTGTTATATTTCTAGAAGATTCAATCAAATATTAATTTTAGGTTGAAATATGCCACCAAAGAGAAAATAGAATATAATGCGACTAAGGTTCATACAATGATTCGAAGCTACTTACTGCTTCACATTCTGTAGCTGGAACTGAATCACCTCTTCCTGCTCTAGCTACTACACTTGTAGATGAGGCATCTCCTTTCGTACCTGCTACTATATCATCCACCACCCCCTACATCATCCACTACCCCTATGGATGAAGGAGATATCAGGGGTAAACAATATGGATGAAGGAGGCGGCCACCAGCTTGGAGCTGAGGGACTTGATGGAATAACTTACATCACGATTGTCAATAATCTATAAGTGAAAATACATGAAACACTATATCTTTATAATTAAGTTATAGGTTTAAATTTTAAAAATGGTATAAAATTTTTTATTTTTATATTAGGTTGATTCCGCCTGGACCGTGCTCAAGAAACATGACATCCAAATTCAAGGAGAAGATTGATCTTAAGGGTTATGTATAAAAGAATATCCCTTAGGCTATAAAGGAATTTTAGTATTAGGAGTTTGAGGTATAAAAAAATATTATTTTCTTTTTTAATTGATTTTTATACTTTAATTAGATAAATATTATTACATTATAACTATTTATCGAATCTTTTTCCTTGGTTTAAGAAAGAATTTTTTTGGGATTTTGAATTTAACGCGGTCATTTATAAAGTATGGGAGAGACGAGCACGTACACGTTATCAGGACTTTATTGGTGTGATACATAAGGCTGGTGTATGACTACCTTATATTTCTGAACAAATATGGAGTTGTTGGTAGCAATATTGAACATCAGCTGTGGCAATGTCTATTTTAGAGTGTAATTCTACCAACAGACGTGGAGGACTTGGGGGAGAGAGTCTTCCCGTACATACGGGAGGATCTATTACCCACCACAAGCATGTAGAGAGACTTGTAAGTATCTACACTTTATATTTATATTCTGATTTTTTACGTTGCTATATTTCATTTTAATTTAATGTGTGAATTTTGGAATGAAAATATATGTATAATGGAGAATGAAAATATGTGTATAATGGAGAATGACAATGTTATAAATGCCTAGTGTCATATATGGTTGTGTTGTTGAGTTATTTTCTTTGTTCAATAAGGGGTAAATATCATAAAAATAGAGGAAACTCCGTCGAAATTTTTATAAATTCTAGTTAACTTATAACATTTTATTTTTATGCAGGAAAAGTCTATAGGCATGAGGCCTACACCCCGTCAACTCTTTTTGCACACTCACATTAAGAAGCATGATAGTGTGACATTCGTCAACACCCAATGTAGAGAACTAAATGTATGTGAAATTTATGGTTTAATATTAATGCTTAATAATTATCACTTACTAATATAAAAATTGCCTTCTGATAGGACCAAATACAAGAAAGCATTCAACGATAGTCTTAGCAGTTTGAAGATGTTGATGAGTCTCACATCTATCTTTGTGCAGTGTGTGGTAGGGACCGTCATGGAAGGATATTCAGCTTAGTTTCATTTGCGAACACACATTATTCGCAGTCCTCTATGTCCAGTACAACAACATCTAGTAGGTGGTCCACAACCAATGAAGTCCAAGAGCTTCAGAGCACAGTACAGATATTGGTAACTCAACTCCAACGCTCGATGGAGTACATAGTTTAGCTTCATAATTAGATGGATGACTTGAAGGGGAGGGGTAGCACCTCATCGCAGCAATCAGAGCATCCGTAGTCACCAAATCAATAGTGTACTTATAGTCATTTCATTTGAATTACAAATACTTATTATGTACAATTTAATGTTTTTATTATCAATTAAGATAATTTTAACTTTATATCATCAATTAACCTTTGAATTGGCTTATGAAATGCCTACTTTCGGAACCTCTTTCTATTAAGCAAAAACAGTTGTAACAAGGTCGAATGGGTCAACACCCACAACCCCTGGAAAAAAAAGAGATTCCAACCTTCCCCAGCATGTTTAAATAAATTAAATGTATAAACAAACTAAAATGTTATGCACAGACAATTCATAACTGTTTAAATTATGCATCAACAATAAGATCATCAAATAAAATTTAATGACGGGATATTTTAATTTTCTTTTTAAATTTATAGACAGAAAAATAAAGTGTGTCGGTAAAATTAATTTTAATTTCTGACGGAAAATAACAAACTGTCGGTAATATTTACATAAAGTAACAGACGGAATAACCAATTCCGTTGCCAACTTTATCGATAAGATTTGTCACAGAATAATCGTCGGTATACTCACCGACGGAACAAACATAACCGTCCGTAATGTTGTGATAAACTTACCAACATAATAACCAATACCATCTATAAATCGACTGACAAACAAATTTTGACCGTCGAAAATTTATCGACGGTCGACCGCATAAACAACCATCGGTATATTCATTAACGGTTATATAAATTGTGTTATTCGTCGGAAATTATTACCTACGGCCATTTCTATGACGCCTTGGTCTATCGGTAAATTCCATCACTAACTAGCTTGTCGACGGAATGTTTAGGTTTTCCGTCGGTAATATCCGTCACTAAATGACATTTTTCTTGTAATAATCTCTTCCACACTCGTAGTGCAAATAATTTTACCATGCATGTACAACATATAGGTACGAGCAGTCTCAACCTTTTAGTGTTTGTTTCGTTTGCTTCATCTATCTCTAAGTCTAACATGAAGTCCCACAACTGTAGTACATGCCTCTCCATAACTTTACTCGTAACAGCTGTGAACCCAATCGTAACCCATTCAGGAAGAACCTCCCGAAGATCGATAACCTAACAAAGACTTGTATTTTCTTGAGAAACAGAGGTTGTTTGGTATTTCCATGACACATATTGAGACTTGGTTGTTCCATTATAGGTAATACAAACATCAGCAGTATCATCGCTGTGTAGGCTAACGTTCTAAGGGGTATATATTGTAGAGACAACCGAGTTGTTGTTGATCCCAACATGTTGAACCGCCGGATCCCATTCAGGGTTTGGGAAAGTGTCAAATTCAACATGAAGAATTTGGTTGAGAGGAATCTGAAGTTGTGATGTTAAACAAGCCAAAGAAGCCTTCAGCTGAATTAGGGGGTATGTGCAATCCCACAGGAGCAAGGAAGAAAGCGAACCCGGCAGTATATGTCTGACGACCTTGGACATCGATGTAGAAAGTAAAATGAGGTGTGAAGTCTATGAGCTTTCCACTTTGATAATCCCATATTGGTAACTTATTAGCATAAGTGACTCGACCAACAAAGTTTGTTGCTCCTCCTTCAAGAGTCAAGTGATAGAAATTTAACACGAAATTACAGATTAATTTCATGATTAATCAACAAAATTAATTAACCTTAAGATTGCAACATGCTATATTCAATAATAGTATGGATAAATACCTGGAAATTATGGAACAATTGAATCCATCGTTGTTTTCTGTGAAGCGAAGTGACAGAGACGCAGAGGATTTACTACTGCTATTCCAAACCCTAATCAGCAAAAGCACATACAGTTCTCAATGGGGCGACTGTATTTAAGGTTGGCTAGCAGTAGGGCCTCCTGTGCACTGCAAAATATGGGCTAAGCCTACCCATCATAGCAAGCCCATGAACACAGGCCCAATGACACATTAAAGAGATAATTAACAAGCCCAATTACCTTGACATCAAATTAATCAAATTAATTAGGATTTGTACAAAATTATGTTTATTATGCTAGTCTATAAAAATAATAACAAAATTCTATCATCCTCCCACTTGGACAGGATAACTAACATCAATGAACAGCAGAAACAAATCCCTGATTAATATACAATAACATGTGGCCACAATAGGATGTCAAAGTAGAGCCAACAATCTCTCAATCATAAATCCAAAATAAGGTTACAAGTACCTCAACAATATAGAAATCGGACCCGATAGGAGTACTGATAACATATATGCAAGATACCCATACCTCGATGACCTAAACAAAATGTGTCATAAGGAAATGCACACAAAATGGTGATCTGTTTGTGCAATTCCAAACAAAATGGCCTAAGCATCCACCCAAGATGCCAATTGAGATTTAACAAAATATCTCAGAACAACAAAATGAGACTGGGTACAAAATGTCTCCAACAAAATGCCATATATATGTACAAACATTTAAATGTATCTGCGCAGTATATTAATAAAGTATATGGCAATAACAATAATAGCAACAATTATAAGCAAAAGTCTCTAGACTGAATAACAAAATAGTCAAATACAATGTTGCTATCAAAATTAACATAAAAGACAGACTCCCACTAATCCAAGGCATCAAAAGATCTAAATAGACCCATACGAGTTACATGACTCACAAAAGCCTTAACAGTCAAGCCTTTGGTTAGAGGGTCCGCCACCATAAGATCGGTAGGTATATGCTCTATACGGGTCTGAAACTCCTTAACCTTCTCTCTAACAAACATATACTTTGTATCAAAATGCTTCGAACGCTTGGAGTTCTTGCATATTTGAGAGAAGCCCACCACAGCAGAGTTATCACAATATATGGTTAGAGGTCTGGAAACACTCTCCACAAGATGAAGCTCAGAAATGAAATTCCTCAACCATATTGCCTGTCGAGTTGCTTCATAACAGGC
>JAOTAY010000006.1:16770335-16783866 GCA_025629805.1 Erythroxylum baracoense
TATACCTAGAGTTAGAAGTATAAAAAAATACAAACTTTTTTTATTTTTACTTGATCGGTTTGGTTCGGGTTGGTTTGGAAAAAATTTTGCCTACACCACACCCAAACCGATATAGTCGGTTTTTCATTATACAAAGCCGAACCAACCATCCATCACTCTCAGTTAGGTTTGGTTCGGCCCAGTTTCTTCGATTTTACAGGTCGATTCGATTTTTTCGGATTTTTTGCCCAGTCCTAATCTCAAGTCTAAGGATCAATTATACAACCATCATTATGAGAAAATCCAAAGACATTGATGACTTCCTCAACTATGCATGCACAGTTTGTGGCATGGTATAGACTACTACACAGTCAACTTGGCTCAGGAATTTGATTTCTGAGTTATCTGTGGTTAATTCAGTGGCTAGAATCATTCGGTTATATTGTGATAATCTTTTTGTTGTGATGTTCAATAACAATAATAAAAACATCATAAGATTTAAGCATTTGGAAATCAAGTATTTGACCATTAAGGAATTAATACAGAAAGGTGACATTGAGGTGGAGCATTTGAGGATTGAGGATATGCTTTCTGATCCTTTGACTAAAGGACTTCTCCCACATGTTTTTTAGAGACATGTATACAGTATGAATGTATTGAAATCCTTAAAATTTGTTAGTTAGGGATCACTATGTTTGCTCCTTGTATATTTGTATGTTTTTCATGTATTATGACAGTATGTTTTATGAATAAAGATGATCATCATTTTGCTCTCAGTCATACATGTTGTTAAATATTGTCGTCATACAAGTGAAAGTCTTAAGATTTGTTTTGATCTTAAGCATTTTAAATGGTTATTGGGCACATATATACAGATCGACCTTGAGCCTGTGTCATTGGGACACATACCGATACTTATATGTGTAAATCCATGGATTTTACCATGACATAGGGTGATATAAGTGCTTAATCCTATAAAGGTTTTTTTAGCATTTAGTGAGAAAAAACAAATTTCTTTAATGTTGTTTAGCACAAAGTTTAGAAAAATTAAGACCTACAAACGGAAAGATGATACGTTTCAGTTTATACAGGTCTCATCCTAGTTTGTCACACTCCATTTTCTCATTCATTTTAGTGAAGTATCAGATATGCATGATTGTATTGGATCTGTGTCACACATGACATATGTATTTGATATTTTTTGGTACCAAAAGCCTTGCTGGACGGAATGATGGACTTCCATTATCTTTTGATCAAATGGTTTTTAAATTTGATCGACCTATACATTGATTTGGCTTAACCATTTTTACTGTATTTTTTTATAATTGTTACAATTACTGTAATTAATTATTGTCCAAGGGGGAGAATGTTAGTAATTTTCCTAAGTTTGGACAATAATTAATTACAATTTTAACGATTATAATAAATTCACAATTAAGTAAATCAAATTTGATCCATTTAAAGATAATAAAGTAGCCCAATAAAAGATATGAGTTAATGGGTTGAAGTCTAGTGAAGAAAATGAACCCTAATTAGTGTGGGCCAGACTTGTATTGGGCATGTAATAGAGAAGCCCGATATGGATGTTATATATATGATGTCAAGGTCTCCTGCAGCTACTTAAACAAATTATGAGCATTCAGATTCTTTGACCCATCAAGAGGTTCACATATTGAGAAAGTTGCAGAAAGATGTTAATGACATCTCGGTGATCAACTTTCATAAAATTCATCATAAAAACAAGTCCGTTTTGACTTCTAAAAGCTCGGTTGAAGTCATGGAAGCAAAATTAGGTATTTTCGTATTTTCTTCGTTTCTTCTCTTTCACATTAGATCCTGAGCGTGTAACTAAGGCTTATGTTATGCACTACACTTCTTACAGAATCCGTGATAAGTGATGCTTAGACCTTAGTTTACATGTTTTGATTCTCGCCTCATTAAGGGTGCTACATACCTTACAGATAATCATAAAAGTAAGTTGTTTTCATTTTGACAGCTGTCAAGCCTCCTTCAATTATCAACCTAACAAATGACGATTTATTTCTTAAAATAGGCTTTAAAATAAACACAAAACTTCTTTATCATTTAAATAAGGCCAAAAGGGCTAATTAGCCCCTAATGTTTTCACAGATGTGCAAAATAGACCCTAACATTTCAGAGTGTTCAAATTAAACCATAACATTTATCAAGCGTCCAAATTAGACTCCCAAGATTTGGAAAAATGTTCAGATTGAATCCTGAACACTGAAGTCTGTCAGGGAACCATCAATCATCTATTGATATGGCTTGTCAAAAGCTGACATGATTTTTTTTTGAAAATTCCATAGATGTGGGACCCATTCGATGCTGACGTGGTCATGCAAGTGGATCCCACATCCACAGATTAAACGCAACATCTCCTTCCTCCCTCATATGCAACGTTTTGGGACAGACATGGAAACGCACCGTTTTATCCAATCCCACACGCATTGTTTTGAACCAAACTAAACCCATCATGCAAGGTTTTATTCTTCCCTAATGCCTAATCTGCCATCTTCTTCCCTAACAAAAATCCTCCAATCCATAATCCCTAATCTGCCATCTTCTTCCCACATAATCCCTCATCTCGCGCTTCTTCCCTGTGTGTTCTTCCTCATCCCTAATCCCTATGTGTTCTTCCTCAGAAGATTGGACCGTAATTAATTGTTATTGTTGTCACACACACCAAGCAGCTCAATGATGTCTATATCTGGAGGTTGACATTTCATAGTGGTAGGTCCATTGTTGTCTGCCTTTTATATTTTGTGTGATCCCCTAAATCTACTTGTTTGTGTGCTTGTTGTCTGCCTCAGCTTATGCTTGTTTGTTTATGATTATATGTTGTAGTCCCCTATGCTTGTTGTGATGTTGGATGTAAGTCGTGGTCCCCTTTTATTGTTGTTGAAGTTGGTGTACCAATTTAGGCCTCACTAAATGCCAACAATGGTGTCTTCAATTTTTGATTAATGCATCCACTTTTATGTTGACTTATTGGGTTCTAACTTCATATGGATCTCATTAATGTAGGCTTACAATTTTTCTTTTCATAGATATGGCTAGTGGAACTTTCTAAAGGATGTCTATGGCTCCATTAACTCTCCTTAGATAATTTTGGGTGACTTCGATAGTATACTTCTTACATCTGAAGCCGAAAGGGATAGATGCACTATGAACCCGTAGAATGAGTTTAGATCCTGCATCTCTAATATTGAAGTCTCTAAACTTAAATTAGAGAGATGTTTTTTCACCTAGAGTAATAGACATATTTAATCGCCTACGTAGATTAGGATTCAAAGATTGAAGGGTTTAGTAAAATAGTTATCAGAATTTTTTGCTGGTAATTCTACTTATTATAAAGCACTTCCAGTTTCAGTACTACTTTTAGTACATCTATCTAATATTCACTTCATATACTTTATATCATAATTGTTCAGCCAAAGAGAACATTCTAAAACCAATGTTTCTTCTTTGTCTACTAGGATTTAGAAAAGGTTTTAATTTATCAATAGATAAGCCTTTTAATGTCAGTGGTTTTAGTTTAAATAAGGTCCAAAGATTTAGTTTGAATTTGTTAATTTTATTTCATACCTACCAATAACATCTTTGAGCTTTCTTCTTCTTATTATTATATATAGATAGATGATATGTTATATATTCTAAAAGCCTTCCATTTATAAATATATTGAAAATGGTTTTAGCCAAACTGAATATGATTAATATAATTACAAATTCTTCATTTGTAACTACTAGCATTTCCTAAAAAAAAATTGAATTAGCTTGTTATGGCTAATGTATTATAATAATAATGATGTGTTATATGGAAATAATATAAGAAAACATAGGTTTAAAAATGGATATGTTATATATTGTCAGAAAAAAATTTGTATGTTGCATAATGTTGTACTGGGATTATGAAATGAATAATAGGTCAAAAAGTGTCAATTCATTGCTCACTTATGAGGCAAAAGTCAAGAGTTTTGTGGCTTAAAGAAGATAATAGTAACTATAAGTTTTTCCATAAAGTGCTTTATGCATGAAGGAATAATAACATAATCAACTCGTTAAAGCTAGAGGACGATAGTCTTATTTGTAACCAATCTCAGTTTTTGGAATATGCATTGGAATATTTAAATGTATGCTTTTTGGTGAAGTATCCATTATATTGTTGATAATATCAATTAAATGTATGCTTTTTGGAAATACACTTAACTTTATATTTGTTGCAAACAGGTATATGATGGTTGAACATGGAAGCATAAGATTGTTTTATGGTGGAAAGTTTGTTGTAGAGCCAAAGTTGAAATATATTGATGGAGAATCAAGTATTTTTGATAAAGTAGACCTAGATTTTGTTAGCTATAGGCAAATATGTGAGATGGGGAAGGAGTTAGGATACCTTCAATTCGATAAAGCCTATTATAGAGAACCCATTTTTTAGTTTAGTTAGTCTTTGAAGTTGATTGACTCAAATGAAAGTTGTCTACAGCTTATCAATCTGATGAAAATTCACGAAAGGATTGATGTATATGTAACTCATATGTTAGACACCCCATCATTTTACCTAACATATTGCCTATATTTGAAGGAAAGGATGGAGATAGGGAGGTTGAGGAGGAAAGTTGTGGAGTTACGGAAGGTGTTAGTACTGAAGGTGTTGGTTTAGGAGTTAATGCAGAGGTGGATGATGATCGTGATGTGACGATGGTGTTATACATATTCAGAATCCTGATGACCACGAACCAATTGAAAGCGAGTCTATAGATTTTGGTAGTTCTATTGGTAGTGATCAATATCCTAGCAGAGAAGAGCCTAATGAGGCATTACAAAGACCAAGTAGTATTATCAAGCATAATTTATCTGATGTTGTAACAAATTGGAGATTAGGAATGGAGTTTGACTCTGTAAAAGAATTTAGAGTCTGTTATGAATTATGCAATGCGAACAGGCTACAATATCCAAGTTTAAGAAAAGTGAAAGACATAGGATGAGAGTGAGATATTTTTAGGGATGCCCATGTGAGTTTTATGTCGTTTGTGACAAGAATGAATAGTGCTTTAAAGTGGTGACATACAATGATGAACATAGGTGTTTTACGACCAACAAACCAAAATTAGTTTTCATTAAGTTTCTAATGAGACATTTTAATGACAGAATACTTAAGAAGCCTAGTATCTCGACGGTGAAGATGGTTGAAAAATGTCGAGAAAAGCTCAATATATCTATTAACTCAAGTTTTTGTAGAGTTGCGAAGAGGAGATTGAGAAAAAAAAGGGTGAGTGATTATGTGAATGAGTATACGAAACTACAAGGATGCGCGCATAAGTTGAGGAATAGTAATCCTGGATCAACAATTAAGTTAAACCTGGCTAGAAGTCAAGAAACTAGTTTGTTATAGGTATGTAACTATTAAGTTTTACATGTTATTGACAATGATAATTAAAAAATGTAGTCATCTATGAAGTTTATTCATTAATTCATGCATCTTTATCTCTTTTCTGTAGTTTAAAAGATTATATATATGCTTTGAAGTGATGAAAAGAGGATGGAGGCATTTGAGGCCCATCTTTGGTATTGATGGCTATTTTTTGAAGAATGAATTCCAAGGTCAACTGTTGAGTGCAGTTGGGAAGGATAGGGATGAAGGTATGTATCTGTTGGCATAGGCAGTTGTCGAGGTAGAGAGCACTGATTCATAGACTTGGTTTATAATTTTGTTGGCTTCGGACTTGGAGTTGGGTAGTGAAGGACTAGCAATAATATCATATATATAGAAGATATTTTTTTATTCATTAGTTAATGAGCATGTTTGACAGCACGTCATAACGCTAGTCAAAATAAAAACTAGACTATTACTATAGTAATGGTGAGTCTAGGTCGATCCCATAAAGAGTGTGTGTAAAGTTGTTGAAATGAAATTAATCGGTATTTAGATTTAGGGGGTTTTGGAAATAAGAAAATAAAATGAAACTAGACTAATAAAAACAAATTAAAGAAAACATGTGAAAAATGATAAAAGTGGGGAATTCAATAGGGACTCGATTCTTTGGTTCAATCTCAGCCTACATCGTAATTAAACATATTGATTTGTTATTCTTAAACCTCTCTTTGTAACTATTAATCGTGGGTTAATAATTAACCCGAGTTTTCCCTTAGATAGTGTTTAATCAAGATATGATCGTTAATTAAACTTAACTATCGAATAACTTAGGATACGATCTCTAAAATCAATTAGGTAGTATTATTACGAATTAGGAAAACCGACTAATCAAGGCAATAACCATATACGATGCGTCATTTAACCTAGTTTGTATTATTCCTAGTGATTACGAATAATTAGTCGCTACACATGAATTTCAACATAACAATTACAGATTATATCGAAATTCTAGCAATGAATTTGCAAATAAACGATTCAATGAACGCATTAAAATCATCGTTTCACAATACCCAATAGTTTCATACATAAATAACCAAACAATAACGAGAATACGATTCCATAAAACTCAATTCAATTAACATAGGATAACACAATCAATCTCTAATGAGAGAAAGAAACATAAAAAATAGTGAAATATACTTAGCTGGGTTGTTGGCATCGATGTCACCTTAGAATTGGCGTCGAGACATCTAGCTCTTTATGGGTCTCTCCCACAAAAAATGCTTCACCCCCTCCAAGAATTAATGTGCCACCTAAGATGTAGCACCCCACTCTTATAGGGCAAATTTTCGAACATACTATCGATATTCGAGAACATACTCTACAAGGGTGGCATGCTAAAATAGTCAAACAATCATACTCATTGCAAATTTTTTACGCATCACACGTATTTCATAAAAACCAATAATCATTTATGGCTCATTTTATTGATAACATTACTAATTACAATTGATATTACACAAATTGATCAATCTCATTTACAAACCTTTCTAATTTGGAAAGTCATTACAGATAAAATTATTCAGATACACGTGTACAATATTTATGGAATACATCCTTTAATACAAAATAATAATGGAAAACATATGCAGACACGAACCGATTCTGACCTCTATCTCTTATTGGATTTCAACGGCTATATTCCAGTTTATCTAACTGGGTATTTCCTCTGAGCCTAAAAAAACAACGTTGTAATTTTGGTAAATTTTGCGAACTCAGTGAGCGGACCATCCTCGATGGCTCACTCAAATCATGTAACATAAGAATTCATGTAAAATTCATATAATCACATAATTCACCTTACTTCACTAATCAACATGTTGAATCAAATATCACTTTGTTCACAATTCACATTTAAAACAGCCAAAAGTTCATTTCGATCATTTAAAACATACATATCAATTATATATGCAATGTTCACGAGACTCACTTCCAATTGTTATTGTTGTGACCGAGTGCCTGTAACTGTCCCGTATCTATTGTGGATATCGGGTTTATAAATGATTGTCCCTTATATATTGGGGATACAGGGCTCATTATATATAGTGAGCTAGAGGCTCTTACCACATTCTGAGCTTTAAGCCCTTTTTTCAGTGACTACTCCGATCATAACAACCTTTATCTGTTCATGTATTCATTTAATGAAATGCATCATATTCACATATATTCAATTAATCACTTGTGCTCAAATTTTCAAATTCACATTCACATTTACATTTATCATTGGACCTTGGTCCGGCATTCAATAATTAAGTTGAGAAACACTTATTGCGGTCCAATTCGCATACAATGAGCACTTCCAATTTATTCACATTTATCAAACTCCTTGGACTGTAAATGTTCGGAATTATCACATTTACATTCACATCAATCATAATTCAACACAGATGCTTAAACAGAACAATTAATTAAGAGGAGGCCATCTAGGTCAACTCATATGCTCCAGATTATCATTAGCTTCCATGATCCAGAAACATCTAAATGCAGATGTTGAATCCTGTATATCAACTTCATGTAATACATATTGTACACACATTGCTAATTGCACAATCATATAAACATTCAGATATACACATATGTATATATGATATGTATAATGCATGCTCAATTTGACTATTCTGGGTATATTTTTTTAATTCACATCTTATGATTATTCACACTTTATAACTCATATATGTCTAAACTGAACTTAGGTTATCACTTTATTTGTACAAGATTATTCTAATTTCATCATTATATCAATCATCAAGGTCATTCTAACATTTTAAGATCACAAAACATCCAATTTATCATTCCTCTTTACTTAATACTCATCATTCATCTTAATTGAATCACTTTAGTGATCATAGGTTCACTTTCATTCTCTTAACATCTTCAAATTTCAGATTTGAACACTTAATTTACAATAATTCATTCGTAAGTTATATCCTCATTCATCATCCTAAACATATAAACATATCACTCATTTAATCACTTATTCAAGCATCATTCTAGGTTCAATTCAAGCTTCATTTAAGCCTAAATGCATCACATGAAAGTACCTAATCATTGGTTTTACCGAACCACACATAAAAGAAGCATATTTGATGTTTAACCTATTCCCATGATTGTGGACAACTTCCTACGACCGTGGGTTTCGTTGGCAGAAACGTTCATCCTTCATTAGGCATTCCCATTTCCTAGCTTTTCCAACTCTATTTTCAGGTCAGTTTTGTATGACCATTTTGACCTAAAAAATGAGGTATTTAGGCAACACCTTCTTCTAAATAAATGTTCCTATATGTCTTAAGTTTCTAAAGACATATAGTTAATGCAGTTTGGCTCAGTATTTTGCAAGTTATACCCAAAATATTAATGACTATTCTCAAAATACAACAACACCCAGTACTCAATAGAATTCAAATTCAATTCCTTCATAAAATTTGTAGCCATATGTCTCTATTTAATCTAAATTAAAAACCATCACATTTGGATATTTATAGATCAAGATATGGCTAAAATATAAATGCTTGTTCAGTGCAAACACTCCATCTAACATATTCCAACACACTTCACCATCATTTTCATCCTAGTCCATCTCTTTTGCTTAGTCTGTCATTTCTAGCTTATGTCCTCATTATTTCCTCTTCATTCCTACTTCAATTTTAGCTCAACATCATTTACAAACAAATCATGATCTATGTTTGATCATTAACCCAAAAACATAACATGTACATGTACACATCATCATCAACTTTCTGTACATTTTCAACTTCATTAACACCTTCATTTCATCTCTAACTTATCACTCTAATTTACCTTATTTCAAGACACCACACTGCTACTTTTCTTTAACTCTAGACTCATTTTAGTTCACCTCTATAATACCAAAAGAGATCCATGTTAATACTCCAAGAAAACAAAACATAAAAACCATCCATTCATCTATCAAATTTCTGCACAATTTCTACATCATTTCAATGATCATTCTAACTCAAAATCATCTCAATAACAACTTATGAAGTATTGATCATCATATATGTAAAAGCAAGACATGAACCTACCTATGTTTCTCATTCAAGTTTCAGCATGTACACATCCTCATTTTGTGATCATTTAACTCTTAACTATCATCAAAACATTTTTCATTCAACAAATCATAAAAAGTAATATGCTACTTACTTGTTTTAGCTTCAAGATCTTCAAAACACACTTAACCCTATCTTTCCATCATCATACGATCATCATCATAAAAGGTAAAGTAGGTTAGGTTCTTCTTTAAAGAGAAGACAACATGATCTTGAAGAAACAAAGATCTTGAAGTAGTTAAAGGGGAGGATGATAGCAACTCAACGTGGAGAGTAGGGTTGGTGAGAAAAACCATGAATGGAGAAGAAGAAGTGAGCAACAAAGAAGAAGACAACATTTTTCCAAATGAAGGACAACTAAAGATGTCTTGCAAATGAAAATAAGGAGGGTGAGGTGTGTGACATGCCAAGTGACACTTGTCACTTGCCACATTTCACCACCTTATGGTTCTCATTTGGTCTCTTTAATATCTAGTTCATTTGTCCTCCATTTCTAATCCAATTGTCTCCCAATTTTCAATGTCACTTGCCATTAAATCTTAATGTCATTTATCAATAATTTATACCGCCATTTGACATTTATTTCTACTGCGATTTATCAATTGTCTTGCCACTTGGCATTTTTTCCTAGTTCAAAAATTCCCTTAATTCTAAAAATCTCTCAATTTAACAAATAATTTCCTATATCACCAATTATCATTTATTAACCAGAATTCAAGACATAATAATCATAATCCACATCATAATCACATTAAAATCATTTATACCCGGAAAATATTAAATGAATGCATGAACAGTCATTATAGTGTGTATAAAATAATCAAATTCAGGTGTGTAGACTAATTTTATGCATGAATATGAAATGCATTTTTCTAATCTTTTATTGCTATTTCTCGTTTACAAAAATTTAGGGTTCTAACCCTTAATGTGGACATGGGATGTTACAAAAGACTCCCCTCTCTGTCTCGCTACTGTGCCTCCCTACTGTTACTCTCTATTTCTATCTTTAATTTCTAGTCCACCTCTCCTATTCACTATCTTTAAAACCTATGACAACACTTTAGACTTGTTTAGTGTCACTGACTCGACTCTTTTTTCTCCTCACATGACAAAGTTATGATCTTCTAGTGGCACATACGATTCTTCCACATGAGATTCTTCTGGATAGGGCCTTAGTTGATCATCATTCCCATTCAACATCCTCTCTGTCCTTAGACTTTCGATCTCTATTGAGTCTATGCTTTCTTGAAAGATCTCGAATGTCTCTTCACCTTTTACTCCTCTGTTTGGTTCCTCTAACATGTTAGGTAAAAGTAAAGAGTTAGTGTCAAAAATAATCACTGACTCAGTACTCACCTTCGAGCTAAACGATGTATCATATTCTGCTTCAAACTCCTCCTCAACTTCTTCTTCACAAGCAATTCCTTGAGTATTGGCCTCAAAATTCTCAAGCTCCTCATCACTTTGTAAAGTTTCCGTACAAACTTCCATTGGGTCCTCAGGTTGATACGGCTGCTCCTCTTCGCTTTGCGATTCCAAATGATTGATATCTCCCCATTGAACCAATGCATCTTGCTGGAACCATTACATATCTTGCCGAAATTGTAAAGCATTAGCAGTGACATTATCAACTAATCCTTCTAAGGATGTACCTCAGTTTTGTTGGCTCTCCCAATTTTGAAAACTAGACCAAAATTGCCTTCCGTCCTACTGGAATTGTTGGATCTCCTGTTAGTTCTGCTGTATACTCTTTTGAAGCAGCTGTATACCCAGTTGAAATTGAAGATTGTTAGCATTATAGGTCTTCATATAGTAGTGCAGAGATGTACATGAATCATGATAAGAAACTTCTGGAACGTACAAGAATTGTTGTGCTTCTTGTAAACTATCATGGAACTAACTTTGATGATTATCCCGTCCATAACTAAACTTAGGTTGATCAGTCCAACATTGGTTATAAGATTAAGAGTAAGAGTTAAAGAAAAAATTACTTCCATCTATGATTTTTTTATAAATCACAAACACGAAACAGAACAATGAAATGATCACGAAATAACTAAAAGGAAGCCAATTATAAACAAATATATGGAAAACACTAATTAAAATTACAAAAATAAAAATAAAACACCGCGCTCTTCGACAAAGGCACCAAAATTGACAACATGTTGTAATGTTAATAAAAAAAAGCTAGACTACGACTATAACAGTGGTGAGTCTAGGTCGATCCCGCAAAAAGTGTGTGTAAAGTTGTTGAAATGAAAGTAATCGGTGTTTAGATTTAGGGGTTTTGGAAATAAGAAAATAAAATAAAACTAGACTAATAAAAATAAATTAAAGACAACATGCAAAAAATGATAAAAGTGGGGAATTCGATAGGGACCTGGTTCTTTGATTCAATCTCGGCCTACACCTTAATTAAACATATTTTATTAATTTGTTGTTCTTAAACATCTCCTAGAAACTATTAATCGTGGGTTAATAATTAACTCGAGTTTTCCCTTAGATAGTGCTTAATCAAGATATGATTGTTAATTAAACTTAATTACCTAAGATACGATCTCTAGATTCAATTAGGCAGTAGCATTACGAATTAGAAAAATCGATTAATTAAGGCAACAACCATATACGATACGTCATTTAATGTAAAATGTGTTATCCCTATTGATTACGAACCTTTAGTAGCTACATATGAATTTCAACAAAACAATTACGGATTATTTCGAAATTATAGCAATGGGTTTGTAAATAAACGATTTAATGAACGCATTAAAATTATATTTTCACAATATCTAATGGGTTCGTACGCAAATAACCGAACAATAATGAGAATATGATTATCCATACAAAAAACCCAAATCAATTAACATAGGATAACATAATCAATTTCTAATGAGAGACAGAAACATAAAAAATAGTGAAATACACTTAACCTGGGCCGTTGACGTCGATGCCACCTTTCAACCGGCATTGAGACATCTAACTCTTCATGGGTCTCTCCCATAAAAAATGCTTCAGTCCCTCCAAAAATTGATGTCCCACCAAAGACTCCCCTCTCACTTTTGCTACTGCTCCTCCTTACTGTTACTCTATTTCTCTCTTTAATTTCTAGTCCACCTCTCCTGTTGCTATCTTTAAAACCTATGATAGTGTTTGGAAACTTCTGCATTTATGCACAACATCTGTGTGAAACATAGACATCTGCGTTTATGCACATCTCCTGCGTTATGTCATTTGGTGCTCTGCCGCTGTGTTCCTTCTTGTGTTGCCTTCTGTTTGATTTTCTTCTCCTGCTACTGCGTTGTCGTTTTCTCTCCATGCTTCCACCTGCTGCGTTGCATTTAGATCCTTCCTTACCATGCTGCCTTGCATTTTCTTTATGTGTTATTGTCGTATTGTGCTTCATGATCCTAACTATCCATCTTTATTCTCTCCAATAGCCATAAGATTAATTAAATTAATGTCTTGCATAGCCATGCAAGACAATAATTTCATGCTAAAGATAATTTGCATATATAATCTATGCAGCACACATTCTTTGCAATTTTTCCTCTTTTTTTCTTTTAATTTTCTTCTTCTTAGTCCATGAAGACAAGTGAAAATTAATCTTTGAAAAATGGCTCAGATATTATGCTTTCGACTCACTTTATCTTCTTTGTTTTCGAATTGTGCCTAAAATCACATATTAGTCAAAGTGAATATTTTGAGCAATTTCATGTCAATAATCACTAAGTGCTATGGAATAATTTCATAATCAATTAAGCACCTATCAATATTATATTGTATCAATTATATATTAACTTTATCTATTCTATTATTATAGGGATTGATTAGAATAGTGGAAGACACAATACCATGTGTGACTCATCGTATAGGTGCAAGGCACATATACCATAATTGGCATATGAATTTCAAAGGAAAACACTTGTGAAAGCAATTTTGGAATTGTGCTTGGTTGTAACATCCCGTTTCCATAGAACGGGTCGGACCAGAGAAACGGGTCCAAGTGTGGTAAATCAGAGAAATTAGGAAA
>JAOTAY010000006.1:16785932-16803930 GCA_025629805.1 Erythroxylum baracoense
AATTATTTAATAAATTTTATTCTATTATATGTGATTTATATTTAAAAATTATTTATTTATATTTTATTTATATAAAATATATACAAACAATTAAAGAATAATTTTTTATATATTTTCTATTTTCATTAATAAAATTTTTATTAAGTTTTTTATTTTTATTAATTATATATAATTTTTTATTAATAATATAAAAATATTATTGAAGGTGATAAGCATGTGGACCGTAATAAATGAGTTCTGGAAAAAGAGGTTTATGGTTAAAAGAAATAATTGATATTAAGAAAAATTATTGAGGGTATATTAGGTAGTATGCATTTATTAGTCCCAAATCGGAGATTTCTTATTTTCACTGTTTAAGATGAAATGGAACGTAATATGAAACCTTCTATTTTTATCATATTCCGTTCCATTCTATTATGAAACTCTCAACTAAACAATAAAAGTGTATTATTTTCCATCCCATTTTATTACTAACCTATCCGGGGGTCTATCAAAAATCAGTCTCTGTATCTCCATTGGAGATGCGGGCATAACTGCATACATCTTACCCTCCTCATACCTTACTTAGGTGAAAATTTAGGTATGTTTGGTTTGGTTTGGTTTATTACTAACCTTTCAACTAAATAATACCTAAGGCATATTAGGATGATACGAAGGTAGTAATTCGATAAGATTAGGAAAATAAATATACTCCGTATATATGCCAACCTTGTAAGTTGATGTCCCTAAAAGTTTTTTTTTTGATGCCAAAAGCTTTTGTGTGCTTAGCATATACATCATAGAGTGTTTTCCTATCGGTCTAGTTGCTTTGCTCTTTTGTAAATTCTTATTTCTTTATAATGAAAATATTCCCTTTTCTGAAAAACTATTTGTAAAATTTCATATATTAATACATAAATATTAATTCTTATAATTAAATAATATAATTCAAGATACTAATTAATAATTAGATAATATAATTTTTGATAAATCAAATTATGATAAAAAAACCAAAATTAATTTTCATAGTTTTTATAAATTCTAAAAATTAGAAAACTAAAACCAAAAATCATGAATGACTAAATGAGAAATTTAAACAAATAAAATTTTTGGCAAAATTTTAAAACAAAAATAAAAGAAAAATTAAATTAGAAAAATCAAAATCACAAGAAAATTGACTTCATTTTTTTTTTTTCTCCGTTGAAGCTTGCCTCATTCAAACTAAATTGGTTCAAAGTGAACCATACTTCTTTTCCAGTTTTACCTTAAACCCTGTTTCGTTTTCTGGTTTACACCTTAAACCCTCGTCTGTTTCTAGTTACACCTTAGACCCAGTACTGGCTTTGGTTCTTGTTCTTCTTTAGTCATCCCCGTGCCTACAATGAAATCGCATTTGAGACTTGCAGATTTATTAAAATGAAATCATCCCACTTACTTCTTCCAACTACAATTACGAACTTCTCAAAAACAGGTAAATTTAAGCCTTTCCTATTTAATCAATCCTACAGCCACCATTCTCAAGAAGCAGGGACCTTCCACTCTAAGGTTGTAAAGATTGGCTATCTTCAAAACCTTTATGTCTGTAATCGCCTGTTGGCTCTTTACCTCAAGTTCAGATGTTTGTCTTGTGCATACTATTTATTCGATGAAATTCGTCAAAAGGATGTACGGTCTTGGACCATTCTCATTTCGGGTTTTTGCCGACATGGATATTGTACAACGGTGTTGGAGCTCTTTAGAAGAATGAAAGAAGAGGGTGTTTTTCCTAACCATTTTACCTTATCTAGTGTTTTCAAGTGTTGCTCTAGGTTATATGGGCTTAGATTGGGCAAGGGGATTCATGGGTGGATATTAAAAAATGGGATTGCCTTAGATGTTGTCTTACAGAATTCAATTCTTGACTTTTATTTAAAATGTGGCGCCTTTTACTATTCTAAAAGACTATTTGACACTCTGGAAGCCAAAGATACCGTGTCTTGGAATATAATGATTGGTGGATACATTGACACTGGAGATGCAGCAAGGTCTCTAGACCTGTTTCGGAGTCTGCACTTCAAGGATATAGCCAGTTGGAACACGGTAATTGATGGGCTAATGAGAAATGGATTTGAAGGAGTTGCACTAGGTCTGCTTTACGAGATGGTACGAAATGGGCCTGTGTGCAATGCCGTAACTTTTTCCATAGCTTTGAATCTGGTTTCATGTGTATCTGCGTTGAGGTTGGGTAAACAGATTCATGCCCAGGTCTTAAGACAAGTAATTCACAATAGCGGGTTTATAAGGAATTCACTGATAGACATGTATTGCAAATGTGGCAGAGTTAAAGAGGCATCCTTGATTTTCCAAAAAATGCCCCTAAATGTTTCTTGCAAAGATCCAATAGCAGACGATGTTTCGCGGAGCTCGCTGCTTTCTGGTTATGTTCAGAATGGGGAGCAAGAATATGCTTTCCAAACATTTTGTTCTATGGTCTATGAACAGGTTGAGATGGACAAATTTTCACTCACCAGCATTGTCTCTTCATGTGCTGCTATTGGCAGCTTGGAATTAGGTCAACAGATCCATGCTTATATCCTAAAAAATGGGCATCAAGTAGATGCTTATTTGGGTTCCTCGTTGATTGACATGTATGCTAAATGTGGAAGCTTGGCTGATGCTCAGATCGTTTTTAATCAAAGCAGTGTTTGTAATGTTGTGGTGTGGACATCAATGATATTTGGGTGTGGGTTGCATGGGCAAGGGAGGGAGGCTGTTCTACTGTTTGAGCGCATGGTGAATGAAAAAATCAAACCAAATGAGATTTCACTTCTAGGTATATTAACTGCTTGCAGCCATGCAGGGTTGGTTGAGGAAGGCTGCAAGTACTTTGGATTGATGCAAAATAGTTTCGGAATTAAGCCTGGAGTTGAACACTATACTTGCATGGTTGATCTTTATGGTCGAGCTGGTCGCCTGAAGGAGATAACTAAATTCATTAATGAAAATTGTATCTCCCACTTGACTGTAATTTGGACTTCATTTCTATCCTCCTGCAGACTTCACAGAAATGCTGAGTTAGGAAAGTGGGCTTCTGAGAGATTATTTCAGTTGAAACCATTCGATGCAGGTTCTTATGTTCTGGCCTCAAACTTGTTTGCTAGTGGTCATGATTGGAGAGAAGCAACTAAAATAAGGTCTTTAATGCAGCAACATAGGGTTAAAAAGATCCCTGGTCAGTCTTGGATCCAACTGAAAAATCAGGTCCACATATTTGTAAACGGAGATAGGTCACATCCCCAAGACTCTGAGATATACTTGTATTTGGAGAAATTGATTGGTAGACTTAAGGAAATTGGTTATTCATCTGATGTGAAACAGGTGATGCAAGATGTCGAAGAAGAGCAACGTGAAGCTCTTCTTGGTTTCCATAGTGAGAAACTTGCAATTGTGTATGGGATCATTTCCAAAACTTCTGGGACACCCATACGTGTCATGAAGAACCTTCGGGTTTGCACCGATTGTCACAATTTTATCAAGTACACTTCTCAACTTTTAGATAGGGAAATTATTACTAGAGATCTTTATCGGTTTCATCATTTTAAAAATGGACATTGTTCGTGTGGAGATTATTGGTGAGCAAAGTCAGGGCTCTTTATTTATATGATTGTGCAAGTTCTTAAATATTTATTATGGAAAAGCTACGCCATTCTTGGACTGCTTGTTAGTGGTATCATCATGCATCTCCTTAAACTGTGGGCTGACCTGGTTCGGAGGTTTGCTTAGCATTCAGATGAAGGAATTGGCACGGCATCAATCCTGGCATTGACAAAATACAGGTATTTCCTTTCTCACTATAATTTCAAGTTGATACTTTCTTGGGTTAAGATTAGTTTAATACCTTTTTGAGATTTATACTAATAACAATCTTCACCACAATCTTTATTCTAATTATGTGAATGTTTATTCAACTTAAAAATGATGAATTCCCTTTTAGTTGCTTGCCCCTTTTATGCTGCTTAGTTTTGCCTTTTCAGTTAATCATATTGCTGGACAGCCCTAAGATCATGTTTCTTTTTCTTATTTGGGAAAAGCTATTTATTCTTTGAATGAAGGTGTTTCATCTGAGTAATCATGTAACAGAAACAAAGATATTGCATCTTTGATTACTTTCTTTATGGTTGAAAATTATCAAAATTCATTCTAAAACTTTAAGTACTGAGAAAGCTAACCTAGTGAATGAATATTTATCTAAATCTTTCATGTTTCAGTCATATTTCAGTTTTCAATTAATCATATTGACAGATACCCACAAGATTCCATTTCTTTTTATCATTGGGAAAACTCTATTTATTCTCTGCTTGAAAGATATTAGATATGATTAATCATGCAAGAAAAAACAGATTCATTCCAAACTTCTACTGCTGTCTGTGTGGATTAAAAGTATGCATTTCACGAGTAAAAACTATGTATTCTTCTCAAAACTTGTCTAGCATTGATAAAATTTTTTTCATTCTTCGTAAATACCCATCGGGAAGAATTTTCGTTTCTTCTTTTTTGCATTTTTAACTAGTTTCTGCTTTGAAGAGTTTATAAATTGCTATGGGATTTCAAGTTCCTGATGACAAGGAACAGGCATGATGTCTAGTACCTCTCTCCTCTTCAGACAAACATTTTATTCATCAACTATATTAGGAATTGATTTGTCCAAATTTACTGTCACTTGTTTCCCGGACCTTTTCAAGTCAAACATTACAATAGGAATTCAACCTATCATTTAAATTCAAGAATCCATTCTTGTAATGGTTATAATCACTTTGGAAGCATGTTCTGATAGTCCTGGAAATATATTAGCAGCAGAATACAGAAACAAGAAAAAAAAAAGAAGAAAAAGAATTATTCAATGATATTTTTATTCATCCGTGTCCTGTCACTTGGTTGAATTATGTATTAATATTGATTATCTTATCATGAAACAAATTACACAACAAGTTGGCTTTGGAAAATCAAGTTTAAAATGGAAGCAAAAAACAACAAAGGCAAGATAATCTTGTTATAGATGTAAGGCATACAAAAATTAAGGATCAGGAAAAGACGTAACAGATTATGAAACGGGTAGTTGAAAGCATTGCTGCAGACGCCGGACTCGTAAATGAAATCTGATTCCTTGTGATGCTTTGCAGAGTCCCTTAAGTAGGCTCTGAATCTTGTCCAGGTGGGAAGGAAACCTTATTCCTTATATCAGACAGAATACGGGGAATTGAATATGAGAGGAGTCCTGAATCTGTCCTAGGTCATTTTATTCATATTCAAGCAACTTACTGATCCAAAAAAATGGAATCCCTTCTCTTTCACTTACTGCATACCCAATTTGCGTTTCTCAGTGACTGCGGTCACAGGTTTAACTAGCTGTCATCAGTTTTAGTACATTCAGCAGCAACTATTTCACAATATCAGTGGTTATGAGATACAAGTCTAGTCCTCAAAATCGTATACCCAACAAGGCTAGACTACAACTAGAACTTCAGCAGGCTGGTTCTTAAAGTTGGAGGGATCAGTGCAACAGGGCATTATACCTGAGGGAAGCTTGGCTTTGTAAATTTTGAGATCAAGACAAAGTTACCTCAGATTTTTGAGTCAACAAACATGCATTCGTTGGTGTACCTAAGTTGGTGAAGTTTGATTCACCAGCTCCTACACCCCTAATTTTACAATCATATCTACAAATTGTCCATCTTTCTTCACCGTCTATTAATTAATTGGATGCTTCAAAACATAAAGTATTATAAGAAATATATCTAGAATAAAAATTATCAATTTTATTTATATTTTACAAAATATACCATATCAGTTTTACAAGTAATGAACTTATAAATTTTTATCTTATTGTAAGTATAGTTCATACATATGAATTAAACCATATAGTAACAAGTAATTAAATTCAACATTATATAATGTGAAACTAAAATTATACAAACGCAACAATAGTTTTAATAGTAATTTTATAAACTAAACTATTCAGAACAACTATTGACTTCCTTTAATCAAATATTCAAAATATTTTAACTATCAGTTATTGTTAATAATAATCTATTAATAAGCCTTCATTACTTATCAACCCTAAATTAAATTTAACCGTTGGACCAAACAGATCCCAAATATCCATATTCAATCATATATTTTGTTTATTTTATAATTATTTATTTCATAATTTCGTATAATTTAACAAGATGAACCTCTTAGTCAAACAATTATTGCATGAATATACAGTTCCAAATTTATCATTTTTATTTATAATTTATAATTCATATGCTTTTAAGTTCAGGTTTTTTGAAATGGTTTGATAAACTCCCCGAGTTAGATAATAGATGTTGGAATTGGTGGAACAATGAATAATAAGACTCTAGAAGTTGTCATAAAGCTAATAGAAGATATGGCTATAAACAACTACTAATGGCAATTAGGAATGGTGAGAGTGAACATATCCCACTATAAGAAAAATGGAGTTTAGCGAAGGAAATTACTGACGGAATAAGTTGTTAGAGAAACGGCCATAGGTAATCTTTAGCAACGGAATATAAAATGTTCGTTACTAATTTTAACGACGAACAATTTCTAATCCATCACCAAATTTAGCAACGAAATTAAAAATTTTAGTCACTAAATTTGGCGACGGATTTAGGATGCTGGTCACTACATTTAGTAACGGACAAGATTTTGAAAATCTGTTGGATAATTTAGCAATGATAAGTTATGTGCCGTCGATAAATTCACCTACGAAATTTTCTTATTATGTTGGTAAATTTACTACTAGATTTACTGACAAATATTGTTATTTCGTCGATAAATGCACCGATATTGTTTGTTAATATTTTTCCTATATTTAATTTTGATTGATAATTAATTTCTACAATTATCTGTTGATAATATTTTAATTTTTTCTACATTTAATTTGTCTAAACAGTAAGTTGATTGATAATATAAAGTTAAAAATTATCTTAATTGATAATAAAAAATATTATCTACAACAATAAGTATCTAATTCATACAAAATGACTTGAGAGTAGTTACAACTAAGCTATACAGTTAGTGAATGGGGATGCTCTAACCACTGCGATGAGGTGTTGCCCCTTTCCTTCAACTTATCCACCTCAATACGGAGTGGAGTTTGTACTCCATCGACTGTTGCAATTGGGTTGTCAACCTCTCTACTGTGCTCTCAAGTTGAACGACTTTCTCTTAGATCTGGACCACCTACTAGATGTAGTTGTACTAGATGTGGAGGATTGCAAATAACATGTGTTTGCAAATGAATCTAAGTCGAAGATCCTTCCATGACGATTCCTACCACCTATGTCTGATTCTCGTCAACAGTTTTAAAGTGTTGAGACTGTCGTTGAATTCTTTATTATATTTGGTCATATTAGGAGGCAATGTTTATGTTAATAAGTGATAATTATTAAGAACTAATAATAAAACATAAATTTCACATATATTAAGTTCTCCATATCGGGTGTTGACGAAGGTCACATCAGGCTTTTTAGTGTGGGTATATAAAAAGAGCTGACGTAGTGTAAACTTTATAGACTTTTCTTGTATCAGAATAAAGTGTCATAAGTAAACTACATTTTATAAAAATTTTGGCAGAGTTTCTTATATTTTTATAATATTTACCCCATATTGAACAAAGAAAATAATTCAACAATATATCCATATATGGCACCAGATATTTATAATATATCATTTCTATAAGACATATTTTCATTCTAAAATTTACACATCAAATTAAATTGAAATCAAATTTCATACATTAAAGTAAAAGAATTAGATATAAGTGTAAAGTTTAGATATTTACAAGTTTCTCTACATACTCCTGGTGGGTAATAGATCCTGCAGTGTGTATAGAAAGACTCTCTCCCTTTGGTCCTCCACGCTTATTTGCAGAATTGCACTATGAAATGAACATTGTCTCGGGTGATGTCCAGTACTATTATCAACAAATCCATATTTTTTCAGATATATAAGGAGGTCGTACACCAGTCTTGTGTATCGCACCAAGAAAGTCTCTATAACGTGTATGAGTTCGCTTTTCCTATACTTTATAAATTACTGCGAAAATTTAGAATAAAAAAATCTTTCTGAAGAAAAAGGAAAACATATTATAAGAACTTATAATCTACAATATTTATCTAATTAATGTATAAAATTAATTAAATAAAAACACAAAAGAATACTTTTTGTACCTTAAACTCCTGATAATAAAAATCTTTTGTTATCTGAGAGATATTCCTCTATATATAACTCATAAGATCAGTCTTCTCCTTGAACTTAGATGTCATGTTTCTTAAGCATATTCTAGACGGAACCAACCTAATATGTAAACAATTTTAGTTCATTTTCAAATTAAAATCTATAACTTCAATATAAACCTATGATGCTATCATGCATGTATTTTCACTCGCAGATTGTTGACAATTATGATGTAAGTTCTTCATCAACTCTTTTAGCTCCAAGTTGGAGGCTACCTTCTTCATCCGCAACGTTGACTCTTAATATCTCTATCGATATAGGGGTGTGGATGAAGGAGGGATCGTGGATGGTGTAGCAGGGCTACTAGATGGTATAACATTAGGTATAAAAGGTAACTGTACAGGAAATGCAGGTTAGGAAGGTGATGCCTCATCTGGATGTGTAGTAGGTGGATGTATAGATTCTATAACATCTACAGAAGATGATGTTTCACCTAGACCTGCACTGACGGTCCAAATGGTGGTAGCTATTTGAGTGTAACTATATAACACAATCTACTTGTTTTACGCTCAAAACCTGCAAGTGAACTGATCAGGACTTGTAGCTTAAAAGAGCAAATATTGATCCCACAGGGATTGGTGCCTAGACATCACTTAATTTAGATAAAACTTTGTTTAAGAAACAAATTTGTTTTATAAAAATAATCCGAAAAATTAGATTGAAAATAAAAGACAAACACAAAGCAATAGACAATACTGACGTGCAGAACAATCAGAATTAAACAATCTGAAAACTAGAAATTATTTTTTTCCTATTTTGTCTCCCTTCTATTTTGTTGATTGAATTGTGTCTTACCTTAGATTTCTAAATGTATTAATTACCCTCTCTCAAGGTGTAATTAATTTTTCTTAATCGAATTAAAGGGAATCAATTGGACGATCTCTTAATCTACTTAATGACTCTACCGATTCAACTAGTTATTAAACTATCCTATGGGTGATCAACTGACTTCATCGAGATATCTCTTCTAACTAATTAATTGACGTGATGATTGTAAGTCTTTAGGTCGATAACTCTCGTTGTACAATCATACACAATTAATCTCGCTCACTCTCTCGATTTATTGCAAGATAACAAATAAGATCACCAATCATCAAAGACAACTCCAGAGTTCTAACAAAATATTTTAAAAAGCAATCCCTAAAACTAAATTAGCCTAACATGGTCTTCATAATATCATCAACATTCAAATAAATCATTTTACAAAGAATAAAAAAAGTAGAATTGACAAAAATTTGAATAAAAGAACTCCTTTTCTTCGTTGCCAAAATCTGAAAATTTTGGTGATGATGTGCTATTTTCACCAATGTTGATGATGATCCTTGATTTCAATCCTTCCTCAAGGCTCCAAACTTGTGTTCTTCACTTAAGGATGGTGTCTTTATAGAAGGGTTTCGTCTCCCTTTAAAGATGGAGGCTTAATTATGCTTTAATAGTCCAAAAATTCTAAGTTTAATGAAGCTCCGCGTATTGTCTTGGATTGTAATTTCCACGATCGTGGGAATTGACATGATTCCCACAATTATAAGAATTTGCCACAGATAGATTTCTCTTGTCTTCTCCTCTTCAATCTCTAGCTCAATTTTTAAGTTGCTCAATCTTTCTACATACATAAAAATAGTCAATTCTTATTCTAAATTAACGTCAAACATAAAAAAAATAACAATGGAAATCAAACTAAATGAAAACACACAAAATGAATTCTAAATTACAACAATAATCAACAATTATGCAAAAAAATACATGCCAATTACTTAGAAAAACATATACTAATGCACAACTATCAACATCCTCATACTTAAATCTTGTTCTTATCCTCAAGCAAAATAAATACAAGCACTCAATTCTATCATTTCATTTTCACAAATATCAAAGCTTACAATTTCTCAAATTTAGACTAACTTAAATATTTAGTTAATACATATATTATGACTACTTTTTTTATTGGTGTGCATAAGGAAACTCAATAATTGACACCATCACTTAAAGATAAGTAAAGATGCAAAATGAATTTTCTTCACAGTTTTCACTCATTTCTTTCAAGTGTTTGATGGTTAATGTTTCGCTCAAACTTCCTATAAGAAACTACACTACCATAGGCTTGTTAATACACCAATTCTCGTCTTCAATGATTGCATGCATAAATAAATCAAAAGAACTTGTTTAGGGTTATAAAGTGGTAAGAGTTAGGGTGGGTAAAGAGGGAAAAAGGGTTAAGCACAAGCATTAGTAAAGTAAAAGGCGAAAATAAAGAGATGACAAAACATAACTCTGAGATATACAATTATAATTATATTTTGCACTTATTGATGCTACTCATTTGTTCTTCTTTTTTTTCCTTTTCCCTTTTTCGTTTTTCTTTCTTTTTCTTTTTCTTCTTTTTTTAAATACATGAAAGAACTATAAATCAAAATAGTACTATATACAATGTAATCCACAGGCAGAAATATACTCAACTCATCTCGGTAAATTTTCACAATCATCCCAACTAATGTATTACTTAATACTCTACTAAGCTTGTGAATAGGTAGGTTAAAAAGGTTTAAAGTTTTAAAATTTTGGGTGTTTTCAAGAAACAAAAGGTTAAAGCTCATCGGAGGTAGCAAAGGATAATACAAAAGGTAGGTCGCTTAAGCCAGGGGTTAAAATAAGAAAAATGGCTTAAATCATCTCTATTAAACATGCATCCACTAGACTCAAACTGATTCAAAGAAAGTTCTAAAGGTAGTAACCTAAGGAAGTAATACTCAACAAAGAAATAGAATGACTACAAATGGAGTCATATGGCCCAATCCTCACTTTGGCTCAAATGAAAACTCATTATGCATCTCTACACTACCTCATTGCTCAAATGTCAATTTGTGACTAAGCTTATGTAACCAACTACTTTTCATCACTCTATATAGTTCACTTTTTACTCAAATAGCCTAATATGAGTTCAAGCATGCATTCAATCTAATTCCAATTAGCATGATAGAATTTTATGGCAATATTTATTAGAGTGATTCAAATGCAGTTCCATTGTTGACATAAAACACATAATATGCTTAACCATGTATCCTATTTAATAAAATGCATACAATGCAATTGAGAAAGTCAATATCACCTCCCCACACTTAAAGTTCACATTATCCTTAATGTGACAAGTCAACCACCAAGTAAGAGAAAATGTAAACAAAAGAAATTGAAACACACAATTGACATGAAACTAAAAAAAATGAAAGCAAACTAAACAAAAGAAAATGACATGAAACTAAACAAAAAAAGATGATATGAAACCAAACAAAAGATGAAGTTGAACCAAACAAAAGAAACAAAAAAATTTAAAAATAAAAGGATAAGAAAAGCTTATTCAGATGATAGTGGTGACGGTGTTGGTGAAGGAGTTTCAAAATTTTTCTTATGACAAAAATTGAGGAACTTCTTCTTCAAGCTGCGTTGCTCCTTATGGACTTGCCGCATTTGGGTACCGAGTTCATTTAGTTGGGATGTCATCTGTTGTTGATTGGCAACCATGTAGCCGAGAATTTGTTAATATTGGTCGACCTCCATTGGTGCACTACGTTCTACTTCTACTGCTTCCTTCTCTGGCTTTGAAACTGCGTGGGATATAGACTATCGGTTTGTGACTGTACTAGTGCCCCTCCTACTCTTCACTGCAGTGCGCATCTGAGAATTTCGAAGTTCCATAGAATAGAACTCTAAAATCTCAAAACGTCTCAAATACGATATGTCAAACATATCATGTGGAGTTGTACGCAAATTCTCCATATTAACATTATAAAACACAACCAAGGCGGAAGCAATATGAGACATCCCAAAAGACAAACTCTTTTTATTAACCACATTCAATATTGATCAAAAAATCTTCTAAGGTGTGTTGATTTTAATTTTTTGATCCATACACCATAAAACGAAAAGTTCTTTGGTCGAGCATTTGTTGCTTTCCATTTTATCAAACATAGTCAGAAATTTGTGTAAAAGTAGATGCTCAGCACTTCGGATTAAAGAATTTGGTGCATTGTATGAGTCAAAATGTTCTTCACTCGTGAGATTGTTCTAATAAGAATCGACATCAAAATCAACGTGACCATCTACAATTTTTGCATTCGACATATTGAAAATTTCACGCTTGACAGGATAATCAAGTTTGAAAATATTTCCAGCTAATCTAAACCAAAACACATCCATTTTTGGGTTATACTGGACTTTTGTGAAAAACTCTAAAGTTATAGTAGGATAAATAGGTACATCATACCGAACAAATGTATTCCACCCTACGTTTGCAGCTAATTACTCAAGTTGTTATCTCACTCCTATGTTCTCTAACAATTCAAAATCAAATTACCTAGGAGTAACTATTTCTCTATTCCTAAGGTCACGAAAACACGTACCTTGTTCTTCCGAATAAATTGTGAAAGGAGAGCAGTAAGTCGCCGCTAAATCGTGCTTACCTTCTCCGAAAACTTCACGGTGTAATTCATCGGTCGATTCAGATGGTCTCCAAGCCATCATCTTCCTTGGTGCAACATCTGCAAAAATGAGAGAAAAAAATAAAATTCAAGTTTTAGAGAGAGAGCAAAATCTTACCCAAATCTTTGTGTTGTTGAATGATTAATGTATGAAAAGATGAAAGGATTGTAAGAATAATAAAAAAGTTGAAGAAAATACCAAGAATCTAGAGAAAATTTGAAGTTTTAGAGAGCAGGAGGAGAGAAATTGGTGGGATAGAGAGAGGGAGAGAGAAATTTTGAGAGTGGGTGAAAAAAGAAAAGGAGAGGAAAACTTTAAGTTTCCCTTCGGATAGAATTCCCAAGATCATGGGAAAACTCTCCAGAAACTTTCTGGAGAGTTTTCCCATGATCGTGGGAATCACCTCATTTCCCACAAGCATAAGCTTTCTCTCCAAAAACTTTTTGGAGAGAATTCCTACGATCCTCACCTCTTCCCACGATCGTGGGAAGAGGTAATCCTCACAATTTCAAACGTTCTTCCAAGCTTAATTTTAGTTCTCTATAATCTCATAACCTACAATCACATCAAGTTAATATCATCAATAATAATTTTGAAAAGAAAATAAGTTATAATTGAAACAAAAACCAAATTGAACATCAATCAAACTTAATTCAAGCACAATCATAATTAAATAAATCAAACAAAAACTAGACGAAGCCAACCTAAGAGACATTAAACATGCTAAGTTAATGTCATTAGCTTGACCATTCCCCATATATTCATGAAAGAGCAGAAGATAGGAGAGAGATAACTTCCCTTTCTAGTGGATATGTCCCTCCATAATATGGCTTGCAGCGATGCCCATTGACCATGAATGTTTCCCCTTATCATTTACCAGCTTTACAGTTTTATAGGGAAACACTTGAAGAATTTTGAAGGGCCCACTCCATCTTGACTTGAACTTTCTGGGAAATATTCAAAGTCTTGAATTAAACAAAAGTACCAAGTCTCCACCCTTGAATTCCTTCTTCTTGATGTGGCCATCATGTCACTTCTTAGCCCTTTCTTTATATAGCTTAGCATTTTCGTAAGCATCATACCTTAAGGCATCCAACTCGTCGAGATGTAACAATTGCTTTCCTCCTGCCTGCTTGCAATCCATGTTCAATTTCCTAATTGCCCAATATGCTCTATGCTCCAACTTCAATGGTAAATGACACGCCTTGTCATATACAAGCCGATATGGTGTTGTGCCTATGGTGGTCTTGAAAGCTGTTCTATAAGCCCACAATGCGTCATCTAGCTTCAATGACCAATCTTTTCTTGAAATGGTCACTGTCTTCTCCAAAATCTTTTTCAGCTCTTTATTCACCACCTCCATTTGGCCACTAGTTTAGGGATGGTACGGGATAGCTACTCTATGATGAACATTGTATCTTCTTAAACGGTTTGTTATAAAAGTGGCTCCCTCCATCACTTATGATTGCTCTAGGCACTCCAAATCTAGTAAAAATCTTCTTAATGAACTTCTGAACTACCTTGCTATCATTGGTTAGAATGAAGACTGCTTCAACCCATCTAGAAACATAATCGACTCCCACCAAAATATAGGTATTACCTTCGGAGGATGGGAATGGTCCCCATATATCAAATATCTCTACCTTTATTATATTCGAAAGCGGCATTTTGTCTCTCTCTGATATGTTGCCTACTCTTTGACATCTATCGTACTTGAGCATGAAATCTCGAGCATCTTAAATAGAGTTGACCAATAGATTCCACACTCCAAGACTCGTGCAGTAGTCTAATTAGCTCCATAATGCCCTGCATATGGTGAGCTATGACATTGTGTTAAGATCTCAGGCATTTCATCTTTAGGAACGCACTTGCGAATTAAACTGTGAGCTCAGATCTTATAAAGTACAGGTTCATCCCAAATATAACAAGAGCATTGAACTAGGAAATGCTTCCTTTATTGATATGAAAAATCAGATTGAAGAATACCACCTGAAAGGTAATTTGCAATATCTGCAAACCAAGGAAGGGAAGAGTTGTCTACCATCATCAAGGTATCGTCAGGAAAACTTTCCTTAATTTCCTCTTCCTCTTCATGATGTCCTCCTTTGAGTCTCGATAAGTGATCCACTACTATATTTTCTGCTCCTTTTTTTGTCTTTGATTTCAATGTTAAACTCTTGGAGTAGGAGTACCCATCGAATGAGCCTAGCCTTCGCATTCTTCTTAGCGAAAAGGTAATGTAATGTTGCATGTCTGTAAATATAATAACTTGTGAGCCTAACAAATAGGAACGAAGTTTTTCATAAGCAAATACAACCGCAAGCAGCTCTTTCCCAATAGTTGTGTAATTCAACTATGCTCCCGCCAATATCTTGCTTGCGTAATAGATAGCATACAACCTCTTCTCCTTCGGCTGACTAAGTACACACCCAACAACATTATCACTTGCTTCACACATAATCTCGAATGGAAGAAACCAATCCAACGATGTCAGAATTGGTGTTGTTATGAATGCCTTCTTCAACCTGTTAAAAGAATTTAGACAATCATCATAAAAAACAAATGGCACATCTTTTACCAATAGATGAGTTAGGGGTCTTGCAATAAGGAAAAAATATTTACTGATTCGTCTGTAGATCCCTGCATGACTAAGGAATACCCTTGATGTTGGAGGAAGATAGTAATTTTTCAATTACTTCTCTGTTAGCGTGATCCACATCAATCCTTTTGTATGAAATCTTATGACCTAGTACAATTCTCTCTTGGAGCATAAAATAACAAATTTTCCAATTTGAAACTAAATGCGACTCCTCACATCTTTGAAGTCCTTTGTCTAAGTTAAACACACAATGATCAAAAGACTCTCCAAAGACAGAAAAATCATCCATAAATACCTCCATAAAATTTTTATTCATGTCTGCAAATATGGTCATCATGCACTTTTGAAATGTGGTAGTTACATTACATAAACCAAAAGGCATCCTTCGATATGCAAAAGTTCCATATGAACATGTGAAAGTGATCTTCTCTTGATCTTCTGGTATATAAATATTTGATTGTACCCTGAATATACATCCAGAAAGTAATAAAAAGAATGACCAGCCATTCTCTCAATCATTTGGTCCACAAAAGGTAAAGGAAAATGATCCTTTTTGGTAGCCAAATTTAGCTTCCTGTGGTCAATACACACTCGCCAATCTGTGACAATCCTAGTGGAATTCTTTTCCCCTTTCTTATTTTCTATCACTGTCTCTTTGGTACACACTTTACTAGACTCACCCACTCACTATCCGAAATGAAGTAAATTATCCCAGTGTCTAGAAGTTTCACCACCTCCTTCTTCACAACCTTTTGCATATTTGGATTTAACCTTCTCTGTCTTTCTCTCACAGTTCTGCATCCTTCTTCTATGTTAATCCTATGCATCACCATATTAGGGCTAATCCCTCAAATATCAGAAATTTGCCACCCTACAGCTCATCCTTTTCCTAATAGTCTCCACCACTTTCCTTCTTGTTCACAATTTAATTCATTAGAGATAATGATAGGTAAAGTTTGGTTCTTTCCTAAAAAGGTATATCTCAAATGGGAAGATAAATGTTTAAGTTCTAAAGTGAGAGGTTTAATAGTAGAAGGTGGTGTAGGTGCACCAGCTCTCTCTAATCTTTCTAACTCCACTTCCTCACATTAATCCTCTACCTTCACACTTTCATCTTTTTTTACTTCATTCACTTCATCGACACCTTCTTTAATCTCCTTCACACACTTATCTACAACATCAAATTTCATACACACATTTTCATCCGTCAGTTTCTTCAAAGATTTTGTCATATTAAACTCAACCTATTCATCACCAATTCTCAATACAAGTTTCCCTTCATGGACATCAACTAATGCCCTACCAGTATTCTTAAAGGGTCAACCCAAAATCAATGGACAGTTCTTATCAACTTCAAAATCTAACATAACAAAATTAACAGGAAATTTAAATTTGTCCACTTTTACCAATATATCTTCCACGACTCTAAATGGCCTTTTTATTGATTGATCCATAAGTTGAATTAGCATAAAAGTGAGCTTGACCTCCCTTAATCCAGTTTCCTAAAAATAGACAAAGGCAACAAATTAATACTTCCACCTAAATTGCATAAACATTTAGAAAATTCAAAATCGCCAACAACATATGGAATAGTAAAACTCCCTGGATCTTGCAATTTTAAAGGCATTTAACTTGAGATAATGGAGCTGCAATTCTCCGTCAATGTAACCATTTGATTGTCTTTCCAAGTGCGTTTGTGCGTGAGTATATCCTTAAAAAACTTCGCATACTTGGGCATGCACTCCTAAAGCTTCCACCAATGACAAATTAATCTGTAGCTTCTTCAATTTCTCCAAAAATTTAGAAAACTGAGTATCCACCTGATGTTGTTTCAGTCTTTGTGGATACGGGAGTTTGGATTTGTACAGTGGTGGTGGAACATACGGTCTTCCTTCTTCCTTTTCTTCTTTTATCTTCATACTTTTCTCTTTTTCGTGGCTATCCTTTCTCTTACTTGGTTCTTCCATCTACTTTCTACTTCGAAGTATAATAGCTTTGAGTTGCTCCCTCCGAATTACCTCAATATTGCTCGATAAGCTACCTACACTTCGAGAAAATATAGCATCAGTAAGTTGACTTACCTGAACCTCAAATGTATGGATCGACGAGGTATGGTTCTTCACGATCTGGTCAAAATTTGCCTCCATCCTTTGTTGAATTTCCTCCTAGTTTGCAAACATTCTTTTCTGACTCTCTTCTTGAGCTGCCAGTTTGGAGTCAAACATCTGTATAAACTTGTCCAACTTACTTTCCAGTTCTCCAGTTCAATACCGTTGAAAACCTTGTGGTCCTTGTGATATTTGTTGGTCACCCACATTGTTATTACTCCAAGAAAAATTTGGATGGTTTCGCCCCCCCAGATTATAAGTATTAAAGTACAGATTATTACCTTTCAGTGGCTGGCCCAAGAAACGTACCTGTTCAGTACCACCGATTCCTAATAGGAAACACCCCGTTGAGTCGTGATTGCTCTGCTCACACAACTCACACTGAACTTGTAACATCCCACTACCATAAATTACATATCGGAACACCCTGTGGACATTCCAGTAAATAATCTATACTAATGGCATGTTAGAGCAAACACATATCCAAATTAATCATGGCATCAACTATTATACAGAAAAGTCACCAAATTTTAAAACCAACTGCATTCCTCAT
>JAOTAY010000006.1:16810736-16824083 GCA_025629805.1 Erythroxylum baracoense
ATCGCAAGTAGCTCACCTTTATCATAGGATATGTACCGGAATGACCTGCGGGTGTCCCGGTGCGTACCCTACGATAAGGGGGTGCTACATGGTAGAAGCTCCATTACTTAATCTTGTTATAGTGTGAACATTCATCTATAACATAAGCTTAAAGATGTTAAGCATAGCCTAAGATGAGTTGCTTTTAGGAGAAGCTGAATAAAAGTTGTCATGTTTTAGGTAATATGAATGCAACCACTTTACTTAAAGAGATTTTTTGTCCTTTAGGATTCTCCATAACCTCCTAGCCATATGGATTTTATTGCTTAACTTAACCAAGGCTATCCCAAGATCATCTTCATCCTTAGGCTTGCAAACAACCTCCAATTTAATCTTAGCTTTATAGTCTCTAACTAATTGAATAACTCGTAAAAAGATCCTAAACAACATTTCTATAGTCTTAATCAAACTTTTAGGAAACATAATATGTAAATACCAATAAACATGTAATGAATTCAACATTGAATTAATTAATTAAACTTTACAACATAAGTAAATGCTTATCCTTTTCTAAATTTTCTCCATAATTGGCAAGAAACCGTTATAAGATAGCCTTTTATGAGAAATAGGAACTCTAAGATATGTAAATAGAAGTTAGTTTTGTTGCAATCCTATCAAACAAGTAATCTAAAAAGAAAGATTTGTAGTACATAAGGATATAAAGAAGCAATTTTTATCCTTGTTCATTTCAAGTCTAAATACTTCTTTAAAACATCTTAAAGCATTCATTAAGGTACCTACAGAGTTAAAATTGCCCCCATATAGAAACAATGTCATAAAAAAAGAGGTTGTGAATTTTAAGTTGCTTGCACTTGACATGATATTTAAAGATCCTTTCTTACTTTATAATATGATTATAAACCTCAATAAGACTTCCATGCCAAGTGTGAATAAGTAAGGAGATAAAGGATCACCTTGCATGAGCCATTTACCACCATTAAAGAATCTAGTAGGCTCACTATTAGCTAACATAATATAAGACACAATGGAAATGCATTGAGAGATCTAATGAACAAACCTTAGATTAAAAGTCAAAAGCATGCATAAATTTGATAATAAACCTTTAATCAATAGAGTCAAAGGTCTTATTAAAGTCCACTTTGATAACATAACCCTTAAAGGAATGCTTCTTGTTATTGTTTTTTAAAAAAATTCTTACACTTATAACACATTATCACTAATTGGTCTTTTTGACATAAAAGGCACTTGAAGAAGGACTGATCAATGGTTGAAGCACTCTTTTAAGCCAAGAAATAAGGACTTCTGCAATTACCGTGCAAATTGTATTAGTGTATGATAAAGGCATAAAGTCTTTTAAAGTGCTAGGATTAAGAATCTTTAGTACTAAGGTGATCAAGGTTTTGCATATTTCTCTAAAAATGCAACCACTAGTAAAGAATTCCAGCACAGCATCAGTTACCAAATGGTTTAACAAATGCCATGATTTGTAAAAGAAAAGAGAATTTAGACCACCTGGACCTAAGGCTTTATTTGGATGAAGAGCAATAAGGGCTTTCTCCACTTCAAAATTTGTAATGAGTCATACATAAATCAACATCAACTAAAGAAATTGAATCATAAATAATTAAGAAGAACTAATCAATGGCTAAAGCACTACTTTAAGCCTAGAAATAAGGACTTTTGTAATTATCTTGTAAATAATATTAATGCATGAAGTGCCTCAAAAGTGCTAGAATTAAGAATCTTTGGCATTAATATGATAAAGGTTTTAATTATTTGTTTAAAAATGCAACCACTATTAAAGAATTCCAACGTAGCATTAGTAACCAAATGCTTCAACAAATGTCACGATTTGTAAAAGAAAAGAGCATTTAGACCATTTGAACCCAAGGCCTTATTTGGATGAAGAGCAAAGAGGTTTTTCCTCCACTTTAGAATATGAAATAAGTATGATCAATAAATCTGCATGAACTGAAAAATTTTTATCAGAGATAAAGGATTGTAACAATTGAACTAAAGAGGAGTAATTAGATGAGAACATAAGGAATAACTAAAGCCTCAACATTTGCTTAAAAAGGAATAATTGACCTTAACAACATGCATATAATTAGATAAATCCCTCTTTTCCTCCTATTGTATCTAGATATTAAAAGGATCTTCATAAAGCATTTATTATACCTTATCCAGCTTATCTTTAACTAATATAACAATAATTTGAGTATCATTATATTTCCTCTTTTTTAGTAATTTGAGCTCTTCTTTAATCTTTTATAGCTTCCTCATACAAAGGAAAGACTTATAGCAACATAATCAGATAAAGCCATTTTTCCTCTTATTATATCAAGAAATTAAGAGGATCTTAATAAATCATTGTTACTCCTTATTTATCTTATCTTTGACTGATATAACATTAATTTGAATATCGTTGTTTTCCTTTTTTAGTAATTTGAGCTCTTATTTAATTTTCTATAGCTTCATTATATAAATGAAGGACTTATGGCCATCAAAATAATGAGACATCCCTTTTAATATCATACTTTCAAATTCAGGTTCATTAGTCAGATAATTGTTGAACCTAAAAGTAAAGTACTTGGTTCTATTCAAGTTAAGGCCATTAATGACTATTAGAGAGTGATTAGAGAATAAAGGATTCCTAAATTTTTTAACCCTTTTAGGAAAATTATTCAACCAAAGATTCTTCACCATAGCTCTATCATGCTTCTTTCTTATAAAACATCTTCCTTGTTACTTATTGCTCTATGTACAAAAGGGACTATTGATAAGTGCTTAATTGTTAATATATTTAATGCTTAGTCATTAATTTTATGTTCCACTCAAGATACTTATTTTGTTTCATATTTTGCTTCAGGGACAAATTGGAGGAACAAGAACAAAAATGAGCTAAATCTGCATCCTTGGAGTTGTTTTACCGATGTTTGATCTTAGTTACCTTTTTGGAGTAAGAAGGAGATGAATTAAGGTGAATGGAGGGTAAAGAATGGAAGAAATGAAGTTATTGTGACTTACACAACCATGTATGGGAATGTGTAACTCACTAGAAACCAGTACAAACTCAAACACATTATTTCAAGAAATCCTAAGACTTATGCACCTGTGTGGGGACTTACACAACCATTTAAGTGACTTATACAACTGTGTATGTTGGTTGTGTATTTCTATGAGATCATGTAAGTCCATGATTTTTGCTAAATTAACATATATGATCACTTACACGTTTGTGTAGCTAATCCTGTATATCCATGCAACCTTAATTCTACACTATAAAAGGGAATTTAAGAGGTCGAAACAGGCATTAAGATTTTAGGGACTTAAAATGAAGTAGATTCCTTTGCCTTGGAGAGCTATAAGGAGTTAAACTTCATATTTTTAATTCAAAGGGTATATCAAGGCCAACAAACATGTTTGGACATTAATTAAGCTGGTGATGTTCTTAACTCTCTTTTGGTATTGAATTTTTTATTATATGATTAACATTTTGGATTTATGTATGAATAATTTAGATAGGCCTACTAGAATATTTATTACCAAAATCTAGATTGGAATACATAATCATTATACATCTTATTCATTTATGGTAAACTAACGATCAAGCATCATTAGGGATAACATAACATAGGTTCGATGACCCGAGCTTATGTGGTTATTGCTTAGATTAACCTATTTTCCTATTACATAATATCATTGTCACATTAAATCTAGAGAGCTTATTCTAGATTTTTTGATAACTAGACCTAATTAAAGAATTTGTTTAGTTAGATACAACCTAAGGAAAAACTAGAATTAATAAAGCTTGTTATTATCTATGATTAATAGTTTCAAAGAGAGGTATGAGATCAACATTACGATTGATTGTTCATATTCATGTAAAGGTCGAGATTGAACCATGAACTAGATTCAAAACCCATTGATTAATTTTATCAATTTTGTACTACTTAATTTGATTTTTTTCAATATTTTAGTTTTACTTTATTTTTTAATTGAATTCAACCAACCCCTAATATTAAACACTAGTTTATTTATTACAAAATCTAAACACACACTCTCTGTAGATACGATCCTTTCTCACTACTACTAAAAATTTAATTTTTAGTAGTAGTGTGTTTGATGCAGATAAAAAATTTTGGCACCATTATCAGAGGGTGAAGTGATTTAGTTTTTGTTTTTAATATTAACTGGTGTTTTGTATTGTAAGGCGATGCATACAATAATGAACTTTCACGATTCACATTAAAAAACCTTGATTATTTAAAAAATTTTCATTTATCTTCATTCCTTCTCACAACCGATGTCGCTCCTTTACTATCTCATCCCTAATTTAATACCGTAGGTGTATGGTGTAGCTGTAGCTTGTACCAGTAAGTATGGGTCGATCTTACGAGGATGGTCAGTACTAGTAATTACTGTTCTTCTATTATATAGTACTAATTAATTATGGTTGAATTAATGAAACTAAAATTAAACTATTAAAGTAAACAAAGCAACACAATTTAAGTAATAATTGGTTAAGTCACTAAGTTATTTATTGATATCAAATGATTAGTATCTAGGCTTCGAATTCCCCCCTTAGCCGATTAATTGTTTGTTATGCAATTATTTTTTTGATTTTTTATACCGTGGAGATTCCTAAGGTATGTTAGTAGGTGACGTGGAGTCCACTAACAACTAATTCTAAGATCTCTAACCAATTTACTTAGGTTAAAACTTATATAATTGTTTTACCATATTATGAATCCCTCTATTCGGTTTAACCCTAATCTAGAAGAATTATGTCATCATATCTCTAGGATTGCAATCAATTCTTTCCAATTATCATGGATCTATTCAACCTAGGATTTCTCAATCAATAAGTATGAAATCATATTAGGGTCTAAGAAATCAGATTAATAGACAATCATAAAATAGATAATTGGATCGTAACAATCAAGCAACTCAATTACATTAACAAAACAATCAAAACATGTCAAAGTATTCAACTAGGGGTTCATCTGACCTAGATACTAATAGAAAAATTAGCTATACGTCGACGAACATGAAATCATATATATAGAAAACATAATAGAAAACAATGGAATCATAATTTTAAGTCTCCCTGATTGTTCTATATCGCGTGTTCTGATAATATAGATGACTTATCTTGTGTTCTGATGGAGCTCTTGATAAAAACTTCGCTTATTTCGCTCCTTAAGCTCTAAATCGCTTATGGAATCAACTTTGAACACCTTAGAACAGTGCCAGCCACTTCCTCTTTTCATTTTCCTTTGAAACATCTCTTTTAAATGAAAACCTAACATTTTGAGTTCTGCGCGGTTGTGTGCACAGCCGTGCATAGGAATGTGCATAATTGGAAATCGTCGGATATTATGAAAGTGCACGACTGTCTACTATTTCCAGATTGCTAATTTTCTGTTTTGCACAGTTTTTTCTTTCGAATTCCTCTCCTTTAAGTCCATGAAGGTAATTATCACCTATAAACACACTTGGAGCATATTAAGTACTAAATATACGATAAAAGTATAACATATCAAGCAAAATACATTAAATATGTGTGGTAAAATATAATCAAATATCCATCTATCATGCATATATATTTGTTTATAATTATTTTTAAAGTTGTTTCTTGATCTTTTATGATTGTTAGTGTTTGTGTATGGTAGTGATGAGATCTCCTCATCAAGACTCTATACAATTTGATCCCAAGATTGAAAAGACACTATAAAGGCTACGTAGGCCAAATAGAGCAAATCAAGAAAAGAGCAAAGAATCAATTTGGAAGAAGCTATGGCCAATCTAAAAATAAGAGAGTTGGTTGCCCCAGACTTAACTCAAAGGCATTTATGCATCACATTTCCAAATTTTGTTGAACATGTTACTTTTGAGTTTAAGTCTGGCTTAATCAATCTTTTTCCTAACTTTCATGGTTTTGCAAGTGAGGATGCCCATAAGGATCTCAAGGAGTTCGATGTAGTCTATTTTAGTATGAAATCTCTACGGCTGACGGGAGATCAGATTATCTTGATAGTCTTTCCATTTTCCACTGAAGGATGTAATAAAAACTACCTTTTTGATTTGTCTACAATAAGTGGGAGCACATGGATTGGAACGTTTAACAGAAGTATGTTCCGGCATTAATATAGCCAGCATAAGGAAAGAGATTTGTAGGATAAAGTAATATCATGGAGAATCCCTTTATAAGTATTATGATCACATCAAAAAGTTGTATGCCAGCTACCATCTTCACAATATCACGGAACAACTCCTTATCTAATACTTCTATGAAGTATTATTGCCTATAGATAGGAGCTGATGCAGTAATCGATGGAGCATTATATGAAAAGACTCTTGTGGAGTCTAGAACTTTAATTGAGCATACCGTAGCAAACACTCAACAATTTTGAATCTACAACAATGTTAACCGAGTAATGAGGTAAAAAATTTATCTGTAGAACATTGTTTAGATTAACTAACATCTATTATTAGATAAACTGTTGTAAGGTAGGCACAGGTAAAAGTTTGCAGTATATGTACAAATGCGAATCATCCAATAACTGAGTGTCTAACTCTACAAGATGGAACTATGGAGTATGTCAATGTTATAGGGAAAAATTTTTCTCATCAATACAACCCATATTCTTTGACCTATAATTCTAGTTAGAGAGATCGCCTGAACTTAAGATGTAGAGGGAATAGGAAGTAAAACTACTTCCCACATAGGCCATAGGATGTGCAATTATTTCAACCTAGACTATAAGCCTCTTTTTCTATCCTAGGTACATCATTGAAAGATATAGTTAAGTCTTTTTCCATTAATACTCTGCAATTCTAGTATGATGTCAAACAATTTCGATAAGAGACAACATCACAATTTTAAGACACAGGGTTTAGCATCAAAAATTTGAGAACCAGATGCGTCAAATGGTAGTGGCTATCAACTAACTAGAATCACAAAGCATAAAAAAGTTGCCATTTGAATATGAGGTAAGTTCAAAGAATGTTATCATGATTAGAGAGCTTAAAGCTCCTAAAAGGACCCTACAAAGGATGGCCAACAAAGTTGAGATTGAGGAGTTAAACGAAGAAGAAAACCTCTCATCTAGCTTAACGTGTTCTTAATTGTTGATACATTTAGTCTATGACACTTAGTGATTAATGATTTAAAATGCTTAAGACATTCATTTTAATTTATATTTGGTTTTAGGTACAATTTGGAAGCATAATAGCTAATGTCAGTTAAAAGCATAATAGCTAATGTGAGTTAAAAGCATACTCCTTGGGCTGTATTCTTGAAATTCACACTCAATTGCCTTCATGGAATAAGAAGGAGAAGGATTAGAGTGAAGAGGAGACAAGAAAATGCCGAAAAAATGAAGAGTATATGATGCAGATCACATTCACAGTTGTGCATCAAAATCACGACCTTGACTTTCATGGTCTAAAGATATGGAGACATTATCTATATGGAGAGACTTTCAAGATATACACTGATAATAAAAGTTTGAAGTATCTGTTGAGTCAGAAGGAGTTAAATATGAGACAGAGGAGATGGATAGAGCTATTAAAAGATTATGATTGTACAATTGAGTATCATTTGGGAAAAGCTAATGTGATGGCAGATGCATTTAGTAGAAAGTTGAATAGTAGTGTAGTTCAGATTTAGTTATCAAGGTTACTGAGCTTAATTTAATTGAGAGCATTAAATTTTAAGAGCATAAACAGAATTAGAAAAGTTCAGAGTAAAGATCCCGAAATGGTGAAGCTTATGGAGAAGTTGAAAATGAACCCAGATTATGAGTTTGAGCTGAGAGATGAGACATTGTGGTTAAAGCAGAGATTATGCATGCCTGACATTGATAATTTGAGAAAGGAAATTCTGGAGGAGGCACATGAAGTAGCATATGCTATGCATCCTGGTACCACTAAGATGTATAACACAATGAAGCAACATTTCTGATGGCCAAGGATAAAGAAGCAAATGACTGACTATATAGCTAAGTGTTTAACATGCCAATAGATTAAAGCTGAGCTTCAGGCTTCAGTCAGGAAGCTTCATTTGTTACCTATTCTGGAGTGGAAATGAGAATGAATTACCATGGATTTCGTAATAAGATTGCCAAAGATTCTAAGGTAAAACGATGCTATATGGGTTGTGGTGGACCGATTGACTAAGTTGGCCCATTTATTATCAGTGAGAGAGAATAACTTACTAGATCAATTAACTCAGAGATATGTAAATGAGGTAGTTAGACTGCATGGTGTCCATTGTATCAGACAGGGATCCCAGATTTACTTCGAGATTCTCGAAGAGCTTACAGTCAACTATGGGTTTGAAGTTAAACTTTAGTACTGCATTTCATCCTTAGACAAATGGATAGAGTGAGAGGATAATTAAGATTATTGAGGATATGCTAAGGGCATGTGTATTGGAGTTTCAAGGAGCTTGGGATCAGTATATAGCTTTGATTGAGTTTGCATATAACAACCACCATCATAGTAGTATTGGAATGGCATTGCATGTGGCATTGTATGGCAGAAAATGTCGATCGCCTCTGTATTGGGATGAAGAGGGTTTGAGAATGGTAGAAGGCCCAGAACTGATACAAGATATTGTGGATAAGGTGAAACTGATCTGAAGTAGAAGTAAAGTAGCTCAAGATACACAAAAGAGTTATGCGGATCAGCACCGAAGGGATATGGAATACAGTGTAGGAGACAAAGTGTTTCTAAGAGTATTGCCTTCACAAGGAGTGTTGAGCTTTGGTAAAAAGGGTAAGCTTAACCCTAGGTATATTGGTCCTTATGAGATCATTAAAAAGATAAGACCACTAGTGTACAAATTAGCCTTACTAAATGAGATGTCTCAGATACACAATGTATTCTACGTGAGTATGCTCAGAAGATATCGGTCTGATCCGATGCATGTGTTACCAGCTTAAGAGATTGAAGTTACTAGTAACTTGAGTTATACAAAAGAGTCGATCAAGATAATGGGATATTAAACGAGACAGTTAAGAAACCGAGTAATCCCATTGGTGAAAGTCCTTTGGAAGAATCACTCGAGTGAGGAAGGAACTTAAGAAATGAAGGAGCACATGAGGAAACAATATCCCCACTTATTCGATGAATCAAGTAAGAATTTCGAAGACGAAATTTCTTAAGGAGGGGAGAATTTTAACATCTTATTATCCCATGTTAAGGGTTATAACACTAGAATACTGAACATGAGAGATATTATTGAGAAGTTAGAAAGTGCATTTTATGCTCATGAATAATATAGCATACACACACATGTGAATATTAATTTTTGTATACATTAAAATGATTGTACATGCATTCATTGACATTTTTTTTGGGTATAATGAATTTATAAATGTGAATTTTGATATGAATTATGGTTTTATGTTTTGAAAAAAACAGATTTGGTGAGCATAAGTATTAATTTAGAAATTTTGATAAAATTTAGAGAATTTATGAAATTTTGAATATTTTTGGGACTAGGAAAAATGCCAAGTGGCAGGATAATTGACAAATAGTAGAAGAAATAAGTGGTAAGTGTCAATGGAAATAATCGGCAAATGACATTAGGATTTGTTGATAACCTTCATTGAAAATTAGGGACAATTGGAGTAAAAATTGGAGTTAAATGGACTAGTTAAATAAGAGAACCAAGTGTAAACCTAAAGAGATTAGACATGTGGCAAGTGACAAATGTCACTTGCCAAGCCATGTCTTAACCTATGATGGTCCTTCTAAATGAAAAACTATCTTCATTTTAATTGTTCTTTCACTTTATTCGTTGCTCTCATCTTTGTTAATCTCATCTTCTTCAATCTTCTTCATTCGTGATCCTCTCTTCTTGCCTTCATCAAAGTGAACCTTGTTCTCACCTTTCATTTGCTACTCCCATTTTCTTGTCTTCTTCATATTTGTGACTAAAGACCTAACCCTACCACCTTTGGAAAGATGATGATCATATGGTGTTGAGAAATTAGGGTTAAGAGTGATTTGAAGACATTGAAGCTAGATAAGTAAGTGTAAAGCATTACTCTTCATGTTTTGTCGAATGAAACAAGTTTTAATGATAGTTAGAGGTTAAATGTTCATGAAATGGTGAGGTATATATGTGTGAATCGTGAGTGATGAACATATAAATGTCTTGCTTTTGCATATAACATGATTAACCTTTCATAAGTTCTTGTAGAGATGAGTTTGAAATTGAAAGATCATTAAAATGGTGTAGAAAGAAGTGCAGAAATTCTGACTTATAATTGGATATTTATGTTATATTTTCTTAGTATATTATGTGTATCTCTTTAATTATCTTTAATTATTTTAGAGATGAACTAACATGAGTTTAGAGCTAATAAAAAGGAGTACTATGGTGTCTTGAAATGAGATGAATTTAAGGTGATAGTTAGGAATGAAATGAAGGTGACAAATGAAGTAGAACATGTGCAGAAAATTGATGATGAAAGTGTATAGGAATATGTTCTGTTTTTGGTGTTTATGATCAATCATGGATTTTGATTTGTGTGTGGATGATATTGAACTAAAATGGAGTTATGAATGAAGGGGAAATGGTGATGAATTAAGCTAGAAATGTTAGACTAACCATATGAGGTGTTGGATGTAACTTCGAAGAGTTGAAAGAGCTGGAAAATTGGAGAAAATGGCTAAGATTCTTCGGATGGAAGCATCCCACAATCGTGGGAATGCCTAAATATGGCAGAAACTCTCTGCCAACAAATCCTACGATAGTGGGAAGTTGTCCACGTTCGTGGGAATTGGTTAAACATAAAAAATCCATCTTTTAATTATGGTTTTGCAACAACAAATGATTAGGTACTTTCACATGATGCATTTAGGCTTGAATGAAGCTTAAATTAAGCCTAGAATAATGCTTAAATAAGTGATAAAATGAGTGTTATGTTTAAGGTGAGGATTGAGGACAGAACTTAAGAATAAATTATTATACAATAGGTGTTCAAATATGGAAAATTGGTGATGCTATAAGAATGAAAGGAGTCCTATGATGGCTAAAGTGGTTCAAGAAGATGAATGATGTGTATTAGTAAATATAAATGATAAATTGAGTATTTTGTGATCTTAAAAATGCTAGAATAACCTTAGTAAATGATTAAAAGATGAATTTAGACTAATCTCGAATAATTGAGGTGCTAACCTAAGTTTAATTTAGACATATGTGAGTTACGGAATATGAATGATCATGAGACGTGAAATTACGAAATATACCCGGATTGTCATTGAGCATGCATTATACATGACACATATAAATATGTATATGATTGAATATTAATGTGATTATGCAAAGTAGTAATGTCTAAATATGTGTGTTTACATAATATAGAAGAGCAATTAGAGCGACCACATCTAAGCATTGCTGAGACATCGAGGCAATAAGCTATCTGAAGTAAACAGTGAGTAACCTAGATGGTCTCACATGATTAATTGTTTGTTTTAAATTCCATATTGAATTATTATGCGAATGTGATTGTGTTGATTCCAGACATTGAATGTCCGAGGCATTTGATGTACGAATTTCATATTAGAAGTGCTCTTGAATGTGAATTTGATTGAATAAGTGATACTCAACTTAATTGTTGAATGTTGGACCAAGGTTCGATGAAAAATGTGAATGTGTATATGAATGTGAATGATTGAGCACTTGATCTAATACATGTGATGCATTTCACTACATGAGTGCTTGATAAAATAAAGGCAGTTGTAACCGAAGTCACCAGTGCAAAAGAACTCAAAGCTCAGAATGTGGTAAGAGCCTTTAGCTCACTATGTATAATGAGCCCTGTATCCCCAACAAATAAGGGATAGTTATTAATGAGCTCGATATCCACAACAGATACGGGACAGTGAAAAAGGCACCCGGTCATAACAACGTAAAATCGAATGTGAGTCTCACGAACATTGCATATATATTTGAGTAATTGTAATGTATTATTATGTTTTGAGTAATTGCAATGTATTATTGAATAGTGTTGAATGAGAAATGTGAAAATTGTGAAAAAATGTTTTGTGATGCTACATGTTGATAAATGAAATGATTTGAATTATTTGATTATACGAGTTATTGTGTTATGTGATATGAGTGAACATCGAGGATGGTTAACTCACTGAGTTCGCAAAACTCACCAAAATTGCAACGTTGACTTTTCAGGTTCAAGAGAGAGGCTACTTAGCTTCTAAGACAACTTAGAAGAGATTTAATACTGCTTTTGGGATAGAAGAAATGGTTCAAAGGTTGGTCAACTGGGACTGAAGGATTTAGATAAACTTTTTGTATAATTCCTCAAATATGTAGCATGTTTTGTAAACAGAACTGTAGACTCTAATAGGTCGTTGATATTGTATATACATGGATGTTGTATGTAATGCTACATTGTATATCATGTTTTATGAAATGAAATGAGGAATTTGAGTTTTAGACATTGTGATAATTATGTTTTTAAATTATGATGCCATGAGATAAGTGAAAGTGATATAGTTAGTGTGCCGCTTCCGTCGAGCATGTGCTTAAACGTCTGATGGGTCAATAGGAACGTGTCGGATAGGATTGAAGTGCTACAATAAGTCTCCAAATTTATCACCAAATTACATGTACCACTTTTGGATACCTTCATCATGCATTTGAGTTGAGACTTTCTTATAATTTACTTCATTAATGGCGCCATTGTGTTTTAGAACTGGCAAAATGACCAGAAAGAATACCAAACATATAAGAGACAGAGTGTTGAAAATTTTTCTCACAAAATCTAAAAAAAGATATTTTATAGTGTAGGAATCACTAGATTTGGAGGTAAATAGTGTTAACATGGAAGAAAAGTGAATGAAAAGTGTGAAATCCATGTGAAGTTTGAGTAAATCAAGAGAAGAGAGAATGATGGTTGCTAACTAAAAAGAGAAATATGAGAGGATGAAAAAAAGAAGAAGAGGGAAATAAATATCAATGGTTATAGGAGTAAAAAAGAATATAGTGTTTGCACACTCATGGATGATGGTTGAGTAGGTTTTTAGAAGGATTATGAACGTGCTAGAGAGCTAGGAGTTCCCTGCATATGAATGTACATGGCTCTAATTTTTCATAATTATGTGCCTGTATGATCCTGGGTCCTCCTGTTCGCTCAAGGTTATACGCACTAAGTTTTACTATTTATAACCCTGGTAATTACTGCAAGCACACGGGTCGTTCATATAGTACCTAAGGTGTCGATCCCACAAGGAAGGGAACTAGTCCTAAAATCTAAAGGCAGCTAAGTTCGCAATAAACCTAATTAAACAACTAATGCAGAAATTAAA
>JAOTAY010000006.1:16824183-16838051 GCA_025629805.1 Erythroxylum baracoense
AAAAAGTGAGAAACAAGCATTCTGTCAGTTCCTCTAATCAGTCAAATTTCCTAATGGGTATGCATCTAATATAGGTCGTTGTGTGAATATTAAAGACGAAAAAGTGTCAAGGTTGAAAAGTCATAATTGTCATGTACTTTGCAACAGCTACTTCCTGCTAGAATACATGGGTGTTTGCCAAAGGATGTGTCCCTTAGTTTAGGTCAACTCAGAGAGTTTTCTAAGCAATTATGTTGTAAGACACTTAAAGTTCAAAAGCTTGATAATTTGGAGAAATACATAGCATTGATTCTGTGTAAGCTTAAACTATTATATCCCCCGTCATTTTTTGATGTTATGGTCCATTTGGCAATTCACTTACTATATGAAGCAAAAATTGGTGGGCCGGTTCAATTTCGATGGGTGTTTCTGATTGAAAGGTAATTCATATTAAATTGAACAAGTTTTTCCTATGTTATTTATTTGTAACGATTCCTAAGTTATTAACTATTTATGTTCAGGTTTTATATGCTCTCTTAAGCATTATGTACGTAATTGAGCTCGACTAGAGGGGTCTATTGCAAAGAATTATATAGCAAATGAATGCTTGATTTTTTGTTCAATGTACTTAACTGATGTGGAGATGAGATTCAATAGACCGGAACATAAATTTGATTTCAATGACGATGGTGGGTTGTCTATTTTCTCCTAGAAAGTTAGGCCACTTGGTGCAGGTAAATATTTCGAGTTAAGTAAGGACAAATTTGAAATTGCTCATTAGTATATTTTGAACAATTGTGAGAACTTTCGATACATACATATCCCATTTCATTCAAACAATCATATTATAATTTCATTCATTAACACTGAGATCTTACTGTGTTTTTTTTCAATAGAGAGCACAAGGCTACAATTCGAAGCAAAGGGATAGTTAATGTTGAAGAAAGACGTAGGAAGAAGTTTGTATCATAGTTTAGAAATCGAGTAAGTTGTTATATTAATTACAAATTATGAAAATAAGAGAATATGATGAGATTCTCATATTTATTTTAAATTTGTTGTATAGATGATACAGTTACATAACCGTAACATGCAAGAAGTGACAACAACATTATATAGTTTGGCATGTGAGCCTTATATCTATGGGAAAAATACTCAGGTTATATTGTTAATGGGGCGCGATATCACATAAAAGATCAAGATAGTCGAGCTAGAAGCAAAAATAGTGGGATTGTCATTAAAGGATGTCATGAAGATGAAATCATTGAATTCTACGGTGTCATTTATGAAATTATAGAGTTGTATTACATCAAGGATAAGAAGGTTGTTCTACTTAAATGCAAATGGTTTGATATAATTGATATGAGAGTGAACGGGCATATTACTAGCATAAATGTTAGTAAGACATGGTATGATAATGATCCTTTTGTCCTTACAACTCAAGCCAAACAAGTTTTCTACGTCAATGGTATTGTGTTGGGTAGCAATTGGAAGGTTTTTCAAAAGTTTCAACAAAGGAATGTCTTTGATTTTTGTAAAAGGGATATTGGTGAATTGGATGAAGATGCCGATGAAGTCTATCAAAATATTGGATTAGAGATCAACAACGAAGGTATTCCAATAGAAGATACAGATATATCATCATTCTATAGGAGAGATGTCGAGCCCAACATAGTTCAACTGGATGAAGTCCAACCCCATTTTATCTTACAAACAGATGAAGACTATACTCAGGATGACTTCAATGACAATGACGATATTTTGCTGGAATATATTAGTAACGAAAAATATCTCAATAATATACTTAATGATGATGATTTTCTTCATCTTGATTATAATAACTGAATGTAAGTTTCATTGTCTATATTGTTTCAAACGTTAGTAAGATAATTGCTTTATGTTGTTGATATTTTAGTTATGTTAATTAAGCATAGATTTAATGTTTCACAAAATGTTAATTTTATTTTGCAATTACAATTATAGATTATGTTCATAATTCGTTTTACATAGGTTTATTATAATGGCACCTGGACGAAACAAAGGAAAGAGAGTGGTGATGGTAGATGAAGTTTCTCCCACAGAACAACCAGCAATTGCATCAACAAATGAGGGAAGTCAGCAACAACAACCTTTACCAACATTGTCTGGTAGTCATAAGGGATCTTTAGGTACGTTTTTGATAACCAAACATATTTACATTTATGCTCTGATTACATGTTTAGTGTGTTTTTATCATTATTTTTTTCAGGTTCCAATATTGGCCTCAGAAAACGAGGTAGAGGTAAGACAAAAGGAGTTGAGTTGCAACGGATGAATGTTGCAATGAATTTCAAGTTGTTAGTGACGATTAACCCGACGCAAAGGTGCCTAGTGGATAAGATCCAAGCAGCAAAATTGGCCAGTGAGTTAGGCGTTATTGTTCGGAATGAGTTGCCTTGCCTTCAGCATATTAGGCAGTTGAAAGAAATGTTGCAATGAATTTCAAGTTGTTAGTGACGATTGACCCGACACAAAGGCACCCAGTAGATAAGATCCAAGCAACAAAATTGGCTAGTGAGTTGGGCGTTGTTGTTCGGAATGAGTTGCCTTGCCTTCAACATATTAGCCAGTTGAAAGAAGACAACTTACTGCAAAATGCTTTGGATAAAGTTTCGGTAATATTTCAATTCATTTCATTATATGTATTGCAATTTTACTTAACTAAATTAATAACTTATCTAATACGTGTTTTCACAAATGAAGCTCAATATCATTGATATCGACACGCCTGAGGTTTCAAGCAGTGTTAGATAAGTTAACAGCAAGTTAAAATCGTCCTATAAAAAACAGTAGGGGGGCTGGCAACTTGGTGAAGCGGAGAGCTGAGAAGGGTGTGTGGCATGAACAAGGCTGGCGGATAGGAGAGGCTGGCATCTTAGAGGGCTGCAGTAAAACTAAAAAGCAAAGAAGGGGTGTACAGTGTGGGTGGACCAAAAATTAGGAGACTTAATTTTTCCCATCACAAAAACAGTGGAGGCGTGAAGAAATGGGAGGTTGCGGCTTGGTGTGGCTAGGAAAGAGAAAGGAGTAGGTGGCTTAACTTGAAAGAAGAAGAGTTGTGGCTAGGCTGGCGTTGGAGAAAGCAAGAAGAGAGCTGCAAGTAAAGAAGAGAGGAGTGAATAGTTAACATGGATCAAAACCTCATTGCATTAAATTGTCAAATCGATGAATAGTAGTGAGGAGAAGAAGCTTGTCGTGAGTGAAGAGTAACTAAAGATTTCGATAGGGTTATAAGTGTGGGGGCTGAAGTATTTTCTTGGAAAATCAATAGAAGGCTAAACGTCCCGACACCGATTCGGAGGTAATATCGACAACGACGACCCGGGTTAAGTATTTTTGTTATTGTTATTGTTTTTTCTTTCTCTCATTAGAAATTGATTGTGTTATCTTATGTTAATTGATTTGGATTTTGTGTATGGATAATCAGATTTTCGTTATTGTTCGGCTATTTGTGTATGAATCTATAGGGTATTGTGAAAGGATAATTTTAATGCGTTCATTGAATCGTTTGATTGCATACCCATTGCTAGAATTTCGATATAATCCATAATTGTTATGTTGAAATTCGTGTATAGTGACTAATGATTCGTAATCACTAGGGATAACATGACCTAGGTTAAATGACGCATCGTATGTGGTTGTTGTCTTGATTAATCGGTTTTCCTAATTCTTAATGCTACTGCCTAATTAAATCTAGAGATCGTATCCTAGGTTATTTAGTGGTTAGGTTTAATCAACGTTCGTATATTCATTAAACCAAACTTAAGGGAAAACTCGGGTTAATTATTAACCCACGATTAATAGTTTCTAGGAGAGGTTTGATAACAACAAATCAGTAAAATACGCTTAATTAGGGTGTAGGCCGAGATTGAGCCAAATTTGACTAGTGTTACGATGCGTCGGTCAAATTTGGCGCCGTTACTGGGGAGTGCGGTGTTTTAATTTTTGTTTGTGATTTAATTGGTGTTTTGTTTATATTTGTTCGTAATTGATTTCTTTTCAGTTATTTTGTGGTTATTTCTTTATTCTGTTTCATGTTTGTGATTTATTAAAAAAAATCGATATGGATGGAAGTTATTTTTTTATAATTCATATTCTTAATCTTATAACAATGTTTGGACTGATCAACCTAACTTCTGTTATGGATTGGATAATCATCATAATTACTTCCATGATAGTTTGCAGAATGCACAGCAATTCTTATACAGACCAGAAGCTTCCTATTACGACTCTGGTCTATCTCTGGAAGAGTTGATTGATATAATGAATGCTAAGACTTTGCAATTGCGGCAGAATACTTTACAATTCCAGCATGATTGAGGGCAATTTCTAAAAGCTACATGGTTTAACGCCCAAGATTCGGAGAGCCAACATGACTCAGGTACATCTTTAGAAGAAATGTTTAATATTATGGCTGCTAACGATCTTTAAATTCGACAGGATATATAGCAGTTCCAAAAGAATACGCAACAACTGTTTCAGCAAACTGTACAGTAAATTTGAGAGGATGCTCTGCAAATCTAGCAAGATGCATTACCTCGATAGGGAGATATCAATCATCTGGAGCCACAAATCGAAGAGGAGCAGTCGTAATAACCCAAGCTGTACCTAATGGACGTTTGTGCAGAAACTTTACAAGGTGATGAGGAGCTTGAGAATTTTGAGGTTAACCCTCAAGGAATTGCTAGTGTCGAAGAAGTTGAGGAGGAGTTCGAAGCCGAAAAGGACATATCATTTAGCTCAAAGGTAAGTACGAAGTCTATAATTATTTTTGAAACTAACTCTTCACCTTTACGTGGCATATTGAAGGAACTAAACGAGGAAGAAAAAGGTTAAGAGATGTTTGAAATATTTCTCGAGTGCATGGACTCAGTCGAGATTGAAAGTTTGAGGATAGGGAAGGAGCTAAATGGGAACGATTATCAACGAAGACCCTATCCTGAAGAACCTCACATTGAAGAATCACATGTGCCACCTGAAGATCACAATTTTGTCACATGAGGGGAAGAAGGAGTCGAGCCAGCGACCCTAAACAAAGGCGCTTCTTGGGAGACAACCCAAGTGAAGTAAATTTCTTTTCTTTACATTTTTACATTTCTTTTTATATGCATGTATATTCTTTGTTGGTTTATTTTGCTTGTTTTTAGGTTTTCAATCAAAATGAGAGAAAGAATAAAACAATCAAAACAAATATTTTCTCGTTTTATATTGCTTCTGGGATTATATAGTCATAAGTAGAGAATGAATTGACTAGAGAATTTCATAGAAACTTTGGCATGTACTTTTGCTCTTATAATTGGTTGATATGCATTATCTTTATAAGAGTAGTGACTAATGGTAGACAAAGCTAGTGAGATTTTGAGCCCTATTAGACTGAATTTCTATTCAATATTACATTTTTATAACATGCATTAATATGGATATGATTAGGCATTCTTTGTTTTTTCATAAACTACATTAGTTAAATAACCTACCCTATTGAAATGATTTTTTCCTTATTAACCCTCTTTGAGCTTTATACTTTTTCTTTACGTACTAACCACATTACATGCTTTATACTTAACCAAATGTCCTAACCAAGCCATAAAGCTAGTGGAACATTTGTGATTGTTGAGTTTGTGGATGTATAAATTCTAAGTGTGGGGGTGTACATATGTGTGAGTTTGTTATGATATTGGGATGTTTTGTCATCGAAATTCTTATGTTAATATAGTTTCTTTTAATCTAAAAAGATAAAAAGAAAAGAAAAGAAAAGAAAATGAAAAAGAAAGAAAGAAAAAGAAATAGAATGAAAAAATGTTTAAATAAATGTATCTAGGAGCATGTGCATATATGTTGAAAAATTGTTTATGATTAATGCAATCTCCCAAAGTTGTGATGAATGGGTTATTTGAGTATATTGGATATGAGGTAGATGTTGGTTTGGAAGGTTCACTCTTGTGGTTTCAATGTATTGTTGGTATAAATTGTATGAGTGATTCCTTCGGATTGGTATATGTTTCATGTGGTTGGTGTGTAAGAGTTGAATGGGGTTGTGAAATATAAATGTTGCATTTGTCATAGCTGACGATACCCAGTTTTTGATGGGTATTGTTTTGTTTCACTATCTTTGATGGCTTTTATACTACTTGACCTAAATATATCTCACCTTACCTTTGCCCACATTACAACCCTAAAAAGTCCTTTGATTTATGATTTTACATGTGAATTTTAGTGGTAGAGAAATGAAATGATATGTAAAGTTGTGGGTTGTCATGATCATGGTGTTGAGTGTACCCGTAGATATATTTTGGTTAAACACATTTTTCGAGTCTACCATTAGATCGCTCGATTTCTAAAGATGATGCTTATTGATTGATCATGAGTAGAAGCATTGAATGTTGAATTCTTGCTATGATTTTTGAAAGTATTCATCTTTGGTTATGATTATATAGTCTTGGAAAATAAGAAAATTGAGTAAATGTTTTGGGTCTTTAAGCTTAATTTGGATGTTTTGCTTAAGGATAAGCAATAATTCAAGTGTGGGGGTATTTAATAGGATTGAATTATTTTATATTTTCTTATGTGTTTCCATGTGATTTCAATCATATTTTTAAGGTAAAATGCTTAATTTGTGTTCAATTTATGTTGACTGTTAAGTTGGATATCTTGATATATATATTTGAGACCAAAAAGACAACATTTTAAAGCAAATTGGAGCACAAATGTTTAACAAGAAAAGGATACAAAATAAAAAGAGATTATAGCTTGTTAGTGGCGGCATAAAACAAAAATGAAGAAATAACATGAGCACGTGCATATTTTTTTCATCTAATTTACGTGAGTTTAATGTTGTGAAGTTAATGGAATGATAGCTAGGAAAAGATGAAGCAAAATGCGGCCTTCCTTGAACCACAAAACGGCAGCGTGCGGACAACAGGAAAAAAGAGAAGCAAAACGACAGTGCAAAATGGAATGAAACGCTGAGGACTAGCATTAACGCTAAAATGGAATGAAACGCTGAGGACTAGCATTAACGCTAGCGTTTGAGGACTGGAATGGTGAAGTGAAGAAGCTAGGGCTAGACGTGTACAGGGAGCGGACCAAAAACAGCAAGTTAAAATCGTCCCATAAAAAACAGTAGGTGGGCTGGCGGCTTGGTGAAATGGAGAGCTGAGAAGGGTGTGTGGCGTGAACAGAGGCTGGCGGCTAGGAGAGGCTGGCAGTTTGGAGAGCTGCGGCCAGGGTCGGTCCTGAGATTTTATAGGCCCAGGACGAAAGAGAAAATATAAGCTCCTGATATTAATTAAAAATAAATTAAAAATTTTTTTTTAATAAACTATATTTTTTACATGTAATTTTTTAAAAAAATAAAAGTGGGCCCTGAGCAGTAGCCCACCTCGCCCCTGCCCAGGGCCAGGGCTGGCTGCGGCAGAACCAAAAAGTAAAGAAGGGGGGTAGAATGTAGGTGGACCGAAAATTAGGAGACTTAATTTTTCCCATCACAAAAACAGTGGAGGCGTGAAGAAATGGGAGGTTGCGGCTTGCTGTGGCTAGGAAAGAGAAAGGAGTAGGCGGCTTGGCTTAAAAGAAGAAGACCTGCAGCTAGGCTGGCGTTGGAGAAAGCCAGAAGAGAGCTGCAGGTAAAGAAGCGAGGAGTGAATAGTTAACGTGGACCAAAACCTCATTGCATTAAATTGTCAAATCGATGAATAGTAATGAGGAGAAGAAGCTAGCCGTGAGTGAAGAGTAGCTAAGGATTTCAATAGGGTGATAAGTGTGGGGATTGAAGTATTTTCTTGGAAAATTCATAGAAGGCTAAACGTCCTGACACTGATTTAGAGGTAATATCGACGCCGACGACTCGGGTTAAGTATTTTTGTTATTATTTTTGTTGTTTCTTTCTCTCGTTAGAAATTGATTGTGTTATCATATGTTAATTGATTTGGATTTTGCGTATAAATAATCATATTTTTATTATTGTTTGGTTATTTATGTATAAACTCATAGGGTATTGTGAAATGATGATTTTAATGCGTTCATCGAATCGTTTGATTACATACCCATTCCTAGAATTTCGATATAATCCGTAATTGTTTTATTGAAATTCATGTATAATGACTAATGATTCGTAATCATTATGTATGAAATAACCTAGGTTAACTGACGCATTGTATGTAATTCTTGTCTTGATTAATCGATTTTCCTAATTCTTAATGCTACTACCTAATTAAATCTAAAGATCGTATTCTAGATTATTTGGTAGTTAGGTTTAATCAACGATCGTATTTTTATTAAAAAATTCTAAGGGAAAACTCGGGTTAATTATTAACCCATGATTAATAATTTCTAGGAGAGGTTTGAGAACAACAAATCAATAAAATATACTTAATTACGGTATAGGCCGAGATTGAGCTAAAGAACCAGATCCCTACCGAATTCTCCAATTTTACCATTTTTTCGTATATTTTCTTTAATTTGTTTTTATTAGTTAGATTCATTTTATTTTCTTATTCCAAAATCCAAACCCTCCCATTTTTTCTAAGCACTGATTAATTTCATTTCATAAGCTAACCGAACACTCTCTGTGGGATCGACCTAAACTTACCGCTACTACAGTACTAATCTAGTTATTTCATTTTAACTAGCGTTACGACGTGCCGGTCACATTTGTAACAATGTCCTTGGTACACGATCGGGCTATATCAAGGGTCTTGGGTATGGCCTTAAGCCTGCAGGTGCCTCTTCGTCACGATCAACATTATTGATAGCGTTTCAAGAGGAGAACAAGACATTGAAGACTAAGTTAGATCGTCATATTAAAGAAATTAACAAGCTTAAAAAATTGGTTAAATAAATGCTAAGTTCTGTATATATTAATGGTAGTGACTCAGATGAAGACTCTTAATTTATAAATGATGTGTAAATAATTTTTTATATAAATTGCATTCCATTTTATATTTTATTTTATTTCAATTTATTATTATTTAAAATTTATGTCACTAACATTAATTATAAAATGAATAATATTAATATTTCAAACTATCTTAAAAATTATGATAAATTTAAAATAAATTTGTTTTTAACAATTATAATAATAATAAAATTAAAATTAAAATTTTTCACTAAATAATATTAGCCACTAAAACAAATTCATCACAAAAGTCTTACAAATTGTAATAAATTTAAATTAATTTGTTTTTAACAATTATAATAATTATTAAATTCAAAACTAAATTTTGTTGCCAAATAGTATTAGCTACCAAAAAAATTCGTCACAAAAGGTCATTAACTACGTATACAAAACGTCGCTAAAAATGTTTCGCTACAACAACATAATAGTAGTTAAAAGTTTTTTGCTACCAAAACAAAATCGCTAGAAAAACCTATTAGATACCAAAACATAATTCATCACAAAAAGTTTTTACCTACGTTTACGAACCGTCTCTAAAAACGTTTCCCTGCAACAAGAACTTAGTAGCTAAAACTACTCTGCTCTAAAATAAAATTGTCACTAAAAACAATTACTTACGAATAGGCTTTCGTCGCTAAAAAGTTTTATCTACGAAACATAAACTTCGCACATAACTATGTACGATATTTTTTATTTTCGTCGGTTATACTTTTCAGCGATTAATTGTTTGTGTCGAAAGCACTTTTTAGCAACGACTTTGGGAAAATGTCGCAGATGTTGTTTTGCTATTGAGATTCAGCGACGATTTGGGCAACGATATGTTTTCATCGCACATGAGTATTTGCGATGATTTTTTATTATTTAGCGATATTAAATTTGATCGCTAAATGTCCTATTTGTTTTAGTGATTCAAAAATTCATTAAAATCATATTTCCGTTTGTTACATTTTAAACTAGATGATAATATTAGGTTTTTCTATCAACACTACTTTTTCGTGAGATTAGTATCTTACCTATTATTATATTACTTATTTACAATAAGTTCACTTAATTAGTGGGTGATAAACTTGTAATTAGAAAAAAATTTGGTAATAAAAAGTGTATATAACCTATAAAGTCGCCAAAGCATCACCGATTACTCCACTTCTATTGTCTTTCCCTGTCAATCATGATATGCCCATATGTCCATCATAGAAGTTACCTTAGAAGCAGCCATAGAAAGAATTATATGCTATTGATTCATATTAACCCATGAACTGAGATATCTTTAATAGTTTTATAGCTTTATAGATTGAGATATAATTACATTACCCTTTTTATAGTTTTCTTCGATAGCGGTATAAGGTTTTCTGGTTGATTGCTATAAAAGGTTCCGAATTTTTTAGTAATCCGAGCTCGGAGTTAGTAATTATGGTAATTCTTCTTAGGTTTTGAAATTCTTTTTGGATCATCAAGGATGAGCATTTCAATTCTGCCATAGTTAATGTAAATGGTTCCTTTGTCTTCAATTACTCTTAAGTTGTCGTTAATGTTGAAATTATTTAAGAATTTTATACAAAGTGTCTATTTTCAAAAATAAAATTTAACTTTAAAATTAAGATTAGTTAAATTTTAACATATACTATAAAATATAATAAATGATTAAATTTTAATCATATGAAATAAAAAATAATATATGATTTTAAAAATTTTATCTAAAAATAATATTTATTATTAATCAATAATATTATATTGTTAGTATTCGAGACAGATTTGAATGTGTTGCTCAAGTCTGTACTTTAAAATTATTAAATACGGCCTTATTGCCAATCCTTGATGACAAAGTATGTTGGTAGGTAGCTAGCATCACGCAGATCACAGCTTTGAAGTCTGTCACTCAGTTTGGGATTTATGGAATCTTTTGAAGTTAGCAACCGGTGGAAAATTTTGAAGCGGACACATAATCATTTGTAATTTGTTGGTTTCCTCAAAATTACATCTCGTAGTCTGTGTATTCTATCAATCCCATCATGGTTCCCTTCTTGGAAATCAATAGGGCAAGATCGCTTGTGACGCACAACTCTAAAATTTGGTATCGAGTCAGTATTAAGTAAACAAAAAGAAATAAATAAGAAAAGGGATATCCAAAACTTACTTGGAAAATAAGGTATGCATGAGTTGTCTTCGTTTTTGGAATAAAGATGGCAGTTCTACCTAATGTATCTTTTAATGAGCAATGTGCATGCCTAAACCAAGTGCGAGGTTTAGACCTCAATATATATATATATATATAATGTAATTGTAATTTGGTCCCGAATTAACCATCCTTCTCTCCATCGCTTTCGTGGTCTCTACCAAACTAACTTATGTCTACCTTGACTTCCCAGTATGCGTCAAATTATAGTCACTTGATAACCAAGGTAAAAAGAACATCAGCCACTATAACAAACCTTGTTGGCTTATCCTAGCCTACCTATTCGTCTTTTTTTTTTTTTCCTTTTCCCTATCATGCTTATAATTCTTACTTGGGGTGTTGATGGAAAAATTTATGAGAGACAGAATGGAAAGGCTTGTTCTTCTTCCTTTCACCATGGGCTGTGTCTCTGAATCAAGCGTTGCTATTGGGGTTCACGACCACGCCAGAAACAAGAAGCCGGACACAAAATCACCCTCACCCCCAATAATAATAAGTCTCTCTCTAATCCTTTTTTGTTTTTCCTCACTATATCTTATTTGTTCGTTTAGGCTCACTTGGTTTTCTTTTGCTATTATTATTGATTGTTGATAAGGAAGAAAAGGAGAAGATGAAGAAAGTTCATATAGTGCTGAGAGCGCATTGAAATTCCCTACTGTTTTAAAGCCTAACGTATCCCCCGGGGTTCATAGGCTCTTGAGAAGTTTCAAGACCTTCTCTCAATTATTTGGTGAGCCTGAACAATAATATAAAATTAACATATCAAAACATTTTTCTTCCCTATCAATACACAAATGTATCCTCTTATCTCTTAGCTTTTTCCATTTTAGGATCAAAAAGTAATAAGTAATTCCAATTTTACTTTAATAAAAAAAATTACGTAATTCTTTTCATGTAAGCTAATTAACTGACACTTGGGCTGGGTTTACATGTATGTTATCCTAGCTTACAAAGAAGACATCGATGAGGAACTGGAAATGGAGATAGGGGTTCCGACAGATGTGAAACACGTGACACACATTGGCTGGTCTTCCTCAGATGGCGTAGAAACTACAGCCCCAGTTCAAGGATGGGACCATCTCCTCACTCCACACTTGTTGATGGATGCAACTGATCATCTTATTCCCAGGGCTTCGTCTCCTGAAAAACATGCGAGTTAATTGATTGGGCTACCTTTGTTAATTGTTGGCGAATCGTAGTTTTATATTTAAAACCTGTGCCAAGTCATCATGTGTGTTCCCCGTCCTAGTACCACATACATATATTTGTAATGGCCATTATATATATCTTGTGGAGTTTTATTACATGATATTTGCCAGTTTTACATTTTCGTAATTATGTGTCAAAGTTCCCTACGTTGTTGTTATTACTTACATTTTCTGTTATCTCCTTCCATTTGAATCACATCAACCTACGTCATCAACTGTTCTAAGATAGGAATGATGTATTAATTAGTTGTCCGTTCTCTATAATGAATTTCACAATATTCCTATGTCAAGCAAGATACCCAACAAATTAATGTAAGTTAGCTTCTTAGAAAGAACAATAGTTTGAATAAACGAATATTCATCCAAACTTCTACCTCTTAAACAATGAATCTCAAGTATAAGGTATAAACAAACACTAGTTATTTCTCTTGAGGGTTGCAATTTTAATCGATTTGTTTTAATACAGATTTACCCTTAAATATTTATTATGCCATTCAGATTTAAAGTGTTAAAGTTGGATAACAATTCAGTTCACTAGTTTCTATATATATAATTTAGATGTGAACAAATCTTAGAATTAATGAAATGAATAATATTTCACAATCATTGCTTGAAACTCTTTTTAATAACTGTTTCATATATTTAAATGAATAAAAATTTAATCATATTGCTTGAATAAATAACAATTTCATGTTCCTGATAAGCGTAAAGTTCTCAAGGATATTGTTTCGCATTTGGTCCTGTTGCTTATTAATACATAGCTCATCTAAGTTTGAAGACTGTCAATATTTTGACCACTTCAACTCATAGAACATCGTTAAATGGAAAAGCAATAAGGACACTGTACACATATGGTAGCAAAAGAGTGATCTTCAACTTGGTTCATTTTTATGGTAGAAGGACTTCCGATTACAGGGAAAGTGAGCTAATACTACTTGGATGAGCAGAAGTGCCAATGGGAAAAGGGAAGCATTGTTAGTCTTAAAACATATGGTAATACTGTATATCTCTCAAACAACAAAGGAAGTCGTGTGAAACAAATAGCTATCAAGACTTGTTAAGGATGATTAGGAAGCAAAAGTAAAACATAGATCCTAAAACCAATGTAAATTTTGGCTTTTTTTAAGCCCCATCCTTGATATCTATAAATTATGCTCTGAAGACTCCGTCTGAACCACATCATATCAAAATTTTCTATGAAACTCAAATCAGTGTTTCTCGATTTCAGTCCAGAAAATTATGGGTCTTTCTCAACACTACAAAAGTTAAGACATTTAGTGACAACTTTTTTGGTACTACTATTGCCTGCAACCAAATTAAAAAAGAAATTAACTTTCGTTAATACAATTTAATATAGTAGTGGAAAGCAGGTATCGTTCCCATAAGGAATTTTTAGCGGCAAAGAGTTTATGAGTTCAAAACTAAAATAAAGTAACAAAGAGGGGGTTTCAACTCACGTAAAATTAGGAGTGTACAAATAACAAAAATGGAAAATTAACAAAAGTAATTGGATCTGAAAATTTAATAGACAAACCTTGGTTTCGGGTCATCGATGTTATCACACTAAAATGGATCC
>JAOTAY010000006.1:16838151-16849524 GCA_025629805.1 Erythroxylum baracoense
GAATGTCACGTGCACGTTGACCAAGTTAAAGGCTTCTTCCGCCTGCCTGCAAGTGGCATAGAACTCCTTTATGGACTCCCTCAAGTTTACGACTACTCAGGACCATTATGTGGAATTGTGTAGTTCTTCATGTTCATGGACTTACCCAAACCATGATGATGTGCTCATGTGTTTACATGTGTTGACAAGTTTGATAATTGTTTGACTTATATGAGTTGTGAATTGGTTTGACAAGTTGAGAATTTGAGAAATATATGTTTTACGGATTTTCATGAAAATTTGCTATGATTATGAGAGTTTTCAATAGTTTTTGCTTGTTACCGATTATAAGACTATTACCCACAAGCTTTAAGCTCACCCCTTCCTTCCCATCTTCAGGCGATGAACAAGATATCGAGTGATTGAGTCAAGAGTCAAGGCATCACTCTAGTTTGCATGTTTTGTTTTTGAAGTTAGATTATGTAAAACAATGCTTTAGTTGCATTTTGAGTGATTCTAGTTTTTTGTAAACATTGTATTTTGGATTATGATGTAAGGGGGATTGAAATTCCCACTTATTTGTTTTGATGTTAATGAAATATATATATACATTATGTTTTATTCATGATTTCCAAAGTCTTTATATTGCATTTTTAGCTTTTCATAGGGGTAGAAATTGTGTACTGGATTCAGGGAGGAAACTGTACTAATCTAGATGGAACTAGACAAAGTTGTCTATGAAAAGTTGTAGGTTATCCTCTTAGCTTTCCAACACTATAAAGTATGTAAATTTCGGGTATCAGAGTTGCGAGATATGAGCATTATAAGTGGTGATGTTGCATAGGAGGTATGTACATGACAGTTGTGGTGAATGATGAGAGTTTGTGTATGTGATGAGTCTTTTGAATTGAATTTTAGGAGTTCAATGCACGCAATTTGGTAATTGAATGTTTAAGGAGTGTTATTGCTTTAGAAGAAGTGAAAATGGGAAGGTTATGAGTGAATGTGATGTTAGAATAGATGTAGGAAGCATTGGAGAGGTGGACAGCCACAGTAAAAGGAACATTCACAGGACAGTTACAGTCAATTATGATTTTGACCCTTTTTGAGTCACAATCTCGCTTTGTGGTCTCATAAAAGTTGTAGCTCTAGAAGTCTTCTTTGAAATAGTCCAATAATGGCCCTATTCCAAGATTTCTGGAGAAAGTTATGCCAATTTTCCCAGGATTGGTACAATATGATTAATGATATAAACATGTTTGAATCTTTTGGCCATAACTTTATCATCCAACCACCAAATGAAGTGATTCTTGAAGCACTGGTTTCCTAACACATTCTTCTATCCCTCCATAAAAAAATTGGTAGCTTTTGGCTCTGATATGAAAAAGATTGATGGAAAGATAGCAGGGGTCGGTTTAGAGAGCATAATTGGGGTATGAATATACTTTGGATTTTTAAGCATAATTTCTTCTATAGAGTTGCAATTGAGATAGTTCTTGCTTCAAATTAAACTAGAGAATTGGAGATACAATTATTTTTAAGAATTCAATTATGATTTTGGTGACTGACTGGTGTGGGCACACCACTCTTGTGGGATATGGCTAATACGGGTTTATGGAAATAACCCTCAAAGTAATACGCACGCTCACTTCCTATGAATCCTTCAAACATTGGGCTCCGTAAATGGGGTCCAACAGTGATGGATCTCTTAGGGAGAGAAATTAATCATAGCTTCTCCTGATTCCTTTATGATAATGGAAATAACCTTATTCTGATCATGTCATCAGTGGCTTCATTAGTCTTGAAGATATCATAAATCTCCAAAAAATTAGCTATATGTGTATTGGGATCCTCTTCTCGAAACCTGTTCAATTGGACATATTAATGCGCCATTTGAATAATGTTCAATTTAATCTTAAAGTTGTTATCAAGGACAGTAAGTCTTACAATACTAGACTCCATCTAAGTGAAGTCTGACTTAGTGTAATCAAACATAGTCCTTAGTTAGTTTTCCATTGTTTTCAATCCTTCGGTATCAATCTGACATTCTAAGTCCTCTATTTATAGATATAACTCAAACTCCCTCAGAAGGGTCCTTTAAATATTTCTACAAGATGTCCTATAAAGTTTTAGATCTTCGTGAACTAAGTACGATGCTTTTTCTTACATCATAAACTATCCCCAAGACTTATAGAAGTGACAAAATCAAATAGTCAATAAAATAATTGATATGTGCTTAATTGATTGTTTAATATTTCATAACACTTAGCAATTAATGACATAAAATTACTTAAGTTACTCATTTTGATTCATATGTGATTTCAGGGACAATTTGGAAGCAAAGAAGTTAAAGTGAGTCGAAAGCACTACATTTGAGTCATTTTCTGAAGAATTACACTCACTTGTCTTTATGGAGTAAGAATGATAAATATCAGAGCAAGTAAAGACAAGAAAATTAAGATGATGAAGCAATATAGCTCACGACTACTGTGCATGGAAATTTCATCTTTTTCATGCAATAATGTGAATTCAATAGAGTGAATTTAATAGAAAGCATCTTGGAATCATGGTGAAATAAAAATGGAAGCCAACAGATGGGACAACCCTATGCAACGACAATTTTTAATGGGAAATAATGGAGCAAAACAACAGTCCAAGGTGTAATGAAGGAAGCCAAAATGCACAGCACCATTTATCCCAAAACGTAGACGTTTGGTAGGAGGGCTTGGTATATACATAAGTTAAAAGTAAATAAAAGGGTGGCGTGGTTTTAAGGACAAGGAGCATCAAAATGCAGCACATTGGACGTTTAGAGGACTTAAAAAAATGTAACTCAATATTCCACATCAAGCAGCAAAATGCACAGCCAAAGGAAAAAAACGTAGATAAAGACTACGTTGAATGCACATTAGGGAGGGTTTTAAGAGTGAATAGTAGCGTGGACACAAACATTATTTGTCACATCAATAAATAGTAGGAAAGAACACAACAGTTGTGTGAAACAGAATAGTAGAAGAGAGCTTGCGGGAGAAGAGTGGAGGCATGAGTAGTATGCGTGACCTAACAAGTTTTATTTGTCACATAACATGAACAGTAGCTAAGAGAGAAAACAGAAGAGTGGAGGCGTTACAAGGGTTCTTCGGATAGGGTATTTCTTGGGGGCTGAAGCATTCTCTTTAGAGAGACCCATGGAAGGCTAAGTTCTTGATGCCGTTCAGAGGTGACATCGACGCTAGGTTAAATGTATTTCTTTGTTTTTGTTGTTTCTTTCTCTTATTAGAAATTGATTATGTTATCTTGTATGGATTGATTGAGTATTTAAATGATGATGGTTTGAATGCTTTATTGAATCATTTTTCATGAAAACCATTGCTAGAATCGAATGCAATAAGTAATCATTGTATTCCCGATTCATATGTAGCAATTAATGGTTCCGAATCATTAGAGATAACATAATGTAGGTTAAATAATTTGAGCTTGTGTGATTATTACCTAGATTGGTTTGTTTTTTTTATTCGTAAGGCAATTGTTTAGATAAACTTAGAAAGCTTATTCTAGGTTTCTCGATAACTAGGGTTAATTAACGAGTGCTTCGTAATTAACTAATATCTAAGGAAAAATCGGGATTAATAGAGCTTGTTATTAATCTACGACCAATAATTGCTAAGAGATATAAAAGAACAACAAATCAATGAATTATGCTTAATTAGGGTGTAGGCCGAGATTGAACCAAAGAACCAGATCTTAACCTAATTCCCTAATTTTACCATTTTTCGCATGTTTTCTTTAATCTGTTTTCATTAGGTTTATTTTATTTTATTTATTAAATCCAAACCCCTCCCATTATCTAAACATCAATTAATTTCATTTCATAAGCTAACCGAACACTCCCTGTGGGATCAACCTAGACTCACCACTGCTACAGTAGTAGTTTAGTTATTTTATTTAACTAGCATTACGATGCATATATTAATAATTTTAATATTTTAAAATAAAAAGTAAAAAGAAATAAAATGAGAAATAATGGCTAGATTAACAAATCAGGTATTCCTAATATTCTAGTCCCCTAGAACGATACCAAAAACTATAGTATGTTATTAATAAATGATAAGTTTCAATCCACAAGGGCTACAAGTACTAGTGATAACATCTTTTTTATTATTTAACCAAAAAATTAAGATGATAGATTTAACTAAACTAAACTAAATTGAAGTTCAACGTAAAACACATGAAAATAAGATTAATCAATATCAAATAACTAATCCCTAGGTAATGAATCCCCCAAATATTCATCAATTTCACTATTAATTTTGACCCTAATTTTGATGATTTATGTTGATCTATCTCTAGGTTTGCATGTAACTCCTTCCAATTATGGTAGATTTATTCATACAAAAGTTTTTTTAATCATAATCATATTGAATCATACATTAAACTCATATCATAAAAATATTAATTTAAGACTTAAAGCATGTAATTGAATCATATCATAAAAATATTAATTTAAGACTTAAAGCATGTAATTGAATCATAGTGAATCAACAATCAAATTACATTAATTAAGAATTAAATCACAAGATTCAACCTAAATTAGGATTCATCGTACTTAGGCACTAGACAAATTTAGTCCATAAACATAGAAAATGAAACCATCACTAAAAGTTTAGAAGAATAATTAAAAAGAAAAAAATCCACAATATATATATATATATATATATATATATAGACACACACACACACACACATACATATATATATATATATATAGCCCCTTTTCTCTAATATAATCCCCTTGAACTTCAATAAAAAATTGTTCTTTATCAGATTTTCAAAGTAATCTTCACGTTTGTACCATCCTCAGCTTAGAAGTATGTCTCTGCTTCTTAATTTTGACTTTTACTATTGCCCCAATGTCTACCCTTTAATCAGCCTTCATAATTGCCTTGTACAGTGTGAAATTAAGGTTTTTAGAGTATACGTCAGTTACACTTTATGTGCATGACCATGTCCCTAAAAAACACTTTAAAATCTCATATATACATATTCCTAAGAGCTTACATAGGTAGTAGACACGACCATATAGGTGAGTTACATACCTGTGTCTACCTTCACATGGGTGAAACAACATCTTCAGAATTGTACATACTTATAATGACTTACACGGTTAGATACATAGCCATGTGTGTTACTTACACAAGTGTATACTTTATCATACAATAGTGTCCCTCCAAAAAAGCTCCAATTCTTCTAATTTCTATATCGAATTATTCTACTTTTAATTAATAAAGGCAATTAAGCTTAAAAACACGTTATAAATAAAAATAATTACCAAAAATAATAAAATCTCTTAAATAATCAAGCAAAACACACTAAAAATGGGAGTAAAAGCATAGTCTATTCAGCATTTATCAACACTGAAATAAAACCTCTTAGTCTTTATAAAAACTTTGGAAATTTTAAAAGTTGCCTTGAATCAATTATTTGTTAAATATATATGCTTTATCTTTAAAAAGACTCAGCAACCCTAAGGGGTTGGACAAACAAAAGAACTAAAAAAGATATGGAATAGATGATATATATTAGGCTACAGGGATTGGCTAAAAAAACAAAGATAGGCTAGACAAAGACAGATTTCTAGCTACCTAAATTTTCCCAAAAATTAGTCACTGTAACAACTAGATTGTGTGTATAATGACTGTTTGAGTTATTTATATATATAAATAGATCATAAATGAGTAGTAAGAAGAACCTTTGGCATACTAGAGAGTTATTACAAGCCTTGAGAGGCTAAAGAGTGCGTGTATTCATTACATAATATATATTGAATCCTAGCTCATTTGTGTGAGTTAAAGAGGGAGGTTTTAAGTTATATGGTTGTGTAATAATTTCAATTAGATAAACTATGTGAGGTACAAATTATGACGGTTTCTCTTAACTCTAAATAATATTTATAAAGGATTCTTCTTCGCTTATGGAAAAATAAGTTGAGGATAAGGATTTGTCTTCACTCGTGGTAGCAAAGATGTTGTATAAATTATATTGTGAATCTTGGGAAGAGGATATAGGCCAAAGATTAATTGGTTGAACTATTATAAGTTTATTTTGTCTCTTTCCTTATTCTTTATTATTATTATTATTATGTGTATTTTATGATTGACTTATATGATTCTTTTTGTAATCACTCATTAGAGTAGGAAATTCATATTTTAATTTTCAAATAGAAAAAAATGAATACACATAATTTACCCACATCTTATATGTCATATGTTGACCAAAAAAATCATCATACAATCTCAAACAAACTTTATGTTAATGGTTTAATAAGTTATACAATGACCATAAAAAATCTAACTACAAGCTTTCCAAGTGTAATTATTCTTTATTTATCTTGTCCCAAAATGATAAACTTGTTACTCTCCTAGTTTATGTCAATGGTGTCATTTTAAAACGTAATTATATACAATATATTAAAGAAATGAAATTAATCTTAAAGACTCAAATCCAATTAAAGAATATAAGGACAAATCAAGTTTTTTCTACATGTAAAGTTGGCATAATTTGACAAAAGGCAAATTTCTTTCAAATCCTTCAGTACGCTCTTAAAACTCCTAAAGATGTATGATATCTTGGTGTAAAACCAACTTATTTTCAATGAAGCATAAGTTACCTCTTATTAGATTTCACATAAGTGATCCATCTTCATGTAGTAGGATCATTAGGTGACTAATGTATTTAACTATCACTCAACCAATTTTGACATATGAATCCATTTCTTAAGTCAATTTACAGACAAACCAGGTGTACCATATTTTGAAGTAGCTGATTGTCTCTTATAGTACATATAGCAAACACAGTAATAATTTTTCTTTTATGAAGTTTAATTTAATAAAATGTTCTTTATAATGTAAGCTAGATGTCAATGACTCTCAAATCTTGGTTATTGGATATTATATATTTCTTAGTAATTCATTGATTTCTTTTTAAAATAAGAAGAAACTAATATTAGCATGATCTAGTCTAAAAATTGAATAACGACATATGGCTATAACTTTTTATGTAATTATTTGGTTAAAAATGATTTTGTCAGTTCGATTTTATTAACATGTAAAGCACATTCATATAGAAAATGGTAAACAAAAATCATAATTTATCAATAGAGTCACTATCGATCTAATTTAAAGAAAGATAGGAAGAACCTAAGAGATCAACTAGTCACTACCTATCTAATGTAAAATAGGGAAGGTATTAAAGCATTATATTTCACCCACTAAACTAGTTACCCAGGTTTTGAAGAGTTTTTATGAATTTGGGGAATATAAATTAGAAGAAGAAACAAATGCAATAATAAATTTAGGTTATTAATCAAGAAGTAAGGACAAAAATTATGAGCACATTCTTTCTTTGGAAAGATAAAGAAGACCAAATGATTTAAATGAGAAAATAAAACTTAATGAAAATGCTTATCCTAAATGAGAAAATGTTTTGGAAGTCTAAAATACGAAATCCTTTAAGGAAAGAATAACTAATTGATATAAGAAATTCTTAAAGAAAATTTTTTTGGTTCTGAAAAAGTTTAGCCTTAAAAAGAAATGAAACTTAGTTATTAAAAGAAAAGAGATAAAGTTATTAAAAGAAAAGAGATAACTATAGAGCTTGTTTTTAAGTTTAAAAAGAAACTAAAAAAATTGATGACTAAAATTAGTTATTAAGCCCTAAGTTAAGCTCCATAATCAAAGAATGAAATAAATTGAAAATTTGAAGTCATAAATCCTAATTAAGTTTAAACAAAACTAGAATAATTAATTTATGATTCAAAAATCTCAAAATGAGCACAAATAATTTGATAAAATTGAATATCAAGAATTCAATAATAAATTGAACATTTTCTTGTTTTTCTTATTAAAGTAAAATTTGATGAATTGGATCAATTCAATCCTAATGTAACTAATAGTACATCTTTTCAGGTAAAGTAGTCTACAACCATGATGAGAACTCTATATTGCCTTCTTTTGGTGGAAAAAGACCAAGAATATCCATACTCCATTGAATAAAACAACATAACCAATAATAAGAAAAATATGCTACTAATTAATGATGATATTGATTATAGTTTTAGCATTTATCACAATATTTATATGTTCTTATTCATCTCTCTTAAGGGTGGGTTAATAATAACCTTGTCGTATCACACTTTGTTTTAAAAAAACTTTGATGAGACCTATATAGACTTTCATGGTTTTCCATTTAAGATAAAATAAGCCCCTATGGAACTAACATAATGAGGGTAAGATAAGGTAAACTACTATATAATTGTCCTTTTATCAATATATATATATAGAAATAGATAATTTCCTTATAATATTTGGGGTACCTTTACTATCCGTGGGTTGCTACACTTGTTTAATGTTTCACCAAAGTGGATTGTCCAATCCTTATGATTGAAATTAGTACTAGTTATTATTGTTTGTGTATATTTCACATTTAACTTAAATCCATGTACAAATTATCCCCAAAGTGTCATAATGTAAATTAAACATCCATTTTCAAAATTAACGAACTAAATTAAAACCAACTTATTCATCAAAACTCATAAATATTTACCTAAACAAATCAAATCACAGTCACAACCAAAATTATTACAAATCCTCTTGATTAACATCTCTTTTTATACAAAATGTTGGAGTTCATTGTTAAGCCAATTATCACAAAATTGACAAGCCTAACTACTAAATCCTTCTTCCACACTTAAGTTATACATTGTCCTTAATGTACCAAATATGCAAGAAATATAAAAAAATATGAAAAATAATGGAGGAGGTGAGGATAATTGATACACCCTTGATAGTAAAAGATGTCTAGCCTTATCCAACGTCAATAACATTCATCTAGTGTTGGTGAAATCTTCTCTACTTTAATGCAACAAGGTGATATTGCCTTAATAACTCACAAAACTCCATCAAATATCAAGTAACAAATTTAGAACCAAAAGACCATAACTATGAAAACAAACTAAACTACTAATGAAAATCCTATAAACTACTCAATAAAAAAACTAATTGTTAGGTTGCCTCCTAACCAATGCTTATTTATAAGTCTTTTAGCTAGACTTCTATGCAAGTCCTTCTTCAACCTGAATCTATAATCAGTGGCTTGCTTCCACCCATCTTTCTAAATAAAAGTTTATTATCCTATAAATAGGCCATATGCTATAATATAGTAAGGAAATATGCTATCAAATCAGTAAAACCAAGAAACATAGTTAGTTCCCTTTTTACTTACAAAATGTCAATATAACAAGTAATACTAAAACCCCCTACATCATTGATTGACTTTAACAGCTTGTTATATGGAAAGTAAGAGCCCTTTGTATTTAATATGATTGTCAATAATTCCTCGATAGCATCCAAACGACCATAATCAATTGCATACTACAGTCCCCCATAAAATAATGTTCTTTCCATACTTCCATACTTCCATTGCATTTAGTGGCTATAATAACGAATATCCAAATATTGCAAACAAGCTACAATACAAGATTAAGAAAAAGAGCTCTAAGAATAAATAAAAAAGAAAAAAGAAAATAATAACTAGATTAATAGAAGATAATGTTTCCTAATATTACACTCCCCGATAAAGGTTTCAAAACTTGTAAATGTGAATTAAATTGCTTTATACCACAACCGCATGGTATAGCTATAGTTAGCATGACAAGTACAGATTAATCACATAAGGACTTTGATTACTAATAACAACTTTTTTCTTATTATTTGACTGCCAATGAAGGTGGTATTGATGAATCATATTTAAAATAAAAGAAAATAAGCTAATGACAAAGCAACATAATCAAATAAACTAAAATAGAAAAAGAGTGAAAAATTAACCAATAAAGCAAATGGTACCCAGAATTTTAGTTCTCATAAAATCATGATTCCATTAATCAATTTATTCTCAAGTTCAATGGATTTTGAAATTTCTTCAATTACGCTAATATCCTTTTCAAAACTATTAATACTTAATCCTAGGTTAACTAATTGAAATATCTTTCTAATTAAAAACCCTAGAAATACATTAATTAATTTGTGAATTTCACTATTGGGTTTAACTCTAATCTAAATAATTTCTGTTGACTTATCTCTAAGTTTGTAGGCAACTCTTTTTAATTATGCTATATCTCACTACAAGAAAATAACTTAATAGCTACGGAAATATTCCGACGAAAACCATTACGTCGTATTTACCGATGGAACACAATATTCTGTCGAAATGTACAGTGTATTTAGTGACGAAAAATACATCCATCGATAAAACTGGAGGGAAGAATTTCGCACAAAATCTCTGACAGCATATAGCGACGCCAAAACTTACGGCGTTGGAAAAAAATGTGGGAACCGTTCTCGCAATTTAATTGCTTCGGACGCCTATCGACGGACAAGTTACCGTCGATATATATACCGACAGAACAACATATTATGTCGGTAAGAAATGCAGAAATTACTCCCGCGATTAGTTTGGTTTGTCGATTTACTAACGGTTAACATACCGTCGGTAAAAAGCTTTCATTTACCGACATAAGTCATATTCCGTCGCAATATTTGGTTTAAATACCGACGGATAAAGCCTTCCGTCAGTAAATTATTAACAAACTTCGTCGTTTCGATGAAAATGTGACGATAAGCATTAATTACCTACAGAATCAAGTTTTCGTCAGTAATTGTCGGTATCTTGGGTCGATGATTCGTTGAGATAACCCTAGATTACCGACGGAATTGGTGTTCCGTTGGTATTTGAGTTTCCACAGTATTAAATAGCCGCTCTTTTACCGACGGAATGTTTTGTGTCTATCGGTAACTGTCGACAGGGAAACCAAGATTACCGATAAAATTTGTGTTCCGTTAGTATTTGAGTTTCTACCATATTATATTGCCGCTCTTTTATCGACAGAATATTGTGTGTTCGTCGGTAACTGTCGGCAGGGAAACTTAGATTACCAACGGAATGTTGTGTTCTGTCAGTATTTGAGTTTCCACCGTATTAAATAGTCGCTCTTAACATTCTGTCGGTAATCTAGCGCCTTTAAGTCGGGCGCCGACCTCCCCTCCCCATCGCGCGCTCATTTCTCTTCTCTCAATCGTCTTCTATTTTTCGAATCCTTCTCTCGCATTTTTCGGCCGTTTTTCGATTGTTGTCTTACTAATCGTGCGTTGTTTGAGGTAAACTCTCTTATGGGTGTATTATTTCTACAAAAAAAGCATGTTTTTAGTGTTAAAAGTGAATATTTGGTTATGAAATCTTGCTTGATTATTGTTGATGTTTGTGGTTTTTTGTGTAATTATTGGTTTATTTGTTGTTTATATGTGTTATTGTTAGTAAATAATGGAAAAATGCAATTGATTT
>JAOTAY010000006.1:16849624-16876864 GCA_025629805.1 Erythroxylum baracoense
TTTATTATTAATTAAGATATTTTAATTTTTAATCATTAATCAAAATTTTTATTTAATTATTTATATCTAATTAAATAATTGTTATAAATATCTAATTAATAAAATTTTTCGACGGTTATAATTTAAATATAATGAAAATATATATTTTTAAAAAAATTGAATCAAAAATTTTACCGACGGAAACATTCATAATTTTCGTCGGTAAATGTCTATATACTATACCGACGGACAATAAGTTTTGTCGGTAATGAGTAAGCTTATTTACCGATAGTAACGTTATGTCCGTCGGTAAATTTACCAACGATAATAAAAACATTCCGATGCTAAATTTACATACGGTTTAACAACTTACCGTCGGTAAAATTAGCGTTAGAAAATTAATTTCCGTCGGTAAGTGTATCGATGGAAATTAATTTTCTAACGCTAATTAGGAAAATGTTGGACGGTCGATAACTTTTCACTTGAAATTACCGACGGTTATTTTGTTCCGTCGGTAAAAGTACCGACGGAATGTTTCTTTACCATCGGTAAATTTAGCTACGACCGAATCTCCGACGTTTTTGTCCGTCGATATATTCCGTCGGTAATGTTAAATACCGACAGAATATTTTTTATTTCTGTTGGTATTTTCCGTCGCTAACTCACTATTTTCTTGTAGTGTCTATTTGTACTTTAGATTTCTCATTCTCAATTGCACGAAATTATACATAAGTCAACATGTTAGCAATAACAATTAAAGAATAATAAGAACACATAATTGAATCTCACTGAAACTAAAGAACAAATAAAATTAAAATAAAATCATTACAAGATCCATCATGGGTTCATCTAACCTAAATACCAAAAAGAATTTAACTCATAATCATATAAAACAAAATATCAAAACTAAAGAAAAAGCTAAAAATCAAGGATGACATAATTGGAATTCCTATCATCTCCAAAAACTTCACTATAGATTGACAAAAATATGCTTCAAAAGGGTTTCCTTCATTGTTTTTTTTTTTGCTTTGTGTTATTTTAGAGTTTTTTGCTTGTGTTTTTCAAGTCTCTTCTATATTCTGGCAATCAATCTTATCTTTTAAAATTAAAAATTTTAATTCTAGAAGATACATGGGCATTAACACAGGCGCATTAGTTGTTGTGCTTTTTTATGTGATGCTTTCGGAACTAACACGTACACACACACATACACGTGTGTACCATCAACATGGCCTTCTTGCTACTCAACAGAGGGTTGTTCCCAACCATCACATACATGTTTTGCAAGAAACACTCAACATGCCGCAAAACTCCCTAATACAGCTACGTGCACTATCACGTGCTCCATAACTTAAATCAAAACAGCTTCAAATTACTCCAAACTTATCTGAGTTCGTTCTTTTTGTTCTAGGTGAGTGAATTAGACCCAAAAATAAAATATGAATAACTTTAAGTACCAAAATCAATAAAAATACTCAAATAATGCTAAATTCATCAAATGAGACTAAAACTATGTATCACACATCTTTTTAAAAAAATTTTTCTAACCCAATCTTTTAGGCCCCTCCTATTTTAGTTTGTTATGGTCAATCCTGATAGGATTTTTTGCCAGTAGTCTTGTCTTCTTTTATTGGCATTAGAAGTTATATCATTCTTTCTACTATTAGGACTATCAGCATGCAATTTGGTATTTGATTGAATCTTATAAAATACAATTGGAAAGCAAACTTAATGACTATCAAATAAAATTAGCAAAATTAATGACAGGCCATAATGAGCCATGGCTAGAAATAGCTATTAAACTCTATTTTAATTTTTACAATCAAGGAATGAAATAAATTGAAAACTCGTAGAATAAATCCTAACAAAGTAAAAAAAAAACCTAAAACAATTAATTTATAATTCAAAAGTCTTGAATTAAGACAACCAAATATCTCTTCAGATCGTGGGGCGAAATACTTAAAATTATCACAAGAATTCATAACATGACGCATCTCACAATTTAGCATGCAAGTGTGCACGGGTAAAAACCCAACTTCAGGAGTAATACAAGCTTCCTAAATGAACATTAAGTTGGTATTTAGTTCACAGCTCTTATTGGTAATACCAAAGATTGGAGCTAGCACTTCTATTATATTACATATGGAAATGGTTTGTCAATTATGGTGGGGCTTCTCCAAGTCCTGAAGACTCGTGGGACGAAACCAAGCCTTCTCTTCCAACACTGATTCCTGGGCAGACTTTGGAAGTGATGACCCACCGCCGGCCACTGCTTGGTGGTCGGTGACAGGACCAAAAACACCAGTTTGCGGGTGAGGAGCCCAGTACTTTTCAGATTCGGGCTGGATCACATCGTCCGGGACTGCACTTGGACGAACTTGATCATCAACATTTTTATCATATGCCGATGTTGCCAGCCTCCTACTGCGAGATAATATCATTGTCACAATCACCAATACCATGCCCCTAAACCTTTAGTTAGATAGCAACAGAATAAAGAAACAAATCTAGTTTAATCCAGATTAGGATATAAAGAAGACAACAAAACCTGAACAAGACTCTAGGTCTTTGACGTCTGTGTTATATACATACATGCACTACAAGAATTCAATGGCGGAGCTACATGCAACTTTGTGGGGCACCTAGAAGATGAAGAAAAAATGTTTTGCCCTTATTATTTTTATACTAAGTTTATTTTTTTCTCAATAATAAAATGCAATTTTATTACATAAAATACCAACCATATGAAGCTCCCCGCAAAAAAACAGAAAAGAAAAGAGGGATACCACCGAAGAAAGAGGATTCTACATTTCTAGTTGCATGAGCACAGTTTGTGTATAATTGGACCCAAAAGTAAATTATTTGGCAAGGACAAGAAATCAAATAGTTAATTGCAATTTCATTCAAATAAAACTTTACAGTGTTATCTAAACCTGTACCAAATGCAAAGGGAAACAGTGAAAAAGAAAGAAAATCAGTTAAAAACAAATAAATGCACATCCAGTGGATTTAACATAACTACGTCCACCGTCACGAAACATGTTGGTGCCAAAAGTATGACTAGAAAACAAGCCCTCGTCCTTATTGAGTATATATTCTTTAAAAAAGAAGGGAAGTTAAATGCAATTTGGAGGGTATGAAGGGGTCCAGCAAAGTGTATTTGTGGCCTCATCCACCAGAATTTGTACCATAAAGATATCTTCCTATTGGTAATAGAATTAGGACGAATGAGGGTAGGGTTGTTGCACTTCCCCCGTCCATGTGACAATTAGGTGCGCATCAATCAACCAAAGTCATGTGACCCACATATGACTCACCCGAGATAAGGATCTGCAAAACTGTCCAATTAGTTATTTCCTAATTATCATCTATAAGTCTTTTGATCGCTGGCATTTATCGTAATTATCATCTATAAGTCTTTTGATCGCTGGCATTTATCGTGTCAATCTCCTCTTCATAATGCTTTATAATTATCTCTTAAGCAAGAGACGGTACGGGGTTCATATCTAAGGTTGGCCCCATCTACTCTAAGAGATAACACATAGTGTGATCTATACTTCAACTCTCAAAAAAGCTTCCAACATGAGATGGATATGGCACCATCTTACGCTCACATAAAAAACATGCGGGATTAGTACATATTGATTGTTTTCTTTCCAGCCAACTCTCAACTTCAACCGATATTCATTGTTGGTTTCTTTTTTCCTTTTTCAAATTTTTGTCGTTTCAGGACTCTTCAAAATTAGAGAGGAGCGGACATGCAATGCCGTCAATTTAAACTTTCATTCAAATGACTAACATTGACAGGAAGAGTTGAAAAGAGAAGAAGATTCAACGACGGGGATTTTTAAATTTAACTGAATATTGAAAATAATTAAGTAGCAAAGAGGCAACAGATTGTAGAAAATTTAGGCAAGTTTCAGGAAGCTTCCTATTTGTGATTTTTTTAAAAGAGAAAACGGTAATAAAATTGTCAGGCAGACGCTGGCACCAAATTCCTTTATGAAATTCAACTGAAACTCTATGGCTTCATACAAAATAAATAAATTCCAACATTCAGAAATCACACCAAGGAAAAGTTACGGAGGGAAAGAAACAAAATGATATTCCAAAGAGAGGAAATTAAAAGTCACGGGAAAGAGATAATTTAAACAAAATCTATTAAACGAAAAATGCTGGCAGAGGTTAGAATGCCGTTAACGCGGATTGAACAGATAGTGAACATAAAAAAGTCGGGATTTAGTGACATATATCGGAGATGATTTCAGAAATCAGGAACCAAATAGAACTTGCACTTCTTTTATGAACGACCAAATTTGCAACAAAAGAAGTCTTCCACTCTTTTCTATTTCTTCTCTATTCACTTAATTTTATGTGGTTGGATTTGGAGGGTATTTCGAGGGGGCATTCTTGAAATTCAACATCGGCGAATCAAGATCCCGTGCTGTTCCCGCCGGAGACGGAATTGAGACAAAGCAGAAGCATTAGATAGATTTACGGTGCTATCTCCAAATTTGGACATGGCTGGCTTGGTGGTTGAAGGATAAACAGAGTATTCTTTATTACAGGCACTGACTGATGATAGAAGAGAGTGGAACTGGAAGAACCCAAAAAAAGAATTTCTTTTTTATTATTTCACTCTGATTTATATTTTAACTAATTAATTAACATTTCTTAAAAACAAACAGAGTTGGTAATTTGGGAACGGTGCGCGTGGCCTGATATTCCACCAACCCAAGTCCAACTAACAATCAAACCCAGCGGCAAAGTCAAACAATCACCATTACTACTATAGTGGAAAACAAAGACTAAGATCATCATTAAGAAGAAAAGCAAGTATTCACAAGAAACCTGATCAGAGAGGAAGATCGAGTAGCAGCAGTAATAGTATTGGAGTCGGCTGTCCAGATCTGGTTGAAGGTGACTCGCTTCCCCAAGTTAGCTGCAATAACCTGAGCACTCCTCGAACGGGCGGCCATATACCAATTCTTTTTCCTGAGAAAATTTCAGAGGAAACTCGATAAAAATGGGAGATGTAATAGCAAAGCCTAGCAGATTGGATTCTTCTGTGACTCGTAGTGATCGTATATATACATATATATATTGGTTAAAAAAAACGTAGACGCGATGCGAGGGTCTATCAACTGCCACGCACCCACACCTGACCTATCGCCTACCCCCAACGGAACTTCCGAGTTAACGCCGTTGAGTCTTCTTTATCTACTTGTAATATTCTGGTCCCGCTTACGAAGAATTGTTTTCTTCGGATAAAATAAAACACCTTCCTACCTACCCCATCGTACAGGACATCCCGTTCTTTTTGGACATCCCGTCCACGTGTGAGCATAAAACCGGATATCAGCATTAAAATTTTTATTTTGAAACAATTTTCTGTATATTGTTTTAATTGCATGATATGTACGCATATCATAATTTTTGTAAAAAAAAATTGACTTTATTTTTCTGGAAAAACGAAAAAATGTTTATGAGAATGATATTTTTGATGTTCCTACTGGACTCGATTTTGCTAAATGAATATTTCTATTTTTTCCAATTAATAGGAGTATATCATATAAACAAATCTTAAAATAATAATAAAAATCAAATATTATATTTTTTGTATCCCATGGTCGTTAACAGTTCCAAATTCTCCAACCCTATCTAAAGACTCATGAACTACACTTTTATCTAAAGTATTTGCATCAACTTCTTCTACTGCATTCAAATAAATTACAAATTAGTAATGTATGATATAATTCTCAATTGTATGTTTGTAATACATTATACTTTTAACGTAAATATGATCAAAATAAGATATGAATTGACCATGACCATCAGTAAATGTTCTTAATTTATTTATTATGACAGATTCATTTTCTTCATAAATTACCTTTTCAAGTTCATTATAATCAAGATCAGACGATGATTATTCTTCTTCGATTCAAAAGTCAGTATGGTCGAAACAATCAATATCAACTGGATTATACATTCTCTTCTTACTAACCACTCTAAATACATAATAGAGAAATTATAAAGTCAATAATAAAAATAAAATTAATGAAAAATAAATACAAAACTATAAATACATGTTCTTCATTCTTTTATTACAAGTAACGTAAACAAGGTTATTAAGTTTTTAATTTTCCAAAAAATTTCATTTCTTTGTATGAATAAACTAAAAAGCACTTCACAACTTGATGCAGAAGCTGTTTGACTAAGTAATCTAATAGTAAGTTTCTAAATATTGGAGCCCTTTCACTAAATAATCTCCACCGCTCATCTGTATTTTAAATTAGTAGTTATGAAAAATAAAAATAAAAATAATTAGTAAGTAAATAATGAATTAAAAGTATAAAAACTTACAAAGCTGCATTTTTTCTTCACTATATAAGCAATAAAGATTTAAAAAATAAGCTACTGAGTGGATCATTTGAGTAAAATGCTTATCCCATCGTCAGGCAAGAATATCTATTCTCCTCGTATTTAAAAAGATTTATAATTTTTTGTGAGTTCTATACATACCATTATATATATATACTTCTCATCTGATTCAACAATCCCCAACATCCTTATAAGCAGAGACACAATCTTCATAATGATCAAGTAAGCATCTCAAATTTTATTATCTAGAATAATAGCACAAACTTCTTTTTCTTTTGTACTCTTTGATAACTTATGACTTGAAAAGTGTTTACTTGTCAATAAATCTTGAAGTAGTTGTTTATGTTCATAAGCAATTTTCAAAGCAATAAATGTAGTTGCAAGCCTAGTAGTAGTGAGACGCACGATCTCAACTCATTCTTCTTGCTTTCTTAACTAAGACCAAAATTTCATATTTATACATAAAATTTTGATCTTAGATTGGTGTGAAGCAAGAATAGAAATATGGTTCATACCGCTAATATATTTTAAAATAAAATTTATATAATGAACTACGCATGGAGACTAATAATTATGCTCATACTTTGATTTTAATAAATACCCATGTAATATATTATTAGTTGCATTATTAGTAACAAAATACACAAGATTCTTTACTCCAACCTACTCAGTAATTTCAGAAAATATTTCTAGTAAAGTATTAGTAGTTTTACCATATGAGAAGCATCAATATACTTGATAAAAGTTGTTCCAATATTACAATAAACCAATAAATGAATTAAGGTTCTTTGTCTTTGACCAATCAACCTATCTGCCATAATACCGCATCCTGTTGATTCCCAACTGGATTTAACCAAGTTAAATAAAAAAAACCTGACCTAGTTAAGTAACCAAGGGACATTTATGCCAAGTTGTTGTTATCACATCAAAGAAGTAAGTTATTGTTAAAGAAAATATTAAAAAAAGACAAAATGTTGTTATAATAAATAAACCTACCAATCTTTTAAAAATAGCAAGAATTTTCAAGAAAGGATACTCAGTGATAGTTGCCTTTTTGATTAATCAATAATAATAATAATAAATGCTTGTTTACAAGTGCCATAGGTGTCGAAATAGGGTGTTACTTTTTTATTTATATTTATATTCAAATCAAATCACTTAAATATGCAAGGAATAAATTAGTATGATGGCACATTTTGAGTGATTCATGTTTGAGGTTAAATTAATTTCATGAGATTTGATGCCATTGTACCATTATTGTATTGTTGCATGATTGTGTGTTTATGTAATTATGTTATGTTGTTTATGTTTATAGTTTTACATGAGGACAAGGAAAGGTTTAAGTGTGGGGATATTGATAGTTGTAGATTATACTATGTTTTTATAGGTGTTTAAGTATGTTTTTAAGTACTTCTTAGATGATTATCATGTGTATAGACTTAGAATTATGTTATTGTTAGTGTTTTTATGTGTTCAAACTGTTTGTGTGGTTTTAAGCAAGAATTGGACCTTAATTTTATATTTCAAGAGGAATTCGATGTATTTTGGGGTACGGAAAGAGGAAATTGAAGAAAAAAGAAGAATTGGAAGCATGGAAATAAGTCACGATCATGAAAGAGAATGCAAACAACAATTCCGGTGAATTTTAGCTTTTCTAGCACGCGAGTCTTTTTTGTAATTTTGACATTTCGGGGCTATATTTTGAACCAAATTAAGTAGGAAAATCCTAGAAAGAACCCTAGAAGCCTTGATAACTATTTAAGAATAAGAAACACATCAAAAATGTAGTAACCATTGAATCAAAGTGGATCAAAGTGGGAGATCAAAAACAACATTAGGAAATTCCAGCTTTCCAGATCAAGGAGCAAATAGAGTTTTCATTCTTCTTCCCTTGTTTCTTTCGTTGTTATTGACGTGTAATTGGGTTTCCAAGATGTTACTCATGTTTATGAGTGTCTAAATTCTAGATTAGGGTTTATTTCGAATTTATTTTGTGACTTTGCTTAGTATTGATTCAATAAAAATTTTGGTGTTATGATAATTATGCATGCTCAGACCTTGACAATAAATCAAGAGAGTGAGTTAAAACTAATCATATTAGATTACACAAAGAGAGTTGGCAATTCAATAAGTCACTTAATTATCAAATTAATGATCACTTGAAGAGAGATTTTGTATGAGAATTTAATTATTCAATAGATAACTTTATATCTAATTGAAAATGTTAGGGAAGTTTTATAAATCGATTGCGGTTGCAAATCTAGAATTTTCAGATTCAATTAGGGATTGATTAAGTCTTAGGAGAGAGTAATCAATCCCTTAGAAAATCTATGATTGACACATAACTGGATCAATAATAGTTAAGGGAACAAAATAAGGAAAGAATAAATCTTAAGCATTCAACCTTAATCAACCCCTAATCTTATTGACAACTCACTTGTTATTTGTTTATTTACTTGGTTTCATTTTCTTGTTTTAATTTCTATTATTATTTTCATTCAATTCATATTCTAATACCTTAGACAATGTTAGGTCCAAATCATTTTATCTATTTCCTTAAGGAATTTGCACCTTTCGATACTACAAGATATGATCCATATACTTGTAGGTATTGAGAGTTTTATTATATTTTAGCATTAGGACGATCTGAATTCCTTTAATTTAAGGAATTATTACCCTTTCTTGTGTGATTGCAATACCCAATCCTAAGAAATTAAAAAATAACAAAAAAAGAGAACAAAGTTCATATGCAAAGTAGAAAACACATTAATCAAGACATCACAAGGCAAAAATAAGAAATTCGAAGAGTCAAATGCCAAGAAGAAATAGAAAGAATGATAGTGGAGGAAATAACCCTTATGGACTTCGTAAGGCCAAGGTTCAATGCCTATTATCAAGGAATTTTACGACCACCATTACAAGCGAAACATGATTTATTTAAAGAGATGGCGAACAATAGTTGTTTTAGGATATCAAAACAAGTAGATAGAAGTCAACCTTTCTAGATCCAAAAAGGAATGCTTGCAGCATATTTAGTGACAACATTGTAGGCTAAAATCGACAATCTCTCTAAGCAATTAAACAGCTTGATAACCACCTCTTTCTCTCCACTCAAAGCGATTCAACACAAATACAAGCTATACGGACAAGAGAGTCATATCACATCTAATTGTTTCATAGTGGAAAACAACAATGTGGAGCAATTCAATTAAATAAAGTACAATTTGGTTGGGGAATTGAGCATCCTTATTTGAACATGTACAATGTAGGGTGACAAAATTACACAGATTTCTTTTGGTTTAACAATGCTATGAATCAAATGGGAATTCAAGGCTTACTATAATTTTAGTAAGATGAGTCTAGTTTATAAGATTCAAAATTAGACAAGATCATTGTTGTGCCTAACTCTAATGAATTTTTCTTACATTCATACCTTTATTTTGGTTACAAATTCTTGTGTTTTTAATCCAATTTTGTGGTGAATTGAGTGAAAATGGTGTGAATATTGCATGAATGTTAATTAGATTCTCTTGTGAATGTTGTATGGAAATTAGAAGAATTTTGCATGAAAATGAGTGTAACATGTTAATTGCATGTTACACACATTAATTGCATGGTCACACATTTTAATTATATGGCCACACACTTAATTACATGACCACACCCGTGACCATATAAGTCATGGGTGTGACAAGTTAATTACATGGTCATACTCGTGACCATGTAAGACACGAGTGTGACATATGACATGAGTGTGACATGTGAATTACATTGTCACACCTGTGAATTGGGTCACACCTGTGACCATGGCTGCACGGAAGTGACAATAAGTCACACCTATGACTGTCATACTCACCCTCGCGACTACTCTTTTGCACTCATTTTAAGTCTAATACGCGGCAACTACAGGGTGACAGCTTGAAACCCTAAACCTAGAGTCATACTACAAATAGAAAGGGAATAGAAAGTGGTGGGGGGACAGACCCTACAGACTCATTCGAGGACACAAAACAGATAGAGAAAAACAATGCAGAGAAAGCAGAGACCAGTCAGGTAAGGTGAAGAAGAAGAACAACAGAGAGTGGAAACAACTTGAGCATTCGATCATCTGGGTGAGTAATAAGCAGGAGCAGAAGGTGAGAGCCAATGTAGAGAGTTTGAGAGCACAGGAGACCACTGCAACTCCCTCATTCGATCTTTGTTTGCTTGCTCTGTTCTTCATTTTTTGCATTATTTCTCTGTGTTTTACTTTTCTGTTGTTAATTGAACTTACTACCCTATTAGCTTAACCGACTGATACTCTGTAGCTTTTGATAGTTCATTTGGTGATTTACTTAGTTTGTTGCTTTAATAATTCTCTTATACTGATAAAGATGGGATTGAAGTATATGAAGATGATGAATCCTTTTATTTCCATGATAGGATGATCTCTTTTTCTTTAGGATTAATGTAGCTATTTTAGTCAAATATGCATACTTGAGGGACTATGTTATTGTCTTATATTTGCTATAATTTCTGAACTGGATGTAATAGCATGACCAAACTTTGCATCGTTTTCGTATTAAACGAAGGATAGAGAGAAGAATTTTAATATGGAACGAGAAACTATAGACGATTAGTTTAAGAGCTAGTAATATATTAACTTAAGTGGTAACTAGTAGTCAAGTTTTCATAATTAATTCAGATGATAACTTGTCAAATACGAAAGTTAGACTTAGTTTATTATTCGAGTTAATCTTAAAACCCAACTGTTAATTTTAGAAAGATGATTACCCAATCATTTCCCCTTAGTCATGCATAGGAGATTAAATTAGTAAATTAATTCTCAAGAGTTTCTAATTCAATTAATTTATTCGTTTTCGCTTCCAGTTAAAATATTTTACTTCTCAGTTTAATTTTGTGATTTTCTTTAAAGCCTTCACTCAACAAATCAAGATAAAATGTTTAGGATTGCATCTATTTTTATTTTTGTTCAAGGTTAACTTTGGTGGACCAATTTTTCCTTCATGGGAGACGACCCTAGGTAATCAACTACCTTGTATACTTGTGAATAGGATAGCCTAAGTATTTTTAGAAATTATTTTGGTTACAATAAGTTTTTGGCGTTGTTGCCAGGGAGGTGTTTAATGTTTGCACTTAATTTAATTTTGATTGTTTAGTTGATTATTTTGTCTATTTATGCATACATTTTTGTCGTGTTATTTCATTGAGTTGATTTAGTAATTTTCTTATTAATTCACTATTGTTCTTATTTGGTTTATATTAGGAAGGACGTCTCTGGAAAGAAAATTTGCTCCTTTTATTGACAACATACATCAGATAAGAGGACCTTAAAAGGACTTTGAAGACAATCTTAAGGAACCCAAGCCTAAAGATCAAAAGATGGGTGAAAAGTAGTCAGTAATGAGGAGTATGTCAGATCAATAATTGGTATTACCACTTCGTGTATCCATTTGGGAGAGGCAGCCAGAAACTATAAATTGAAGAGCATCCACTACAACATATGCCATCTTTTTATGGGCTTCCCAATGAAGACCCTATAAACTTCATTCGAGAATTCTATACAATTCTGTAGACATTCCCTTTGGATGTCCTAAATGAAGATCAACTCAGGATGATGTGCTTCCTATACACATTAAAAGATCAGGCCAAGGCATGGCTAATGACCCTTCTACTAGATTCATTGACTATATAGGAGGAGGTGTACAATAAATTCATGGAAAAGTTCTATTCCCATCAAAAGACTTCTGAGTTGTAGACGAAGATAGCAACCTTCACTCAGATGGAGGGAGAGTCATTCCATGAGGCATTGGAACGCTTCAAACTCTTGCTCATACAGTGTCCATAACATCATTTTCCACTTCACATATAGAACCAATTCTTCTATGATGGATTAATGCAACAGTGTCAGTACACAGCAGATAATGCAACAGGAGGAGCTGTGGGGGAGAAGATGACCAAAGAAATGTATGAAATCTTCGAAATGTTAGGGGTCAATTCTTAATAAAAGAGCGTGATGGGAAGATCTAGAGTTGATGAAGTGAGCTCGAATAAATAACTAGTTATGCAGTTAGCTAAGTTAACAAGCCATGAAAAGATACTAACTACAAGACTACCCCATAATGTTCCAAATCAGGAAGTATGTGGTATATATGGAACTTGTGGTCATGGAGCTAATATTTATTCATATTCTTGTGAGCCTTTTATAGATGGGGAAGAATAAGTGAACTCACTCAATAGCTCTCAACCAAGGGACCAAAATGATCCGTACTCAAACACTTACAACCCTAGTTGGAGAAACCATCCCAAGTTTTCATGGAAGATAAACAATACACCAATATAGCCTAACCACAATACCAAAATTTTCATAGGCTAAATTATTACCAAAGGCAATCTTCACTTCAAAACCCACTAAGCAAGCCTTCTTTGGAAGAAAGCCTGAATGCGTTTATTCAGGCCACAATTCAAAATCAAGAAGTGAACAATAAGAGATTTGATTCTTTGAAGGCATATGTGAAGAGGATTAAGATCCAATTAGGGCAACTCGCTACTTAAATGCACATTAATCAAAAATGGAAATTGCTTAGTCAACCAGAGCAAGCCCAAGCAGTTACTATTCTAAGAAGTGGTAAGGTGACTAATAATCATGTTGTGACTCCTTCTAATCTGTCTAGTGCAGGTAATCAAGAGGAGGAGAGCCTCAACAACGAAAAAGGTGAGCAAAATGAAGAAAACAATAAGCACGACAACTTTTAAAGCCACGGTTAGAAAGATGAAAAACTAAGGCATGCAATTGACAGTAATGAAGGAATAAGACTGCATAAGGTTATTGGATCAAACATAAAAACATGCTTGGTTTGGCTAAACAGTTTATTTTAAAACTTTTTCCGAAATCAAAAACATACCGGAAGCGTAAACACCAAATCAACATGCTTTAATCCATACATGATACGGTATAAGGAAAATAAATATAATAAGAACAAGGTCGGAATATTACCGACTCTTAGCTATAGCTTCAACTCCTTGTTGTTGTGTCCTCAACCAATCTGATCTACCACTTATTCTTCTTGAATAGCTTGGTTATCAAGATCCTTTGGTGAGAAAGGAGAAGAAAAATGTTGGAGATTTTTCTTTATATGTTCAGCTAGCTCAAAGAAAAAAAAAGAGACTTTCTCTTTTTCTATATTCGGCTAGCTTAAAAAAAAAGAACAATGAAATGAGAGCTTTTTTACTATATCCGAAAGTTTTGGAGAGAAAACTAGGAGAGCAAAAGACCACCCACTTTATTTAGCATCAAATGCTAAAAGATGAGTTGTCCACCTCCCATGCAAACACATATTCGGTTCTTTGAGAGAGTGAGTGGAAAGCTTTCATTCATGTCTTGAATTAAAGGAGCTATATGTCTACATTCATGCTTTTATTAAAAAGCATAACTGAATGTTGCATAGGAGAGAGTGGGGAGCCTTAAAAAAAGCACCACTTCATTCTTTAATCATAGTTAAAAGAATTGTCTCCATTACAAGCTCGCATTTATTCATATACGTTATTTAGCATCATAATGCTAAAAGACCTTTGTCGTTTCAATTACCACTCATTATGGCTTGGAAGAGATTGAAGAGAGATAGCAAATAACGCACCAATCCATACATGTACGTTTTTTGTTATCTTTTAAAAGCCATTAAACAACTAAATGATGATGAGCATTACTTAAGAATGCTATCACCGAAAATGGATCTTTTAAAAGCCATTAAACTATTTAATGAAGAGCATTATCTTAATGCCCACTTCACTAAAATACTTTCATGCTTTTATTAACCATTAAACATTTAATGATTGATGATTTAGATTTTAAATCAATTAATTATTTATAGGCTTAAGATCCAATTTAATGAACTCTTAATTAAATTATTCCAGTCTTATTGGCCCGAATCCAATTGTCTGATTTTCTCCAATCTGTCTCATTTTCTTTCCAATAACCTCCATTTATTTTTCTTACTTTCCTTGATAACCTTCCAGAAGCTAAGTGGAGAATCTAATTGGACTTAAATAATTCAAACTCCAATAAGCCCAGAATTAATTTAATCTCATTACAATTAATTCCGACTTATTAACCAAATGTCTTTCACTAAAGATAATTGGTTGAACTCTTGAATTACTTGAAATTATGAGAAACCATGTTTCAAAAATTATTAATTCAATCTCCAATCGCAAACTCTATTATGAACCATATTATAGCCATCCATACAATAAAGGGTAAAATTACGATTTTTTCCTTATGTTGGTTTTTCCTTTTTGATCTCCCGTTTCACTCTACATATTGATTAACACATAAGATCTAATCTTGGTGTTAAGACTTGATGGGTAGCTAGTCCATCAAACTACCAGCGCCAGTTTAATCACTAATCTCCATAAAACATCTAGAAATGATGATATCACTATAAACTCTTTATTTGAGTGAATGTTCCCTGATGCATGTTTCAATTAATAATTCCAACATGCGGACACTGGATTAATACCCTGTAAAAATTCATTCCAATCATATCAAGAACTATAATGAAACACATATGAATTCACCACTCATCAAAATTGTGGTTTGTAATAAACGAATGCTAAGGTGTATGTTTTAAGATTAAAGTAATGACCTACTTTATTCTTTAAAACATACGCGATTCTATATTCATTTAATAGTGCCATTACTGATAGTCAACTACTATCATGATTTGAAACTCATCATTCTCTTGAAGTAAACTCCTTTATATACACGGAGGTAAATCACAACAATACAGTCTAAACCATAATCAAGCGACTAACTTAATTATTTGACTATGAATCAATTAATTTAGATTATAATAATATACATGTTTCCCATACATCTCTATTTATATGTATATTACTTACAAAAGAACCTTGGTACCTCATGACTAGTTATATTATGCTCATACAAATAAAACCAAACTCTTTTGTTTTATTAATAATAAATATTTTCATTACAATATTGTAACTGGAAAAAAATTAAGTTATAAGTAAATACACTTACTTTCTAGGGCACTATATTTACATAACCCTAACACTTAAGGCTCAGTTGCAGGAGTTGTTAGATAAGTGTTTTATCAGACCAAGTGTGTCACCTTAGGGAGCCCTAGTTTTGTTTGTGAAAAAGAAAGATGGGACTTTGAGATTGTATATTGACTATAGGCAGTTGAATCGGGTGACAGTAAAGGATAAGTATCCTTTGCTGAGGATAGACAATTTACTTGATCAATTACAGGGAGCTCAAGTGTTCACAAAATTAGATTTGAGATCAGGGTACTATTAATTGAAGATAGCAGAAGCTGATGTACCAAAGACTGCATTTAGAAGTAGATATGGGCACTTTGATTTTTTGGTGATGTTGTTTGAGTTAATAAATGCTCCGACAACTTTTATGGCATTGATAAATAAGGTAGTTTAACCTTACTTAGATCATTTGTGATTGTGTTCATAGATGATATTTTGGTGTATTCAAAGAGTAGAAAAGAACATTTTGAACATTTAAGGTTAATCTTACACATAATGAGAGAGAAGCAATTGTATGTCAAGTTCAGTAAGTGTGAATTTTGGCTTGATCAAGTAGTACTCTTGGATCATATAGTATTTAGACAGGGCATACAGATAGACCTAAAGAAAGTTGAAGTAGTGATGAAGTGGGAAGCTTTGAGAAATGTGTCCAAGATTCGAAATTTTCTTAGATTAGCTGGTTATTACAGAAGGTTTGTAGAGGGATTTACATTGATCTCATCCCCTTTGACAAAGTTTCTAAGGAAGAATGTACCATTTAGATGGAATGACGAATGCTAGAGGAGTTTTAAGGAATTAAAACACTGATTAACTATAGCACTGGTGTTAGCTATTTCTTATGGATCTGGAGGATATATAGTGTATAGTATTGTTTCATACCAGGGACTAGAATGTGTTCTGATGCAGTATGGTAAAGTAATTGCATATGCATTGAGACAGTTAAGGTCATATGAATTCAACTATCTAGTTCATGATTTAGAACTTGCTGCAGTGGTATTTGCTTTGAAAATTTGGAGACATTATCTGTATGGTAAGACATTTCAGATATTCATAGATAATAAACTTTGAGATATTTGTTAAGTCAGAAGGAATTGAATATGAGATAGAGACAATAGATTGAATTGCTTAAGGATTATAATTGTACCGTTGAGTATCATCTTAGTAAAGCCAATGTTGTAACTAATGCATTAAGCAGGAAATTTAATAGTAATGTGGCACAAATTCAGTTATTGAGGTTACCAAGCCTAATACAACTAAGAGCATTAAATGTTGAACTAAATTTAGGGTAAAATAAAGTATTGTTAGCTAAGTTGAAGCTTAGATCGATGTTACATGAAAGGATCAGAAAGACTCAAAGTAAAGATCCAAAATTTGTGAAGTTAATTGAGAAGTTGAAAGTGAATCCAAATTCTGAGTTTGAATTGAGAAATGATACATTGTGATTGAAGTATAGATTGTGTATACCGATGTGGATGATTTAAGGAAAGAGATTTTAGAAGAAGCATACATAGCAGTCTATGTTATGCATCCTGGTACTACTAAGATGTACAATACATTGAAATAGCATTTTTGGTGGCTAGTGATGAAGAAACAAGTGGCTGAATATATGGCTAAATGTTTGACTTGTCAATAGATTAAGGCAGAGCATCAGGCTATGGTTAGGAAATTATAGTCATTACCTATTCCAGATTGGAAATGGGAGAGAATTACTATAGATTTTATAATAGGTTTGTCAAGGACTCCTAGGCAACATGATGCCTTATAGGTCATTGTTGACTGATTGAAAACGTCAGCTCATTTCTTACCAGTGAGAGAGACTAATACACTGGATCAGTTAGCCCAAAAGTATGTAAATGAGGTAGTAAGATTGTATGGGGTCCCCAGTTTCTATTGTATCGGATCAAGATCCCAGATTTACCTCAAGACTTTGGGGTAGTTTATAGACAGCTTTGGATATAAGGTTGAACTTTAGTACAACATTTCATCCTCAGACAGACGGACAGAGTGAAAGAACTATTAGGACTATTGAGGATATGCTCAGAGCTTGTGTTTTGGAGTTCCAAGCAGCATGATATTAGTATATAGCTTTGATTGAATTTTCATATAACAATCATTATCATAGTAGTATCGGTGTGGCACCATATGAGGCATTATATGGTAGAAAGTGTAGTTCACCTTTGCATTGGGATGAAGAGGGTCTAAGGATTGTTAAAGGCCTAGAACTAATTCAACACACTGTTGATAAGGTCAAAAATGATCTGAAATAGAATTAAAGTGGCACAAGATAGACAACAGAGTTATGTGGATCAACACCGAAGAGATATGGAGTATCAAGTAGGAGATAAAGTGTTTCTGAGAGTATCACCTTGGCGAGGGGTGAAATTCCCACCAATGGCTGAGATGTTCAGTTAGTGCTAAGGTTCGGTAAAAAGGGAGCTAAGCTATAGATATTGGTCCATATGAGATTATTGAGAGAGTTGGACCATTGGCTTACAAATTAGCATTACCATTAGAGATGGCTCAGATTTATAATGTGTTTCATGTCAGCATGCTTAGAAGATATCAGTCGAACCCAACACATGTTTGCCAGCACAGGAAGTTGAAATTGCTAGTAATTTGAGTTATGTTGAGGAACTGGTTAAAATAGTGGGCTATCAGACTAAAAAATTGAGAAATCGAGTAATCCCATTGGTAAAGTCCTTTTGAGAAATCATTAGAGTGAAGAAGCCACATGAGAAACTGTGGAAAACATGAGGAACCAATACCCCCAACTTTTTGATCAATCAGGTAAGAATTTCAAAGATGAAATTTCTTAAAGGGGAAAATTGTAATAACCTGTTTTCCATACAAAGGGTTAGGACCTAGACCACTGTACATGAGAAATAGCATTGAGAATATGTGAGGCGCATTGTATTCACATGCATATCATTAGCATACACTCATGAATTTTGATATTGTACAGGTTGCAAAGACTGTATATGCACTCAATTGACATATTCCGGGGTATAAAAGATTTAAATTGATTATGATGTGAATTGTGAATTTTTATGTCTTGAAATTTGGTTAATGGATTATAATTGGTGACTTAGAATTTATTTCTCAAAATTAGGAGATTTATGATTTTGTGTATAGTTTTGGACTAGGAAAAATGTCAAATGGTAAGACAAATTGATACATGGTAGTAGAAATAGTTGACACATGGTAGTAGAAATATGTGACAATTAGCATTAGATATTTGGCTGACAAATGGCATGGAGATTTGGGAGACAAATGGACTAGTTATTAAAAGATAATTAGAGCCATAAAAAGAGGACATGTGCCAAGTGACAAGTGTCACAACACTTGCCACACACCTCACTCACTACTCATACACATGAAAGACCAACTTTTCTTTCATTCTTACTTTTGTTACATGTTTTCTCCTTCCTTCTTCTCTTAACTCACGACACTCTCACCAATCCTCATAATTTTTAAGTCTTTTCCGAAATCCTTCATTTGTCTCTTCAATATTTCATTATCTTCTTCATATTGATGAAAACCCAACCTATTCCTCCTTGAAATATTGATGATCATGTAAGCTTGGGGCTAGGTTAACTCATGATTTGAGGTGGCTTTAGAGTTGAACAAGTAAGTAAAGATGTCAATCTTTATGGCTTATTTTGACAGAACGTGATGATTGTTGAATTAGGATGAGATATATATATATATATATAATGTTAATGAGTGCAGAAATTTTGATGAATGAATGGATAAAGTCATGTTCTATTTTTAAGTGTATAAAAATGTGAATTATATGCTGTTATATGGATGAAATATATTGGGATTTGAAGTAAAATAAAGGTGAATTTATGTTAAAGAAAAGGCTAGTGTAATGTTCTTGAAATGAGAAGAGCTAGGATGATAATGAATGATAGTGATCATGTTCTATTTTTATGTAAATGATGAACAATAGTTTATGTATTGTTGTATAGAAGAATATGAGATGGAATTGAGGTGAAAATATGATGAGGAATTAAAGTCTAAATGATGGACTATGAAGAAGATGTCTTGGAAAAAATAAAGAAGAAATTGATTGGAAATTTTGGATGGCATAGCTCACGACCGTGGGAAGGCCTCCACGATCATGGGAAAGGCCTTAGATGTGGATTCTTCTCTTTTAAGTGATGTTTGAACCAACTAATGATAAGTTACTTTATTATTGTGCGTTTAGGCTTGAATAACGCTTGAAATGAACCTAGTTTGAGGTTGAATAAGTTAATTAAGTGTTGGATAAGTTTAGGTTGTTAATTGAGGTTATAACTTAAGAATGGATTGATGATATTAATGTATATAAAATCTAGAAATTTATGAGTGTTATAAGAATAAAAGCACTCTTAGGAATGCAACTGTGATATAAAGGAATGCGTAAGGTGTATTAGGTATGAATGAATGAAAATTTGGATATTATGTGGTTATATAATGATGCAAAAGGATTAATGAATGTATAATTGATGATATTAGAATAATCAAGTTTTTTTTAGGTGTAAGCCTAAGTGCAAGCTAAACATATACAAGTGATAATGTTTGAATGATCATGACTTATATACCTGGGAACAGTCAATTGAGCATGTATTGATCATGACATATATATATGTGTGCATGATTGAATAATTATATGAATGATCAACTTAGTAATGTATATAAATGTGTGTATTGCATGATTTAGACACACAAATTGAATGCCAACATCCAGACATTGCGAGTTTGTTAAAGCAATAGCTTATTTGGAGCTTACTGTGAGTCAACCTAGATGTTTTTCACTAGGATTGATTGTTCTGTTTAAATTTTCGCTATTGAAATATTATTGATGTGATTGAGAAAATTTTGGGCACTTATGGTCCGAGGAGTTTGATAATTAAGATTGTATTAGGAGTGTTCCTAATTGAATGTGAATCTGAAGAAATATGTGTACTCAATGAAATGGTGAATGCTAGACTTAGATCCGATGATTATGAAAAATGACTGTGTCTGTAATGAATGAAAGTTATTGAAAGTGTTTTATGTGAATTGATGTATTTCATCATATTGATATGCGTGATTAGATAAAGGAGTTGTGACTGGAGTGACCAGTGAAAAAGAGCTTAAAGCTAAAAAATGTGCATAAAGAGCCACCAGCTCAGTATTAAAATGAGCCCGGTATCCACAATGGGTATGCGACAGTTATTAATAAGCCCCGTATCCACAATAGATATGAAACAGTAAAAAGGAACTCGGTCACAACAAAGTAACAATGAAAGTGAGTCACATGTGCATTTGCATATATAATTTGATATGTATTAAATGAATGATTGAAGTGAATTGTTTAGACTTTTTTGAAATAGAAATGCGAAATAGTGTGCACAAATTGTATTTGTTGAAGTATGATGAAACGTGAAGTGATATGTAATATTTGATGATATGATTTGTGATAGTTGTGCATTAGTACGTGTTTTCCTAAGCATTTGGAATGTGTTTCTTGTGTAATAGGTTATTATTGTTGTATTTTAGGATTTATTTTGTATGTTTTTTATTTAGTTTGATCTGTATTGTTGTTCTTTTATGTTTGATGTTGATTTAGGGTAAGAATTGATCATTTTGATGTAGGAATAGAGGGTGGCAACCTTTGCGATTAAGCTAGAGACCAAGAGAGGAGAAGAGAAGAGGAGGAATTATAACGCAAGAATCCAAGATCATGGGATTTATACCAATTCTCACAATCGTGGGATGTCTAACCTGAGGATACACGTGGGGTCCACTTACTTTTTAGGTTTTCATGACTATATAAGGTTATAAACCCCTATGGACGAGAGAGCTTCAGTAGAGACTTGCCTCTTTGAGTAAAAATGAAGGTTTAGAGTCTTTGGAGAGGTAGAGAATCAATGTTTTTCATTGACAATTGGGAAAAGAACATACCAATGCTAGATTTTCCATATTCGGGCAAAGAAGAGGAGGAGTTTGATTGATTTAATTTTATTTCATTTTTTCTCTTTTGGCATTTGTATGATGGATTATTTGATTGTTGGGGCTGTTATAGACATCATGAGTGGCTAATTAATTTGTAGAGATTACTTTTAAACTTCTTATTGAACTCCTATTTTGTTGATTTGAATAAATGAAGCTTTTGATGAATGGTGAAATTATAGCTTACAATATATTGAGAGATTGAATTGGGAAATTTGTGTAGGGTTCTACAATGAGAGTTGGCATTCTATAGACCTATATTAATCAAGTTAATTGATTAGTTAGAGAGAGATCTTGGTTAATTAATTGATCAACCATAGGATAACTTAACAACTAGTTAAAATGGTTGATTGATTTTGTATACTGAGAGATTGCTTAATCATCTCCATTTAATTTGGATAGGGACAATTAATTACACCTTGAGAGAGGGTAGTTAATATATTAGGAAATTTTAGGTGAGGCATAATCCAATTAACAAAATTGGAGGGAGATAAGATAGGAAAAAAGTGATCTCTAGTTGTTAAAATCTTGAACAAAAGTGATCTCTAGTTGTTAAAATCTTGAATTCCAAGTTTCTTCATTTTTGTGTTATCATTTGCTCATTGTTAATTGTTTAATTTAATTTAATTTTCTAGTTTATTTCCATAAAAAATTTGGTTCTTAAACAAAAATCAATCTGAATTAAGTGTTGCCTAAGCATAATCCTTGTGGGATTGATATCTACTTTTTACTACAAGTTGCGATCTGTATACTTGCAGCTTTTAGGCTAAAACTAGGAATCTATTTTCCACTCAACAAGTTTTTGGCGTCGTTGTCGTGGATTGGTTGTTTATCATCTTGTCTAGTTAGGTTCTTTTGTTTTCAGAGTTTTTGATACTTTTACTTATGTATTTGTAGGTGCATGAACATAAGGAGCACGTGAAGATCAATTGAATTTAGTGACGAAGAGTTATCCAATATCACAAGGCACGAGCAAGAGTTAAGAAGAGCGAAGCGCCAAGACATTGTACAAACAAATATGGTAGAAGAAGGAGAGCAAGGAGGAGCTGAGAGGACATTGATGGACTTTATGAGGTTAGGTTTCAGTCCTTAAGGAGTTGTAAGGCTAGCAATTCAAGCTCATAATTTTGAGATCAAGTCGACACTCCTCAACAAATTTCAAAGTAGGGTATAATTTTTGGGCTGTCCAACGAAGATCCCAACACCCATATTGCAAATTTTTTGGATATTTGCGACACCTTCTGGTTTAATAGGATGTCTGACGATGTTGTGAAGTTGTGGTTGTTTTCTTTCACTTTAAGAGATCGGGCGAAGGCATGGTACAACTCGCTCAATTAAGGGCAGATCATTACTTAGGAACAACTAGCCCAAGCATTTCTTGCAAAATACTTCCCGTTAACCAAGACAACAAGAATCATAAAGGAAATCACAAATTTTCAACAGAGCGATGGGGAGTCTTTATATGAAGCCTAGGAGAGGTTTAACGAATTACAGAGAAGTTATCCCTACCACAAACTTCCGAGGGAGTTCCTGTTGTAGACATTCTACAACAATGAAAATCAGAGCACAAGAGGAACCATAGATGCAACTGCTGGAGGTTCTTTGATGAGAAAGACTATTGATGCAGCTCATGACCTTTTGGAAGAATTGGCGAGCAATAGTTGCATGTGGTCAAGTGAGAGGAGTAGACAGGGCAAAAGGAGCAAAAAGGTATGATCCCGATTGACTCCATTATAGCTTTACAGGCACAAATCACAACCCTTACCAAGTAGTTGAGTAGCATGCAAGGAGCATCTTCATCTACGGCTGAAGGTATGCAGTTATAGTGTGAGTTATATAGGTAAAACAATCATTGCACAGCTGAATGTATTTTGTTGGGAGCCAGTAGTACATAACAAGAAAATTACTTAGGCTAGCTGCAAAGAGATGATAATCCTTACTCTAACACTTACAATCTGGGGTGGAAAAACCACCAAAACTTTTTTTAGAGTACTAACAATACAGGTGGCCAAGCAAGACCGCAAGGACCTCCTGGATTTTAGCAAGATCAACTTGGATCTATGAGAAGCAAAATGGACAAGTTGATGGATGTTTTGGGGCGCAAACTGGCAACTCAAGAACATAACCAAAAGAGAATGTTTTCCATTCAGGAGGAAAGTCAAAAGAGGATGGAGGCAAAGTTTGATCAGATTGTAAAAAATCATGCCTCATCCATCCACAACTTGAAGGTTCAGGTAGGTCAATTTGCTAATGCTTTGTCTTCTAAAAGTTCAGGTAATCTACCAAGCAATATCGAGTCTAACCCAAAGGAACAGATCATGGCCATCACTCATACCCAGGAAAAGGAACTTGAACATGTGATGGAAGAAAGAGATAAAGGAAAAGCATAAGTAATTATGAAATTCCTTTAAAGTGAACTAGTAATTAAGCCAATCAAGGAACCTTAACTTGAAATTCCATACCTTATTCTAACTCAGTGGAAGTCAATTTCAAGTAGGACAATAAGGAATTTTAAGGAGGTTGAATCAAAGGCTAAGGACATAATGGAACAACTACAAATAAGGCTCACACTAAAGGAATCAGTCAAGAAGAAGGTTAACGAGCACATAGAGAAAGTAAACCCTAACATAACACAGAAGAAAGAGGACCCGGGGGATTTTTACATTCCTTGCAATATCAATGGAGTCAACATAGATAGGGCATTCGTAGAGTTGGGAACAAGTATCAATATGATGCCCTATACCTTTAGTCAGAAATTTGGGTTAGGAGAGTTAAAACCCACAAAGATGTTAGTAAAGATGGTCGACAAAACATTATATTAACCAAAAGGGATTATTAAGAATATGCAAGTACAAATTGATAAATTTATCTTTCCTACAGATTTATATATATTGGATATTGGAGAAAATGTGGAAGCCCCTATGGTCCTTGGATGACCATTCCTGACAACTTCTTGCTCAATAATTGATGTTGATGGGGGTGAACTAACTCTGAGGGTAGGAAAGCAACAAATAACCTTCAAAGTGTTAAAAAAAGACAACAATTCTCCTCTACCTCTAACTAATATCAAGGAAACCAAACCTTGAGGACAATGGGAAGATATTGAGGATCCTAGGAATGCATTCAAAAAGAAACGATCACATAGAAGAAGGTGAAGGAAGGAGAATCACAAGGAAGGTGGAATCCATATCATGGTAACCCAAATGTCTTGTTGGTTGGGTGATTTTTATTTGTTAGCAGGTTGTTTGAATGTTAAGAATGCATGCTAATCTTGGAAGAGGGTTAAGAAGTTGGAAAATTTGGAGTAACGCAGGATCGTAGGAATTGGGTTGTTTCCCACAACCATGGGAAGGCTATACAAAATCCTTTTGGAGCCTTAACCCACGACCGTGGGAATTGGTATACTTCCCACGACCATAGGAAGGCTATCTAAAAAGGTTTTGGATCTTTGACCCACGATCGTGGGAATGATAGGGATTCCTACGATCGTGGGATCCATCATCTGAAAAAAAAAATAATTCCCCCCTTCTTCTTTCTTTATTTTCAAATTTTCACAATCTTTCTCTACAAACCACGATACCCACTCTCTCAACCTCTCCAATCATTCATCTTTCACTCAAATCTTGTTATTTTCTTCACTTTTTCCATCAAATTTTCATTCCTTTACACTTATTTTACATTAATCACTTAAAAATCTAAGGATTTGGTAAGATTTTCTCTCTGTCTTTCTCAAAAACGTGCTCACATCTCTCTTGCTTAGTTTTTGCATATTTTTCTTTCACAATGGCTCCAAAGAAGCTTGCAGCCTGGAAACCAATTGACGAATTACGCCTTAAGTCTCCGGAGAAGGTAAACCAGATATGACGGCCACTTTTTGTGCCCCATTCCCTATTTATTTAGAAGATGAAGATATGCAATTTCGTGACTTTAAGGATAGAGAATTAATGCCTCTTAGATACTTTGATTTTAAACTATTAGAAACTCTAGGGTTAAGGTAAAACGTTGAGAAATTGGCTACAAATATTGGTTAGGGTTAGTTAATTAATTGTGATGTGCCAATATATCCTATAATGATTTTCGAATTTTTCGCCACTATACACTACAATCCTAAAATGGATACATTCTGGTTTAGGATAGTGGCCATGTTTATAAACTTGATCATGCTGTCATTCGTGCACTTTTTGATTTATCGAACACTAAAGTTTTGGATGATCACGATGACTTTTATGTAGATGATTATTGGAAAATTCTAACGGGTGAAACCAATTTTGACTCCAGGAATACACCAAATACTTTAATTCATAGCACCGAGCACTTACTTCTTCATAAGTTTATGTGCTTAATGGTTTTTAACAAAACTGAAAGTAATAAGTGATCGACTAAGGAATTTTTCTTCCTTTGGTGCATGGATTGAAAAATTAAAATAAATACCCCTTATAGGATTTTTCGATCTATTATGAGTTGTGTTAATAAGAAAAGCTCTTATTTTGGCATATCATACATTGTTACTACTTTGGCTTTATTTTAAAATCTTGATATGGATAGTGTGCCTACGACTAGATATGATGCTTTTAATGTCCCTTATTTGGACACTCTGAAATTTTAGAGCCCCATTCTATGGAGTTTCGAAATCCTCAGATGTGCATAGTCGTTAAGAACAGAAAGAGCAAGGATGCAACCACTTCTTGACCATCCACATCTAAAGCCCCCGGAGCCCTAAGAAGAAGCAGTGGAAGAGGAACCAACTGTAGCAATAGAGGTCGACAGATTCTAGCAAATCCTTGACCAAATGGCCTCTAACCGTCAACAAATGACGCTGCAAATTAATGAGCTTGGCACCTAGATGAGGCACGTGCATAAGGAGCAACAGTATATGAAGAAGAAATTCCTCAAGTTCATCTAAAGGAATGACATTGAAGTCCCTTCTCCAATGCCTTCGTCACCACAATCTCCATGAGCTTTCTTACCCCAAAATTTTTACGTTATTTTGTCTTTTTGTTTAGTTTGATATCTTTTTGTTTGGTTTGATGTCGTTTTATTTCACTACAAGAAAATAGTACAATTTGTGAAGTTTCAAAAACGTCACAGAATCTTAAAAAATGTCGCAGAATATGGTGTAGGCAAAGGGTTTCTGTGACATTTTCCATAAAACGTCACAGAAAACACTAACATTTCGTGACATTTTTAAAAAAGTCACGGAAAGATTAGCCTTTTTGCGACATTTTCTTGAAACGTCGCAGAATGTATCCTTTCACGACGTTTTTAAAAACGTCACGGATTACTTTCTGCAACGTTTACAGGAAACGTCGCAGAAGGTGTCTTCGACATTCCGCAATGTTTTTATAAACGTCGCGGAATGTTAAAAAAATGTCGCCAATATATTTTTAAATTATTTTTTCATTTTTTTGACAATAATTTTAATTTAATAATTTTCAATTTTAATAATTATTTTTAAATAAAATATTTTTAGAAACTTATTTATTTAATAACAATTTAATATTATTTATGAATTTAATTAATTTAATTCTCTAATTTTTTTATTATATTATTAATTTTAATAATTATTCATGTATCACAAGAATTTCATACGTGCAGATAATTTATTACTTAATTGCAATTCGCAAACGTCTCATAATACACTAATTAACATAAAAAGTACATCATAAGTGCATTATTTATTAATATGAGTACATATATCTAATCTAAACGAATATTATGTGTAGAACATAAAAGTTCCAAGAGCTTTTTTGTTGTTCTACTTTGGTAGTTAATCGATCCTGCATTTGTTCAACTTTTTTATTCAATTCATCGACTTGAGACTGTAACTCCTGATTAACCTTCTTC
>JAOTAY010000006.1:16876964-16897175 GCA_025629805.1 Erythroxylum baracoense
AGCCAGGTGAATCTATCTGAAAAACAATTGTCGTTGAAAAGAAAGGCAGAGGCACTTCATTTTGAGAAATTTAAGAAATCAAAAAGATCACCAAGGATATTAACTCTTCGACAAGAAGAACAGAAGAGAGGGAAAGGAATGACTCCTAGTGAAGAATCTCATCAGATAGAAAAGACACAAAAAATAACTAGATCTCTAGTCATAATTTTACAATAAGAGCAGACAAAGCCAACCAAAGAGACTGGAATTAAGAAGAAGTTGGACTTTAAAAGAAAGAGAACCCAACCACAACCACCTTCTAGACTGGTAGAAGAAAGTAAAAGGTTAAAGACCAGTCATAAAGAAACTACTTCAACTGATAGTCAACGAAGAGAAAAATTAGTTGAAAACAGAGTGATATCTCATAGTCCTATCAGAAAAGAGGACTTGAGAATGAAGGTAATTGAAGAAGAGGTACCTGTGAGAAGCAGAAGCTCAATCATAATCAGAGAACCTATGAAAAGGTTAGTTAAGGTACAAGTTGAATCCATTTTGATCGATAATCGGTCTATGCATCTTCTAAACTATGAAGAAAGGAGACTATATGGGATTCTGAGGGATGAGAAGTCAGAACCATATCCACTGAAGATGACCAAAGATCGGTACACTATCTACCCAGTTACGAGTAGAACATTGATCAAGATTGTACCTGACATACAACCTAGAGCTTTAAACATTGTACGCAATATGGAAAAAGGGAAACAAAAGATGTACCTTGAAAGAACAACAGGTGACCTGATTGAAGCACAGATACATGAAGCAGTGAGAAATATAGATGAGGCATGTAATGCAGAACAATCAAAAGGAATCTATGTTTCACATCACATTTCTAAAGCATCAGGAAGTAATTGTGGATGCTTCACCATAGATGCAACTTCTCAGGTAGTTGGAAGAGTGACTAAAGGACAGTACAGAACTATCCAAATAGAAGGTATTTCTGTCAACTTAGAGACTTTTGTGCACCTGATTATGCACCTTAGACTTTTAAGTTCTATATCTTCAATTAAAGATGTCTTTCACCTTCTTAGAAAACCTATTACAAAACTACCTAGACCTGATGACCTTGAACTCCCTGAAGGAAAGCAATTCTTCAAATCTCCTGTTTTGAAAATAATAGAACTAGATGTCTTACCCTCAAAAACATCTGTTGCTATATACTTCTATCCATCGAGTCGAACTCCACAAGTTAAAACAATTGGAATGGAAGAAGTAAGATATTCTAAGCAGTAGAGTCAGGAAGCCTTAGTGAAGAAGATTGAAGAACTTAATACTAAGGTTGATGAACTACAAGACTCAGTGAATGATCTACAAAATTTAGTTAGTGATCTACATGTGGAATTAGCTTATGTACAAGTTACAGTAGAAGCAGACCTCAAGTCGATCAGAACAGATATGCAGCACATGTTTTCTGTGATAATGAAGCATCTGAGGTAACCTTTTTGACTAATAACAAATAGAGGGAGAAAAGAAGAAGAAAAGGGGGAGACAAGATTAGAGAGAAAAGAAGAAAAAAGGGGGAGACAAGATTAAAAGAAGAAGAGAAGAGAAGAAAAACTGAAGAAAGAAGAAAAGTAGACGATAGCATGCATACATGTATTTTTGGTTATTGTCTTCTTATTCTTTATTTTTTTCGTCTTATTCATTTGTTGTGTTCTTATTCATCAAATTGAATAAAAATTTATTCACTTTGACTTTTTCTAAAATTATGATTATTTGTTATCATCAAAAAGGGGAGATTGTTAAGTCAAGAGGACTTTACGATGATGATTTTGATGACAATCAAATAATAATAATGTTAGAAACAAATGAATTTTTTTGAGAAGTGTGCTAAGTGTGCAGACAAAGTACAGAACACAGACGCAGAAGGAAACACAGACGCAAAGATAGTATAGATGCAAAGGAAATACAGACACAGACGCAGAGTCAAAATATAGACGCAAACGTAAAGTCAACATAGACGCAAACACAACACAGATGCAAAAGCAGACGCGAAGTTAAAACACAAACGCTAACGTAGATGCGAAGTTGAAACACAAACACAAACAAAACATAGAAGCAGACGTAGACGTGAAGTCAACATAGACGCAAAGATATAGACAATATCATGAAGATACAGTAACACGTCAGATAGTTATTTAGTTAGAGTTAGTTACAGACCAACTAAAGAAGCAGTTATCAAAGAATCAAGAAGTAGTTATCAAAGATCAAGAAGCAGTTACAGACGAAGGCTATAAATACTAGTCGTAGTCGAAGATGTTACATTCTTAGATTCTTAGACATTCTTAAAAAAAGTGAGACAAAGTTAGACAATCTTAGAAATCTTACAATTCAGAAGAGAGAAATTCTGTAGTGCGATACTAAGAGAGCTAATCTCTGTAACAAAAGCTCACAATCTTTTTCTAGTGAGAGAAAGAAAAGGCTGATAGCCTAGATAGGCTAAGATAGCTGAAAGAATACTTTGTAAGAGACCTGAAAAGGCTCTGGAAGGGAAGAACACTTGTAATTATTTGGAGTATAGTGGAACACTCAGACGAATTATGAGGACTGGACGTAGCCCACAGTTTGTGATGAACCAGTATAAAATCACAGTGTCTATCCTCTATTCTTTACTTTAGTTTATTTTGTTATTAAACAATTATAAAGAAGTTACTTGCGATTTACCTAAGTAATAATTTTAGTATAATATTTGTGATATCTTAGCAAGATTCTTTATTCACAAAAGGATACACCATTTAACCCCCCTTTTTGTGTATCAAGTTTCTTGAACGTAAAGTCTATACTAACGTGTGATTTACTTCAGGAAAGCCAAAACAGGATTGAGGCAAAGTTTGATCAGATTGTGAAGAACCATGCCTCATCCATCCACAATCTGGAGATCTAAGTAAGACAAGTTTCTTGTGAATTTTGTAAAAGAAGTGTGGAAGACTCTCTGAGAAATATAGAATTACATCAACGAGTGCAATATGAGGCTATCACACTTAAGAATGGGGAATAGCTAAAAGAACTAGTGGAACACCAAGTTGAACCCCACCTTATTAAAGACCAAGAGACGATGGAAAGAAAAGAATGCCAACCCTCTCTCAATTCTTGATATACCATATGTGAACATTGAAAAATCTTGGGTAGATGTTCATGAAAAGAACCTTATCCTTCTAATTAATGATAACCAGGTGACATTCAATATGAATGATGTATTAAAGAAACTGAAGGATAGTAGCTCATTCAGAATAATTGATGTGTTCGAATCTTCTAAAAAACAAGAGGACGAAGAACAGATAACAATAGACATCAAGTTTAAAGAAGCTATGAAAATCTTTGTTCGTGAAGTGGAAGAAGCGGAGGAGACGAAGGTGATTAAGGCAGAAAGAGAGCAACTCTCCTTCGTACAGGGAAAACTGTTGGATTCGATGAAAGATTCAGGGAGTTTTTTTATTCCCTACTATAATTGGTTTGCATAATGTTATCAATATTGTCCTTTTGATTATTTTTCAAGTTGTAGCTTACATACAGGCTACAAAATCGATGTTAAATGAAAAAGATGGAAGCAAGCTGCGCATAATTGATCCTGGCTGAATTTCCAAGGATAAAAGGTTGAGCTACTGATGTTAAAACAAGCACTATATGGGAGGCAAACCATGGAATTTTATTTCCATTGATTGTTTTCAGAAAACTTGGATTTCATAGTAAGGTAAGTTTGTTTCCAAATAAAATCAGAAAGGTATAGGACTTCGCCATTAATTAGATGATCGAGCAAGTAAAAAAATAGAGTTAAAAGGGCCATAAATAGTTAAAAAGTGATTTCAGAGAAGTGGAGAAGAACAAAAGAAGAAAAAATAAAAGAAATTGGTGGAAAATTGATCATGACTTGCGGTTTGGCAAAAAGGGAACACGCAATTTTTTAGGTCAATTTTAACCATTTTACCCTCCAACCACCTATACATTCATCTCTAACTTCACTTTTTCACTCACTTTTATTTTTACTTTATCTCTATAAGCTGCGCGTTAACCAATCAACTAAGCGGGATAAATCATCAGGATGAAATCAAGTCTTGAGAAGAGGGAGAAGGAACAGAGCGGCAAACTTTAGAGCAACTTTCCCAATCTACATAAAGGAGGAAGGTATTCATTTCAATCCCTATATTCTAAACAAATTGTAGTCCCTAAATATTTTGATTTCGACACACTTGATAGGCTAGAAATACACAACAAGGTAGAGAACTTACGGCCAAAATTCATACACTTCCAATTTCCTGTTTATCAGGAGCTCACCCTAGAATTCTTTACTTCCCTTTCCTATCAACCTAGGAACCTTAGAGAAATATGGTTTAGGATGAGGGGATGAGCCTATGAACTAAATATCGAAATCATGTACGATATGTGTGGGTTCCCCGAATCTTCCATTATCGATCAGCACGATGTTTTTCATGCTTCTCGCTATTGGAATGAGCTTACTAGATTAGAGCAATTTGAGGCAAAAAATGCTCATAACAATATAATAAGAACCCACGAGCACTTGTTACTGCATAAATTTATGTGTCAGCTGGTTTTTGATAAATCAGAAACCAACAACTGTTCCACAAAGGTACTCTTTATGTTGTGGTGCATGGACCATATTATTCCGGTGTGAACATCCACACATGTGCTAAACGCTATTGTTGCGACTCTGCATAAGAGAAGCAACAATTTAGGTATAAGGTACCTAGTTTCAGCCATTACTGAATATTATGGCGTGGATTGTACTGCTTTAACTGTTCATCTCCCTGACTTCCTAAACCATCACCATTTATGGAGGGTTGAAATCCTTATGTCCCATAATATGGAACATCAAGATATCAGCCAGAAGACCTATGTTAAGATTAGGGCCAGTAGGGCGAGTTCAAGTTTAGCACCACCTCAATAGGCCGAAGAGGAATCAACCAGTAAAGAGTCTGAGGAAGAAGAAGAGATAGAAGAACTGGGATGGAAGAAAGTTCTGGACACAATCTTTACGAATAATGCGATGATTACAGATCAACTAGCAGAGAACTCCAAAATGATGAGGGAGATGGCTTGCACTCAACGACGTCAAAGCCAAGATATACGTTGTATCCATCAATATTTTGAGGCTCAGGGTGTTCAACTGCCACCCTCGACACCATCCCCACCTCCATCTCTGAGAGATTTTGTCTAACCCATTTTTCTTGTTCAAATTAGTCTTCATTTTTATTTTTATTTATTTTCTGTTCACTTTAATTTATGTTTCTTTTTTTCTTATGTTCTTTTTTGTTCCCTTCTCACATTAAGGATAATGTGTTGTTCAAGTGTGGGGAGCGTTATGTGTTTTACTTTGTATGTGATTTCACATATGATATGATAGCTGTTAGGTTGCATTTTATGATTTGTTTGAATGTGTCATTGGCTTAGATGGATTGAAATTAATTTAATTTTAGACATAGTTTATTAGGTTGTGAAGAATCATTAGATTGCAAAATTAGTGAATTGGGGTCTTTGTATAAATATACAACTAAATTAAGATTTAGTGTAGGTTTGTCACCCTCTAAATTGTTACATTCATTCATAATTTGAGGCCTTTCAACTTAAGTAACTTTACTAGCATTTTTCATGAAAACAAGTAGCTAAAACAACAAGGTAGGCAAATAAAAAAAGGTTTGTTAAATAAATAACTATTCCTTTGACCTTTGGATTATGAATAGAGCTAGTAGCCAGTTGATAACATGATATAGCTGAGTAACCAGATCAACACATATGACAAATGTGTGCCTTCCCATTAATAAGCTCTAATGACGTTCCAACTAATCAGCTTAATAAAAACACAACTTAGTTGAGTAACCGGATCGACATTCATTACCAATGTTTACCTCTGCATAAAAACACTAAGTCCATGTTCAATAAAAAAACCTACCGTACTTGTAATAGCTTGACTTTTCATGAAAACATACTAAGGAGCAGTTATAGAGTCTGAATGACTAAAGAATTGTTAATGTGTGTGAGCAATTGAAAAGGGTAAATAAATTAACACTTAGATCTCGATTAATTTGTATATTTAGTTCAAAGCCCCTAAATGTAGATTTTGCATAATGATTTGATATAACTTGATTGATTGTATTTAAGATTAAATTTATTTCATAAAGTTGAAGTCATTGTCTCATTACTGCATTGTGTGTTGTGTGTTTGTTATTTGATTGTTGTTTTGTTTACTTAAGGACAAGTAAACGTTTAAGTGTGGGGATGATGACAGGCGTGAAATGCATCATATTTTAGGGTATGGTTTGATATATGTTTAGTCGTTAATTTGAGTGTTTAGTATGTGTTTAGGTTAGAATTATGTTAGTTTCTATGTTTAAGTATTTTTATAAGTTAATATAAGTCTTTGAGTTTAAACATTATGTTTTGAGGTACCTTGATGTGTTTTTTAGTATTTCAGGATCAACATCAAAGAACGGAGAATTTTTGGAGACATTCAAGCTGAATTAATGGCCCATGATCGTGGTTTATTAAAATGATCATGGCACAATAGGCCACAATCGTGACAGATGCTTTGAGGGATGTTTTGGACCGTTTTGACCTCAAAAAAACCCTATGACTGCTCAAGACCAAAAATGTATTTAAAGAACATGAAGAACATAAGAGAGGAGCTTTTGATCAACCACCACAACGAAACCCTAAAGGAGAGAACTTTGAGAGATCGAGAAAGAGAAGGAAGAGAGAAGAGGAAGACGACACAGACTCGTTATTCTTCCCGGAATAAGAGGCTTTTCGAAGTCGCGGCCTCCCATCATCTATTCTTCCTATATATTTCAGTTTTATTTGATTGTAGAATTGGGATATATAGTTTGATGATAGAATTGAATTGTTAATTGATGTTCTATATTCACCTTTGTAATATTGTTTTTAATTTAATGAAATCTGATTGTTTTATGTGATTATTGAATTAATTGTGGTTTAATTATGCACTTCATATCTCAATAATAAACTAAGAGGGTGAATCAAGAGAAAAAAAGATTAAATTGGGCTAACGAGAGTTAGGTAATTTAATAGATTCAGAATTAAATCAGGTTGGTAAATCTTGCATAGAGAAATCATGTATAGGTTTCCAATTATTTATTAGAGAACTTAAGAACTGATTAGGTTTTGGATAGGTTGTTAATTGAGATATTACAACTTTCCATAATCTGATTAGGGTTTATGCTTTATGGCTCAATTATAACTTGAGAGAGAGTAATTGACCCTTAGATCATCTAGAACTATTAATTCGATAAATCATAATTTGTTAGGTTACTATTAAAGATAGATAATTTTCCCTTTCTCTCTTTTGGTTAACTCACTAGGTTTAATTCTAGGGTGTGCTATCATTGTTCAACAAATCAACCAATTTCCATTATTTATTAGTCATTTTTATTTGAAATTCCTAATCGTTGTTCATTGATTGTTTATTTTAAGCGTTAATTGTCAATTATTGTTTAGTTATTTGATTTGGTTTATTTGATTTATTTATTTCTCATGTTTAAATTCACTATCTGTTAAATATTTGTTTAATAGTTTCCGACCTTAGATTCTAGGATTAGGTTAACCCTCCTCGTGTGATTGACACCTTAGGTACTACGAGAACAACTCGTGCGCTTATGGAATATCGAGGTTAAAATATTAAAACTTATGCATATTGAAAAACCACTACCAAAGAGTGATGATATGTTAATGAAGAAATGGGTATACACATGTCCTATTTTGTGTATATGATGAGTAATAATTTATGAAATGTTATAGGGATGACGATGATTGTAGAAAATTCGATGGATGAAAATATATGTTTTTGTTCTGTTTTGAGAGTATGAAGACCATAGGTTATAAGTTGTTATGTAAATGAAATAGATTATGAATTAAGGTTTTAATGAAGGTGAAATTTAGGTTTAAGAAAGGTGTTAAATAATGTTCTCAAAATGATAAGAAGTAAGGGTTTGATATAATAGTGATTAATAAAGATTATGTTTTTTTTAATGATGATAAACCATAGTTTATGATTTTGTTTTATGGTAAATATTGAGACTGAAATGAGGTGAGAATGAAGAGGAGAATAAAGTATAAATGATTAACTATGCATGAGATGTTTTGAATATAAAATGAAAAAAGTTAGGAATTCATGAATGAATGGGATTAAGTGAATGATAATGAATAAATTGAGTAGAGTCTTGTCAATTTTTAATATAACCAATATGATAGCTAGATTTGCATGAATAAGGTTGTATAAGTGGATATGAATTCTAGAAATTTTGGAGTGTTAATGATGGTTATAAACATGGAAATTCGTGGAAAACATGAAGGGTAAAAGGCAGGGCACGATCGTGTCTTAGAAAATTAGGTTCTGTCACGATCGTGGCACCTATCCCACAACTGTGGCTAATTCAATGGCTTCTGTCACGATCATGGGAAGGTTCACCAAGATCGTAGGCTAGCATAAAACATGAGATGTTTTCTTTTGGGTGATGTTTGAAACAATTAATGATAAGGTACTTTCCTATAGAGCAATTATACTTGAATGAGGTTTGAAATGAACCTAGTTTGATGATGAATTAGTAGATAAAGTGTTTGATATATTGGGGATGTAAATAGAGGTTATAACTAAGGAATGAATTGATGATATCAATGGATAGAAAATCAGGAAATTAGAGTTGTTAATGGAAGGAAAGTGTTCTTAGGAATGCTAATGTGATTCAAAGGAAATGAGTAAGGTATATAAAGTAAGATCAAAAGAGGATTTGGATATTATATGATAATATGATACTAGAATAATATTGGTAAATGATTGATTTATGAAATTAGAGTAAACAAGTGTACTTAAGGTATTAGCCTAAGTGTAAACTAGTTATATCCAAGTGACAATGGTAGAATGATCAAGATTTATGAATTAAGAAAATATACCTGAAATAATGAAATTAAGCATGCATTATTCATAACACATATACATATGTGTATGATTTATACTTATGTGATTGATCAAATTAGTAATGTGTGAAATAGGTGTGTATTGCTTGAGTAGAGATATACAAGATTGAACATCACCGTCAAGATGTTTCCAGATCATGAAGACAAATGATAATCTGAAGCGTACTATGAGTTAACCTATATGATCTCATTTTAATTGATTGTTTCTGTTTAAATTTTTGCATTCAACTATTAATTGTGTGATTTTGATAATTCCGAATATTGATAGTTTGAGGACTTGGATAAATGAAATTGCATTGGAAGTGTTCATAGTTGAACGTGAATCAGAAAGAAATAAGTGTTCTCAACGTATCATTGAATACCGGACTAAAGTCCAAAGGAAAAATTGAAAAGTGAATGTGTACTGAATGAAAGTGATTGACTGCATATATGTGAACTGATGCATCTCATTACATTAAAATGTATGATCAAATAAAGGCAGTTGTGACCAGAGTAGCACAATGTATATAAGAGCCACAGGCTCACTATGTAAAACGAGGCCAGTATTTCCAATAGATACGGGATAGTTATCAATGAACCCGATATCCACAATGGATACAGGACAGTTAAAAAGGCACTCGATCACAACAATTAACAAAGAAAGTGGATTCTCATGAGAAATTGCATATACATTTTGATATGTGTTATATGATTGATTGAAGTGAATCGTATAGACTATCTTGAATTAGAAATATGACATAGTGCATAAAATGATAGCTGTTGAAATATGATGAAATGTGAAATGATGTTCAATATGTGATATGAATTATCTATGAACGAAAGTGAATTATGAATTGTTCCGTGTTTGATATGAGTGAGCCCATTAAGGACAGTTTGTTCGCTGAGTTCGCAAAACTCACCAAAATTGCAACGTTGTCTTTCAGGTTTAGGGGATATTTAGTTAGACTAATTGGGGAATAGCCACTGCAAGCAGATAAGAATGAGAGGTCGGGATGAGTTTGCATCTGCACTTGCTTCAGTCATTTTTTTATATTGAATAGTGTATTCTATAATTGTTACAAATTGTATTAATAAATTATGATTTGTAATGACTTTTATGACTGATGATGTAATGAATAGGAATGGGCCAAAAATGATTACTAGTTTTTTCGAAAATGCATGTGATTCGAGAAAAATATTTAATGAGTTTGATTGAGCATCCTAATATGCTGCTTTCACAGGGCATGCGCTTGAATGTCCTCGGGATGTATGGGTATGTGCTCGGTGGAACTAGGATGCTACACTCATACAATTTATGCCAACAATATATTAAAACTATAAGAGTGAACCTTTCAAGCCAACATCTACCTCATATTCAACATACTCAAATATCACATTCATTATAACTCTAGGAAGATGCATTAATCATAAATAACTTTACAAACTCATATGCACTTCCTCCTTAATAAATTTATTTAAACAAAATTTTTTTCATTCTTTTTCTTTTTTTTTCTTTTTCATTTTTTCTTTTCTTGTGTTTTTCTCTTTTCTTTCTTTCTTTTCCCTTTTTTTACATTAAAAGAAACTACATTAACATGGAAATTTCAATGATAAGACATAACAAAACATCCCAACATTGTAATCAAGCCGCACTTATGCATACCCCCACAGTTATACTTTAGTATATCCACAACTCAACAATCAATAAATGTTCCTCTAACTTTAAAGCTTGGGAAGGACATTTGGTTAGGTTAAAGCATGTAATATGGCTAATACACAAAGAAAAGACAATTAAAGCTCAAGGGGGCTTATCAAAAAGGAAAATCATATAATGGGCAGGCTATTTGGCTAATGTAGTTCGGAAAAGCAAAGAATACCTAACATATCCATGTTAATGTATATGATAAAAATGTGGTTTTGAATAGAAATTCAAGAGAAAATCAAGATGTACATGTCATGAATGTCACACATTATCAAAAGCTAATGAGACTGATATGAATGTGTCAGTCTAATAAGGCTCAAAATCTCATAAGCTTTGTCTACCACTAGTCACTAATCTTTTAAAGATAATCCATATCGACCAATCACAAGAGTAAAAATACATGCTAAAGTTGCCATGAAAATCTTTAATCAATTCACACTCTAATTATAACTATATAGTCCTAGGATCAACAGAAAAAAGAAAATGTTTGTTTCATTTTTTTTATTCTCTCTCTTATTTTGATTGAAAACTTAAAAACAAACAAGAAACCAACTAATATAGAAACACACGTGCATAAAAAGTATTGCGAAAATATAAACAAAAAATTTTATTTCCCTTGGTTACCTCCAAGAAGCACCTTAGTTTAGGGTTATTGACTCGACTCCATACTTTCCTTACGTGACAAAATTATGATCTTCTGGTACTACAGTTGGTGCCTCTTCCATGCAAGGTTGTTCCGGATAGGGCCTTAATTGATCATCATCCCCATTCAACGTCTTCCCTATCCTTAGATTCTTAATCTGGACTGAGTTCATATACTCCGGAAAGATCTCAAATGTCTCTTTGCCTTTTTCTTCCTCATTTAATTCCTCCAATATGTTATTTAAAGGTGAAGAGTCATTTTCAACAATAAAATGGAACTCAGTACTTACCTCTGAGCTAAAAGATATGTCTTTTTCTGCTTCGAGCTCCTCCTCTGCTTCTTCTACACAAGCAACCCCTTAAGTAATGCTTTCAAAATTCTCAAGCTCCTTATGACTCTGTAAGGTTTTCGCACTAATGTCTATTAGGTATACCTCAGGTTGATATGGCTACTCCTCTTCAACTTATGATTCTAGGTAGTCGATCCTCGCTACAATCTCACCCATTTGGCTTGCCATGTTCAGGTTTCTAGTCGTTATATGCCTCATTTTCTATTGGGGCTATCAACTACTATTGTAGGCTCTGTTGAAATTGCAAATTGTTAGTAATCACAACATTCATCAATTTTTCTAGAGATGTACCTGAATTTTGATAAGAAGCTTCTCGTCCACATGGGAATTGATGTGTGTCCTGCAAACTATCATGGAGGTAATTCTGATGATTATCCCATCCATTACAAAAGTTAGGTTAATCAGTCCAAACATTGTTATAGGATTGATAATATGAGTTATCAAAGAAATTACTTCTATCTATGAATTTTTTTTACACACACGAAACAAAAAATAAAAAGATCCCGAAATAACTGAAAAAATCAATTACGAACAAATATATACAAAACACCTATTAAATCACAAATAAAAACTAAAACACTGCACTCCCCAGCAACGACGCGAAAAATTGATAATACGTCATAACGCTAGTCAAAATAAAAGAACTAAACTACTATTATAGTTGTGGTGAGTCTAGGTCAATCCCACAGAGAGTGTGTGTAAAGTTATTGAAATGAAACTAATCAGTGGTTAGAAAAAAGGAGGGCTTTGGATTTTAAATAAAATAAAACTAACCTAATGAAAACAAATTAAAGAAAACATGCAAAAAATGATAAAAGTGGGGATTCGGTAGGGACCCAATTTTTTAGTTCAATCTTAGCCTATACCCTAATTAAGCATATTTTATTGATTTGTTATTCTCAAACCTCTCCCAGTAACTATTAATTGTGAGTTAATAATTAACTTGAGTTTTCCCTTAGGTTTTGTTTAATCAAGATATGATTGTTAATTAAACCTAACTACCAAATAACCTAAAATACGATCTCTAAATTTAATTAGATAATAGCATTACGAATTAGGAAAATTGATTAATGAAGGCAACAATCACATACGATGTATTATTTAACCTAAGTCATGTTATCCCTAATGATTACGAATCATTAGTCGCTACATATGAATTTCAACATAACAATTACAGATTACATCAAAATTCTATCAATGGGTTTGTAAATAAATGATTTAATGAACACATTAAAATCATCTTTTCACAATACCTAATGGGATCATATACAAATAATCGAACAATAATAAAAATCTGATTATCTATACACAAAACCTAAATCAATTAACATAGGATAATACTATCATTTTCTAATGAGAGAAAGAAATAACAAAAACAATACAATACACTTAACCCAGGTCATCGGCGTTGATGCCACCTCCAAACTGGCTTTGGGAACTTAGCTTTCCATGGATCTCTCCAAAGAAACTGCTTCATCCCCACTCATATATCCCTAGTCAAAACCCCCTAAGTTATTTCTTCACTGCACCTCCAAGTACTCTTCTGTCGTAAGCGCCTCTCTACTATTCACTGATGTGGTGAATAAACATTGGTGGTCCATCTTACTGTTCATGTTTAAAACCCTTACAAACGTCACCTCTTGAAATGCATTCCTTGGCTGCGTTAAACTTAGACGTTGTTTATGTTACGTAGATGTCGTTTCTTGCTTCATGTTGGATCGTTTTGCTCCCAGTTACTCCTTGCTTCTACGCTGTGTTTCATCTCATGCCTTGTCCTCCTGCACTGCATTTTCTTCATCTTGCACTATCATTTTTGTCTCTTTTTCCAACTGTCCATCTTCATTCATTATTCTTTGCATTTTTTTCTTCTTTTAATTTTCTTCTTGTCTCTTAATTTTCTTCTTATTGCTTCATGAAGACAAGTCAAAAATAATCTTCAAAAAATGGCTAAAATATAGTGCTTTTAACTCACTTTAACTTTTTTGCTTCCGAATTGTGCCTAAAATCACATATGAGTCAAAGTGAGTATCTTAAGTAATTTCATGTCCTTAATCGCTAAGTGTTATGAAATAACTAAATAGTCAATTAAGCACCTATTAATGGTGTTACCTCCGTGACCACCTCATCCACACCCTTGATAGAAATTTCTATAATTGTCTAACTTATTACATGGCAACTGTATGTTTGAGGGCTCAAAAACCTAATCCTAAATTGAGACTACAAATAGAAAAAAGTGAGGTTGTAGTGGGGCCTACACATTCTGGACTAATTTTGGGACATAAAACAGATAGAAAGAAAGAAGGCGGAAGAGAAAGGAGAGAATAGAGAATAGTCGGAAGATGAAAAGAAGAAGAACAACAGAGAGGTGGAAGCAGCGCCAACAGTTGACCATCTGAGTGAGGCTCAAGCAGAATCAGAAGGCAAGAGCCAATGTAAAATGCTTGAGAGTAGTAGAACTCCCTCATCTAAACACTTGTTTGTTCATTATGTTTATTATTCCTCTTTTGTTTTACTGAACTTACTCCTCTGTGAGTTAATAGACTCATACTCTGTTAGCTTCTGATAGTTCATTTCGATTTTTGACTTAGTTTATTGTTTTAATACTTCTCTTATACTAATAAAGATGAGATTGAAGTATATGAAGATGATGAATCTTGTTATTTCCAGAATGGGCTGAATCTTTTTCTTAAGAATTAATGTAGCTAGTTTTGTCAAATATGCATAATTGAGTTACTGTTTTATTATTTTATTATTTGCTATAGTTTCTGAGCTAAATGGATGTAAAAGCATGACCAAACTTTGCATCATTTTGGTATTAGACGAAGGATCGAGAGAAGTTTAATATGGAACGAGAAACTATAGAAGCTTAAGTTATGATTAGAAATATATTAACTTAAATGGGTAATTATTAGTTAGGTTTAATAATTAATTTAGATGATAAACTTGTTGAATACAAAAGCTAGATTAGTTTATCATTTGAATTGATTTTAGAACCCAATTGGTAATTCTAGTAAGACAATAATTCAATCATTTTCCCTTAGTCATGCATAGGAGATTAAATTAGTGAAATTAATTCTCAAAAGTTTCCTTCATCGAATTATCAATCTATTTTTGCTCCCAATTAAATCATTTTATTTTTTAGTCTAATTTTGTGATTTTCTTTAAAACCTTTACTCAACAAATCGGGGTTGAATGTTTAGGATTGCATTTTTTTTTATTTTTATTCAAGATTAATTTGAATGGACCAATTTCAACTTCGTGGGAGACGACCCTGGGCAATCAACTATAACTACCTCGTATTCTTGCGAGTAGGATAGCCTAAGTATTTTTAGAACTTATTTTGGCACACAAGGTTTTGGTGCCATTACTGAAGAGGTGTTTAGTGTTTGCACTTAATTTAATTTTGATTGTTTTGGCAATTTTTTTGTCTGTTCATGCATACATTTTTGTTATGTTATTTCATTCAATTGTTTTAGCAATTTTTGTTACTAATTCCGTGTTGTCTTTATTTTTTCTATGGGAGGAAGGAGGTCTCAGGAAAGTGAACTTACTCCCTTTATTGACAACATACATTGAATAAGCGGATCTTAAAGGGATTTTGAAGACATTCTCGAGGAACTTAAGCTTGAAGGTCAAGAGATGGGTGAAAGGCTGTCAGTAATGAAGGAGTATGCTATACCAGTAATTGCTACTACTACTTTGTGTTTACGTTTGGGAGAGGCAGCCAGAAACTATGAATTGAAGACCATCCACTACAACATAATGCTATCATTCTATAGGGATCGCAGTGAAGACCCTTTAAACTTCATTCGGTAATTCTACACCACTCTCCATAAATTCCCTTTGGATGGCCTAAATAAAGACCAACTCAGGATGAGGTGTTTCCCATACACATTGAAGGATCAATTAAAGGCATAGTTGATGACCCTTCCACCCAATTCGTTGAATACATGGGAGGAAGTGCATAAAACATTCATAGGAAAACTCTATTCCCATCAAAAGACTTCTGAGTTATGAATGAAGATAGCTATCTTCACTCAGATGGAGGGAGAGCCATTCCATGAGGCATGGGAATGCTTCAAACTTTAGCTAATACAATGTCCACACCACTTTCCACTTTACAAGCAGAACCAGTTCTTTTATGATGGATTGAAACAACAATCCCAATAGACGGTGAACAATGTAGCAACATTCAACAACACTAAGATGATTCAAAAAAGGAAGTTTCCCAGATAACCCGAGCAAGCCCAAGTAGTTACTATCCTAAGAAGTTATAAGATGATTGATAATCATGTTAAGATCCCTTCTAATTTTTCTAGTACAAATAATTAATAGGAATATAGCCTTACCAACGAAAAGGATGAGCAGAATGAAGAAAGTAACGGGCACGACAACTTTTGAAGTCACGTCCAAAAAGGTGAAAAATTGTTGTATGCAATTGACTGCAATGAAGGACCAAAACTAAATAAGGCAACTAATCCTTATAGACCATCAATCCCATATCCGAGCCACTTTAAGGAATCGAATCAAGATAAGCAATTTTCTGATCTATATGACATGTTTTCCAATGTTAATATTAATCTGCCTTTGTTAGGTACGATCAGGAATATTCCAGCTTATGTGAAGTTCTTCAAGGAACTAAGCACCAAAATATGGAAGTTTGAGGCAAACAAGAAGGTGATAGTTTCACAAGTTACAAATGCAGTGCTTCAACAGCAATTACCCCCCAAATTGAAAGATCCAGGGAGTTTTCTTATACAACTATCATTGGATAATGGGGATGAGGTTAAGGGTATGCTTGACCTTGGAGTGAGTATAAACCTTATGCCTCACTCTATTTATGAGAAACTAGATCTAGGACAATTAAGACCTACTAATATGTGCTTACAATTAGCTAATAGGTCAATCCATTATCCAAAAGGAATAATGCAAGATGTGTTTGTGAATGTTGGCAGACTGATTGTCCCTATAGACTTTTGGCCTTAGACATAGAGGAGGTTAAAGAGCAAGGGAAGGACCACACCATACTCCTAAGGAGGCCTTTTATGGCCACTACCAATACCTTTATTGATGTGATGAACAATAAACTGAGCATAAATGTTTTGGAAGAAGCAATAAAATTTTCAATCTTTAATTTTAAACACATTCCTAATACGACTATTTATAAAGAATGCTCTCTTATTGATCAATTTAATTTTGCAGACCATGATTTTGCATTACAAGAAGAAGAAGAAAAGAAATTGGGCTTGGTGAAAGAAATTGATAAGTGTTGTCAACTACTAAACGATGCAACTAAGGGAGTGGTTGGGAAATTTTTGGAGAAAATTCCTAATGAAGAGAAGAAACTAGTGGAGTCAATCACTTTAAGTGATCTACCTTGAGCATGATGATTGAGATGTCTAGCTAAAAAATAATTAAAAAAACACTAAATGGGAGGCAACCCATATAATTTATGTTTTGCTGTTCAATTATTTGTTTGTGTTTTGTGTGTTCATTTTCTCATTTAATAGTTAGAGACACATGGTCATTAACTGAACTCAGTCAGGATTAGAAATGCATAATATGAGTGAATTAGTATACTTACATGCTTAATGATAGGCCCCTTTCCTAATGATTAGGCGACCGACCCGACACCCTACAAAAACCCTCCAATCGATATCCAGTCCAACCGGAAAGTTTCCCTGGAGCTAAGCCTTTTCCCTTTTCCTCAAAATATTTTAAAAATCAATATAAAGAAAAGAAAAAGGAATAGCAGTGGAAGTTTATAAAAGTAGCCGTCATTAAAAATTTCGGTAGCATAACAGTTGTTATTTAACAAAACCAAAAATTGGGGGTTCCTAAAAAACAATTCAAAACACTTCTATCCCCTTAACTAAAGCACCACTACTACTTCTAGAATTAAAGTCCATTCAGAAACAATACATTTAGTTAAAGAAAAAAACATTTATAAATAACCATATTTTCACAAAACTAAGGTCAGGACATACCACTTTTCCCTTTAAATCTCTTAGGAAATTGCTGAACACCAATCCTAGGTCAAAATTTCTTCAATTTCTACTCCAAATCTACCAAAAATTGCATCTCTCTTCTTCCTCTTCTCCTTGGAAGAATTCTCCCTCTTTCTCTCTTCTTTTCTTTCTTTCTTTCTGATTCTCACAAATCCTCCTTTCAAATGAACCAAACTTTGTCTTCTTTTGCCTTTTTATACTACTTTAATATTTTACACATGTCATTTTCTTATTAAACATCTTAAATGACTCCTCATCATCTCATTTAATGTTTCTTAAACCATATGGAGTCTTTTAGTTGATCAATATTCATTTAAAATTTGTTAATTAACTTCATTTATGTAAAAAGACTGATTCGCCCTTTCATGGTTACTACACCTATAAACCAAATTAAATCTCGAAAATATTCCACAACTATCTCACCACCAAATTGACCATGGGATACTTTAATTAGGAATAACACTTAGTAATTAGATGCCTCAAAAATTTTGAATGGGCTTAAAATCAATAATACTTATTATTTTTCCAAAAAGGGCATTTTTGTCCTAAACTTATAAAATTCCCAAAATTCATCCGATTGGACTTGTTTTTTGATCTGTTTCAATGACAGTTGACTTTAATACCTATTTTGGGTATTTTCACTTTTTTTGGGGGTTAGGTCCTTAAAATTCCTATCCAAGTGAAAATACTGTTTACCCGGGTTCACTATTCATTTGGAAATACTATTCACCCAGGATAAAATTTATAAACCAACAGTAGGGAAAGTTTAGGGTTTTACACTTAGATTGATTAACTTACATTTTGATAAGAAGGACATTAGTTTGTTGTGATAGATGAATTTCACTTTTCATTGGTAAGAATTTGAGCCTTTTGAAATATTCAACACCAAATTCAAGTATTCTTTGCTGAGAGTGTTCTTTCATAATTAAAGAACTTTAGAACTTACTTGCAAATACTAGTTGAGATCACATAATCTTGTGCAATGTTGAAATGATGAAGGCAATTAGGATTTACCCCCTTTGCTTAAAAAGCCACCACAATGTTACCCTTAGTGAGCCCCTTTGAGCTTAACTTGAAACCTTTTCTTTCTTTAAACCCAAAATATGTTGAATCGAAAATAGGTTCATGCTTAGTTTGACTAAACAGTAGATTTTTTTAAAAAACTCAAAATTAAAAAATAGCGGAAGCGTAAACACCAAATCAACATGCTTTTATCTATACTTGATACGGCATATAGAAAATAAATAAAATAAGAACAAGATCAGAATATTACCGACTCCTCGCAACTGTGTCCTCAACCAATCTAATTTACCACTTGTTCTAGTTGGATATTTTGATTAACAAGATCCTTTGGTGGGAAAGGAGAAGAAAAATGTTGGAGAGCAAACCTTTTGCTATGACCAATTGTTTTGAGAGCTAGGACAGACCATTAAACGCACATTTTTATCTTGAAAAGAATGCCAAAAAGAGCTATCTGTCTAACTATCATTGTTGTAGCTCTTTTTGAATTCTCTTTAAGCTGTGTCCATTTACATATTTAAAACCATTTAATGATGATGAGCATTACCGAATGTTTTGGGAGTGAGTAGAGAGAGCAAAACAACGCACCCCCTCATTCTTTAATAATAAGAAGGCTGCATCTTGTTGTCTACAACACTTTCATTCTTTAATAAAAAAACATAACCAAATCCTACATCTTTGTAGAATTTGATTTTTCCTTTTTTAATTTTAATTCAATTAATCTAATTAATTAAATCAAAATCCAGCCTAAAATTAAATGTTCCTTTGGGCTTATAATTAACAATTAATTAGTGTAAGCCCAACATTTAATTATGGACTTAAGACCCAATTTAATTAAATTTTAATTAAATTGTTCCAGTTTTATTGGCCCGAATCCAATTCGTCCATTTCTCTCCAAATTGTCTCATTTTCTTATCGATAACCTCTGTTTATTTTTCTTACTTTCGTTAATAAACTTCCTAGAATTCAAGTGGAGAATCTAATTGGACTTAAATAACTCAAGCTCTAATAAGCTCGGAATTAATTTAATCTTATTAGAATTAATTCCGACTTACTAACCAAATGTCATTCCACTAAAGCCAATTGGTTGAACTCTTGAATTACTTAAAATTATAAGAAAATGTGTTTCAATTTATTAACTCGACAAACTCTATTATGAACCATATTATAGCTATCCACATAATAAAGGGTAAAATTACAATTTTACCATTATGTTGGCTTTTCCTTTTAGATCTCTCGTTTTACTCTACATGGTGATTAATACACAAGATCTAATATTGGTGTTAAGACTTGATGGGTAACTAGTCCATCAAACTACTGGTGCCAGTTTAATCATTAATCTCTGTAAAACATCTAGAAGTGATGATATCACTATAAACTCTTTATTTGAGTGAATGTTCCTTGATGCATATTTCAATTAATAATTCCAACATGCAGACACTAGATTGATAACCTATAAAAATTCATTCCGATCATATCAAGAATTATAACGAAACACACATGAGTTCACCACTCATCAAGATTGTGGTTC
>JAOTAY010000006.1:16897275-16910437 GCA_025629805.1 Erythroxylum baracoense
AGTCTTTTCTAAATTAAGTGGTGTCTGGGCATCAATCCCTGTGGGATCGATATCTGCTCTTTCTAACTACAAGTCATGACTCATTCACTTGCAGTTTTTAAACGTAAAACAAGTAGATAAGTTTTACAATCCATCAACACCTGTCAGGATCGTGGCTAGCACTTAACCTTCTCTGTCACGATCGTGACCCAAAGTGCAAGATCGTGGCCTGGATCCAAGCTCTCTGTCATGATCGTGCCCAAAGTGCACGATCTTTGTCTGATTGCCCTTGGTCGTCCCTCTCTGTCCCAATCATGGCCTATTGTGCCATGATCATGGGCTATATTTTTGGCCCGAAACCTTTCACAACTTCCCTGTTCTTCGTTGTTTACCCTGAAACACTAACACATCAAGGTACCTTAAAAATATAACAATTAAGCTCAAAGACTCATACTAACCCATAAAAACACTTAAACATATAAACCATCACAATTAAACCATAAATACACATAACACTCAAATTCACACTAAATGCCTAACAGATTACACCCTAAAATACAATGTAAATCACAACTATCACTACACTGGTGATTGGTACTACCACTTTATGCATACGTTTGGGGGAGACAGCTAGGAACTATCAATTGAAAAGTCTCCACTACAACATGTTGCCATCTTTCTATAAGGTTCCCAATGAAACCCTTTAAACTTCATTCGAGAATTCTATCCTACTCTCCAAATCTTCTCTTCGGATGGCTTAGACGAAGATCAACTCAGAATGAGATGCTTCTAATACACATTGAAGGATCGAGCTAAGGTATGGCTGATGACCTTCCACCTGGTTCATTAACTACATGGGAGGAGGTGTACATCAAATTTATAGAAAAGTTTTACTCCCATTAAAAGATTTTTGTGTTGCGGATGAAGATAACAACCTTCACTCAGATGGACGGAGAGCCATTCCATGAGGCATGGGAATGCTTTAAATTATTATTCATACAGTTTCCACACCATCATTTTCCACTTCACATGCAGAACCAATTCTTCTATGATGGATTAACATAATAGTATCAATACATAATGGACAATGCAGCATGAGGAGTTGCGGGAGAAAAAACAACCGAAGAAATATATGAAATCTTTAAAATGTTGGGGGCAATTCTCAACAAAAGAGCCTTAAGGTAAGAATTGTTAGAGTTCATAAAGTAAGCTCGAATCAAGAACTGGCTATGCAGTTAGTTGAGTTAACAATGGAATGTAACGATGCTAACTACAAGACTACCCCAAACTGTTCCAAATTAAGAGGTATGTGGTATATGTGGAACTTGTGGTCATGAAGCTAATGTTTGTTCGTATTCTTGTAAGGCTTTTGTAGATAGGGAAGAATAAGTGAAGTCACTTAACGGTTTTTGACTAGGGGAGCGAAATGATCCATTTTTAAGCACCTACAATCTTAATTGGAGAAACCACCCCAAATTTTCATGGAAGACCAACAGTCCATCAATGCAACCCTAACCACAATACAAAAAATTTCAGAGGCCAAATTATTTCCAAGGGCAATCTTTAATTCAAAACCCACCATGCAAGTCCTTTTTGGAGGAAAGCTTGAATGTGTTTATTCAAGTAACTACTTAAAATCAAGAAATGAACAATAAAAGATTCGATTCCTTCGAGGCATCTGTGAAGAGGATTAAGATCCAAGTAGGGCAATTCGCTGCTCAAATGCATAATAATCGGCAAGGAAAGTTGCCTAGTCAACCTGAGCAAGTCTAAGCATTTACTATTCTGAGAAGTGGAAACGTGACTGATAACCATATTGAGATTCTTTCTAATCTATCTAATGCTGCTAATCAAGAGGAGGAGAGCCTCATAAGAGAAAAATATGAGCAGAAGGAGGTAAGTAATGCACATGAATCTTCTAGTCACATTAAAAAAGGTGAAAAACTTAAGCATGACACTAAGGACAATGAAGAACAAAAACTGCATAAAAAGACGAATCCTTATAGACCACCAATTTCGTATTTAAGTTGTCTTAAGAAATCAAAATGAGATGAGTAGTTTTCATACTTATATTACATGCTTTCTAAGGTTAACATTAATCTACCCTTGTTATATGTGATTAGGAACATTCCAGATTATGTGAAGTTCTTCAAGGAACTAAGCACCAAGAAACAAAAGTTTGGGTCCAACGAGAAAGTGATAGTTTTGGAAGTAGTAAGTGCAATTCTTCATCATTAATTACCGCCAAAACTAAAAGATCCAGGGAGTTTTATTGTGAAAGTATCAATGGGTAATGGGGATGAATTAAGGGTATGCTTGATCGTGGAGCGAGTATAAACCTTATGTCTCACTCTATTGATGAGAAACTAGATCTCGGATAGTTAAGACCTACCAATATATGCTTACAATTAGTTGATAGGTCAATTTGTTATTTGAAAGTAATAATGGAAGATGTATTCATAAAATTTGGAGGATTGATTTTCCCTGTAGACTTTGTTGTCTTAGACATTGGGGAGGTTAAACAATAAGGGACGGAGCACACGATGCTCCTAGGGAGGTCTTCTATAGCCACTACCAATATTTTGATTGATATGAAGAACAAAAAACTGAGCATGACTGTTTTGGGAGAAACAGTAAAAAATTCAATTTTTATTGTTAAACACATTCCTACTACTACTATTTATTAAGAATGCTCTCTTGTTGATCAATTTAATTCTGCAGACCTTGATTTTGCATTGTAGGCAGAAGAAGAAAAGAGTTTGGGCTTGGTGAAAGAAATTGATAAGTTTCGTCAATTGTAAGATGATGTAACTACAGGAGAGGTTGGCAAATTCTTAGAGAAAATTCCCAATGAAGAGAAGAAAATAGTGGAATCAATCACTTTGAACGATCCACCTTAAGCGTGATGGTTGAAGTGTCCACCTAAAAGACATTAAAGGGGCATTAAATAGGAGGCAACTCAAATAATTTCTGTTTATTTTCAATTAGTTATTTGTTATTCCTTTTTAGTGAAACTCGAATTAATCTGTTTGCTTTGTGTGCAGGCCTACTTTTCAATCTTTTCTATTTGTCTTCCTCATAGCTATTCTCCACTCCTCGATATAGGATGTCATGCTCCATAATGCATCAATGTAGCCACCACCCACACTTTCGTATCGTATTTCTATCCTTATTCTTTTATTATTTTTATTACTCGACAGTTTAATGTCTTTTAGTTTAATGCTTGTCCTTATTCGTGTTATTTTGTGTCTTAGATCCCTCTTTTACTTTTTTGTATCATATTAGGAACAATGTGATATTTAAGTGTAGGGGGAAGTATTAGTTAAAAAATATATATTATTTTTTATAATTGTGTGTTTATTTCCCCCCATTTAATAGTTAGAGATGTATGGTCATTAAATAAACTAGATCTAGATTAGAAATACATAATATGAGTGAATGAGTATACTTGCATTCTTAAGCTGATTGACTTGGATTTCGATTAAAGGGACAATAACTTTTTGTGATAGATGAATGACAATTTTCATTTGGTAAGAATTTGAGCCCTTTCGAAATATTTAACACTAAATTCAAGTATTCTTTATTGAGAGTATTTTTTCATGATTAAGGAACTCTAGAACTTGCCTGCAAATACTAGTTAAGATCTTACAATCTTATGCAAACATTGAAATGATGAAAGTAATTAGGATATACCCTTTTTGCTTAAAAAGTCATCGTAATTTTATCTTAAGTAAGCCCCCTCTGAGCTTAACATGAACCATTTCTTCTTTAAACCCAAAATGTGAGCCTCAACCTTGATTAGTTAACTTTTTCATCATACTTACTATAAGGAAAAATTGAGCATTTGAATGGGTATGATTGGGTTTAGGAAATAATTGCTTAGTGTGGGGGAATCATAGGACTATAGTTGGTTTATGAGTTAGGAATGAGTATGGTTGTAATAATTTGAATCTCTCCTCTACATTTTACCTCTTCTAAACTTAATCTTGTTCTCAAGAAAATAATAACAATAAAGAAAAGAAAAAGGAAAAGAAAAAAGGAAATAGAAAAAGAAATGAAATGAAAAGATAACCAAAACAAATGAAAAGAAAAGGAGAGATATAAAAAGGGGAGTGCTAATCTTGTTAACTTGAAAGGAACTAATTGAGTGTTTTATGCTTTATTGTTTGTATTACTTTAAAAGCTCAATTTGTTCAGTGGTTTTAAACTGTGATTTTCATTTTTCCTACCCTTAACCTGACCCTATTATAACCAAAATAAAGATCTTCGAATTGATGTTTGTGTTTGATATGAGTGGTGGAGATTTGATTCTTAAGTAAGCCTATGGTAGATGCCTCACATGAAATGAAATATGAGTGAATATATCCTACCTTTGAATACTTAAGAGGATGGAGAGTGTAGGAGTGAGTGTGTATCACAGATGTTAATGGTTCTTTGAATTCAAGTACTTGTTGATTTCGGCTAAGCATACCAAGAATAGTTTATTTATGGAATATTATGAGTTTCAAGTTCTCAGGTTATGTTTATTGAAATGATTGGTGATATCTTTGACTATTATTTGTTAAAATTGTTTTTATTGTTTACTCTTTTATAGTCTAGTGTTCTTTATTTTGCTTGAGGAGAAACATAGTTTAGTGTGGGGAAATTGTTATGTCTAATTTCTATTGATTTTGCTTGCATTCATAACTTGATTTTGGTTACAAATTCTTACACTTTTAATCCAAATATGAATAAATTGAGTGAAAATGGTCTTGCATGTTGCATAAAGGTTGAAGGGAATGTTTTATGAATTTTGCGTGAAAAATGATAGGTAATGTAAATTGTGTGTTAAAAAAATGGTAACAAAAGTGTCACCACCGTGACAAGCTTAGTCATAGTGGTGACTAGCCCATACGGGGTGACAAACATAGTTACTCCGTGACTACTCCTTTACACTCACTTTGAGTCTAGCACATGTAGGTTTTGACAGCGCAATAACCCTACAACCTTAAACCTATACTCGTGTTATAAATAGAAAAGAATGAGGCAAAAAAAGGGGCTGAAACTGAGAGGATGGCGGCACATCCTGAACTTATTCGGGACATGACAGCGCGTCGTAACACTAGTTAAAATAAAAACTAGACTACTATTATAGAAGTGGTGAGTCTAAGTTAATCCCATAGAGGGTGTGTGCAAAGTTGTTGAAATGAATTAACGTGAGTTTAGGTTAAGGGGTTTTGGATTTTTTCAAACTAGAAAATAAAAAGAAACTAGACTAATAAAAACAAATTAAAGAAAACATACGAAAAATGATAAAAGTGGGGAATTCAGTAGGGACTCAGTTTTTTAGTTTAATATTGACCTACACCCTAATTAAACATATTTCATTGATTTGTTGTTCTCAAACCTCTCCTAGCAACTATGAATTGTGGGTTAATAATTAACCCGAGTTTTCTCTTAGGTAATATTTAATCAAGATACGGTCCTTAATTAAACCTAACTATGGAATAACTTAGGATACGATCTTTAGATCCAATTAGACAGTAGCTTTATGAATTAGGAAAATCGATTAATTAAGGCAATAATCACATACGATGTGTCATTTAACCTAGGTCATGTTATCCCTAATAATTACAAATCATTAGTCGCTATACATAAATTTCAACACAACAATTACTAATTATATAAAAATTTTAGCAATGAATATTCAAAAAAAAATTTAATGAACGCATCAAAATCATCATTTCATAATACCCAATGTGTTCATACGTAAATAATCGAATAATAACGAGAATAAGATTATCTATACACAAAACCCAAATTAATTAACATAAGATAACATAATCAATTTCTAATAATAGAAAGAAATGACAAAGCGGTGAAATACACTTAAGCCGAGTCGTGGGCGTCAATGTCACCTCTGAACTGACATTGGGACATCTAGCCCTTCATTGGACTCTCTTAAAAAAATGTCTCAGCCCTTACGTTGAATAACCCAGCTAAACCCTCCTGTAGCGCCTCTCTCTTTCTCTATCTCAAGCTACAGCTAATATTCTGATTTTATGAATTAATTTCTAGTTCACTAGTACTGTTCACTCATTTAAAATCTGCCTATCTCTGCGCTGTCATTTTCTATTTAAAAGGCTCCCTATATCTATGTTGAACGCAAACATTTCAATCTACTGCTGCATCGTTTCAGCCTTCTTCTAATAGCATCTTGCATGTCATTTTTTAGTCCCATTGTTGTTGGCGTTCTCTTCCTCTTTTACTGTCATTTTGCTTAATTTTTGCTGCTTTTTCATCATGTTGCATGGGTTGTCTCTTGAAATTTTCATGCATAACTTTTGTGCTTCTTTGTCGTAAGCAACTTTAATTTATTTTCTTTGTGTTTTCATTTCTTATATTCCTCTTGTCTTTATTTACTTTAATCTTCTTCTTGCTCCAAGAAAACAATTGAATGTAAATCTTCAGAAAATGACCCAAATTTCGTGCTTTCGACTCACTTTAACTTCTTTGCTTTCGAATTGTGCCTAAAATCACATATTAGTCAAAGTGAGTATCTTAAGCAATTTCATGTCATTAATCGCTAAGTGTTATTAGTCGCAAGGTTACGTACACTAAGTTTTAATATTTATAACCTTGGTAATTTCTGTAAGCGCACGGGTCATTCGTATAGTACCTAAGATATCGACTCCATAAGGAGGGAAGTCTAGTCCTAAAATCTAAGGTTGTACTAACTACAATAATTCCAAATAAATAAACTAATGCAGAAAATAAATCAATCAAACAATTAATTTCAAGATTAAATTGCAGAAATCTAAACAAGTAACAAATCATACAACCCAATCCAAAAATCAACCTAGAAATTACTAAGAGAGAGAAACGAATTTTTAATCCAAAATTAACAAAAATCTAACTGATTATGCAATTATCGAATTAATGGGTCTAGATAGTCCTATGGTAGATTACTCTCTCTCGAGTTATAATCCTTAACCCTAATTGATAATCCCTAATTTAAATTATAGAATTGAGATCTCTCAATTCACAATTGACCCAAAACCTAAATTAGTTCTAAAATTGTCTAATAACCTACCGAGAACCTATGCTTGATCTCTCGTTATACGATTCTACTAGTTTGATTCAATTATCTTCCTATCAAATTACCCAACTATCGTTAGCCTAATTTGATTATTTTTACTCAGTTCACCCTCTCAGTTTATTGCCGAATTATTACGAATAGATATTGAATCACAATTAAATCAATAAAAAAACAATCAACCAAACTTTATTAATCTAAAGGACCAAAAACCCGAAGGTGAGTTTAGACATGAATCAACACTCAACAATAGTTAATTTCAATAATCATCCCAATTTCACACATTCTTAAAATAGAAATAAAAATAGAAATACTGTTGGAATGGATTTGTGGAGGCAGTGACTGCAGGAAACTACCTGTTTCGGGAAGTATGTCGCATCCGGCTTCGTCTCCTTGACTCTCTTCCTTCATCTCCTTCCTCAATCTCTCGATAATTCTCTAGTTTTTTTCAGAAAATGGCTGACGTGAATGCTCTCTTTTCAGACTCTCCAAGATTGCTGGTTTTATCCCTTTATGATGTATTTATACTTTGGATGTCCTAGGTTTAAGTCGGGGTTAAAACGGTTCTAAAAATCTTGCGAAACTCTAGTTTTTGCTTCAGCCTGACGCAGGCCTGCCTGTCACCATCTTAGGGTATGTTTTTGGCCCGAAACTCTTTACAACTTCTCCGTTTTTTGCCATTTACCCTAAAACACTAACAAACACATCAAGGGACCTAAAAAATATAACAATTAAGCTCAAAGACTTATACTAACCTATAAAAATACTTAAACACATAAATTAACACAATTAAACCATAAATACACACTCAATACTTAAATTCACACTAAATGCCTAACAAATTACACCCTAAAATACAATGCAAATCACAACTATCAGTTATGGAATAATTTCATAATCAATTAAGAACTTATCAGGACATTCTAGGACACAAAGAAGATAGAGAAAAAGAAGATGGGGAAGAGAGGAGAGAACAAAGAGTAGTTGGGTGAGCAAAAGAAGAAGAATAGCAAAGAGGTGGAAGTAGTGTGAGTCTTCGATCATCTGGGTGAGAACCAAGTAGAAGTAGAAGCCAATAGCTAATGTAGAGAGCTTGGGAGTGGCAGGAGATTACTGTAACTCCCTCATCCGAACACTTGTTTTCTCATTTTGTTACATCTTTTGCAGTACTTCTCTATTGTTTTACTAAACTTACTCCTCTGTTAGTTGATAGACTCATACTCTGTTAGTTATTGATAGTTCATTTCGGTATTTACTTGGTTTATTCCTTTAATACTTCTCATATACTGATAAACATGGGATTGAAGTATATTTAAATGATGAATCTTGTTATTCCTAGAATGGGCTGATCAGTTTTTCTTGAGGATTAATGTAGCTATTTTAGTTAAATAAGCATGATTAAAGGAATAAATTATTGTCTTATGTTTGTTATAGTTTTTGAACTGAATGGATGTAAAAGCATGATCAAACTTTGCATCATTTTGGTATTAAACAAAGGAACAAGAGAAGAAGTTTAATATGGAACAATGAACTATAGATGCTTAGGTTGAGAATTAGAAATATATTAACTTAAGTGGGTAATTATTAGTTAAGTTTAATAATTAATTCGGATAATAACTTGTCAAATTCGAAAGTTAGATTTAGTTCATTATTCAAGTTGATCTTAGAACCCAACTTTTAATTTTAATAAGACAACTATCCAATCGTTTCCCTTTAATCATACATAAGCGATTAAATTAGTGAAATTAATTCTCAAGGGTTTTCCACTTCGATTAATCTATTTGTTTTTTTCTAGTTAAATTAGTTTACTTCTTAGTTTAATTTTGTGATTTTCTTTAAAGCCTTCACTTAACAAATCAGGATAGAATGTTTAGGATTTCATCTGTTTTTATTTGTTCAAGGTTAATTTGAGTGGACCAATTTCACCTCCATGGGAAACGACCCTGGGTAATCAACTACAACTACCTCTTATATTTACGAGTAGGATAACCTAGGCATTTTTAAAACTTATTTTGGCATAATAGTGTCTAGAACATCATGATCATCCAAATATTCAGGAATGTCAAAATGGTTTTAACTAATTTATCTGTGTATCATTTTTTCATATAATTCAATTCTTTCATCATACAATGTTTCGATTAGACATAAAGCATGGAATTAATGTCTACTTTAATTTGAGTTTAATCATATTAGTTCTCTACCATTAACTATTGATTAAATTAATGACATTTGTAAACTATTTACAAAGTGTCATTCCACTTTGTCCAAGGATTTCCCAAAACAATATTAATCGATTAGAATAGAACATTCTCCCTAATTACTTTAGAGTGATGAATCTTATCTTGATCACTCATTTACCTTCATCTAGTTCATACTACATTTAGTGACTACTGACTGAATGACCTATGATTAAAATAGGTCATACGTAGTATCAAAACATAGCAATCCATATACAAGCTAACTTTGGAGACCTAAGTCAAAGAATCATTTATACAATCATCGCAATGAGAATTTCTATAGATATAAAAATAATGTTCCAAATAGATTTCTTATATCAGTTAAATGAACTTCTTCTCTAAGAAGTGCCCACACTTTTGTTTAAGTATCTCCATACTTTAGTCTATGAGATCGACTACTTTCTTCATAAGAAAAAACTTTCTATTAATGCCTAGTCTTAATAGAACAATGATTAGGAACAATTTAGGAATAATATAAATGCAATATGAATCTCATAATTAAAATCTCACTATAATTTTATTTATAATGTATAATTATTCCATGGATTTTATCATATACCTAAATGTGTACAAGATAAAGAATGTCTTTAAATTAGTTTGCCACTAAACTACAACCATTCGATTGGCTATAGAGCATAAATTAACAATTTTCACCTTGCACTAAGCTAATCGTTTAAGTATCTTATACCATATCAATATATGACGATTATACTGCTGTTGGGACAATGACTTAATGAGAGAATTCTACAAGTTTCTCTATAGTGAGCACTTGCTTAAATCTTATAACTTTCATCTTAATTATCATCAAGAAAATTTGTTTAAATACATCCTTTGATATTTGATGAGACCTCAGCTCCTTTTGCATGCTCAATGGCTCTAATGTTTCATAAGACATTATTGTCTTAAACAATATAAGAAACTATGTCAAGTTCACTAAAGAACTTATTGATCCAATTAATCACAGCTAGATGAAAATTGTATTATGACTTAATTAACAAATATTGCTATATTGGAACCTTTCAAATCTTGAATAATATTGTTCTTAAATAAAATAAACCTTAATTAGGATTTACATTTAAAATAAATATCCTTATCTCTTTAAACTCAAATATCAACTCATACATAGAATAATAAATATCTTCAATACTTCACTAGTATTTGATATCTCAAATACTAGTGAAGTATTGAAGATATTTATTATTCTATGTATGAGTCAAATACCAAACATCTTTAGTACATTATCTTTAGACTTGGACTTAGAATAGGTGAACAACTTCCAATATATCTTTATAGATCTAATTCCCAGATTTAAGATGATACCTTTTCATATCCAATAAGAGTTATTCTTGGATAATTATATTTCCAACATAAAAAATAGAATTGTTATTCTCTATGAGCATTCTGTCTCCACATACTCTCACTAAAGAGGACAACTATACTCCCATTAACATTCTTATAGAAATGATACATCCACACTCATCTCCAAAATAAACTCCTTAAGATCAACAAGAAAGTGAATCTTTTAATATTTCGTAGTCTATCAACTATATGTCAAATGTATCAATAAAGGCATAAGTTCCAATTGGATGTACTGTCATGAGATTTGAACTTTTTAAATTTCATCTTACTCCCACTACCTATCTTGAGAACTATTCTCCTGTAAGTATATATTGAAACAAACAATTTGTTTAACAGGTTTTAAAGATTATATCCAACATTTAGATGTCTCATAACCTTTTATTATCTAATGTAGTTCTAGATTTAATAGATAATGTATGCTTCAACTAAGCATCACATTCTTGAATCATTAGCTTTGACTCTTTTAAAGAAATAACATTCCATATTTAACATGAAATCTTACTGATTAATTTAATTGGAACTATAGAAGGTAAGTCATTATACTAGGCATAGTTATAAGAAAAATACTATTACATTATACAATATCTCATATGGTATTTTCTTTTCATAAATCCATTATCTTATGAAATTTTATTGTGAAGGTATTTACCAAAGAATCTCATTCCTTATAGATAATCAAAAATTTAAAACTTATCACAATGATCTCATCGAAGTGCTTCAGTATTTTCAATGCTTAATTTCTACTTAGATTTAAACAATTTAACCATTACAAAATTTTAAATAAACATTTTATTTAATACATATGATATATCACATATAATCATTACTAAGATAATGAAATAAAAGTATCATCTTTTTATGAATTATTATTCCAACCAATACATTAGAAGTATAAGATTTAACAATTCAATACCGTTATCATTCTTTCACCAAAGATTGATTTGGTTATTCTTTTTCACAGATTCATAATTAAAACGATACAAATACCCTTGTATGTAACTTTATCATTCTCGTTATGTTGATTTATCCTACATGGATTAAAAAGATAGTCTCGATTATCTAACTTTGTATTATTACCATTTATGTTAAACATAAGTCTCTGTTAATCCAGCCCATGCAAACTGTTTGTATAAAATTGGATCAACTACTTTTACTTAACAATTTATTTCTTATCATACTTTGAACATTATAATAATGTTCAATCCAAGTTCAGTATTAAATACTCATAAACATGAACTAAAAACACTTGTGATCTCTATCATATATAGGCAAGTAAAGTTATGTAATCATTTTCTTCTCAAGATAACTATTATCATTCTACAGCAAATGCCCTTATTTGATTCTAGTTATTGATATTCATAATCTAAAATAATACTTTCAACTCTTTGGAAAAATTAAAATATAATAAATTCATTGATTCCTAAATGAATTAAATTCTTACTCCAAATAGGAAATTATTTTGATTTGAAAACTATTTCTAATTATCTTGCCTTATTTAACAAATTTTAATTGAAACAATTTTCAATAAATTATGCATCTTACTTATTATAAATTAGAAAACTCCCTTTCTCAAAATCGTACAAGTAACATATTGTAATCTAATTAGAAAAATATTTTTAATCTAATTAGAAATTACTATTCTAATCTCTTTAGAAATAATTTTCCTTAATTAGAAAACTATTTTCTAAAATTAAAAGGAAACTACTTTCAAAATTAAATAAAACACTTTTAAATTTAATTAAGAAAGTCATTTATATTACTTATTTAGATATTGATTTCTTAATTAATTAGAAAATATTTCTTTAATAAATTAGAAAAATAGTTTTCAAAAATATTTAAAAATGCATATTTTTAATTAATAAATGAAAAAACTTTTCAAATTTTAAACTAGAAAAATACTTTTTCCTTAAAATCAAGAAACTTATTATTCACAAATCAAGAAACAATTTCTAAATAAATTGAATATTAATTCTCTAAAAAATATCATAAATTTAAATTATCTCATTCATATTTAAATAAATAAATTTAATTAAGAATCACTTTTCTTAATTACTTAAGAAAACAACTTCTTAATTTTAAGGAGTCTGGTTGAAAATAATTAATTAGGAATCAATATAATTACTAATCTTAATCATATTAGTAAAAAAATTATCTTAGTTTTGGAATTGATTTAGTAACTAATTTAATTTAATAATTCAACTTTTAAAAAATTAATCTAAATTTCAAAACATTCCTTAAAAATCAACCATTTGAAAAACAATTAGAAAATTCTTTTTCAAAATTATTAGAAATTTAAACTTGCTTAATTCTAATTAAATTAAAATAAAAGGTTAAAACCTATAAAATAGTATTGTTAGGTGCAAGCTGGGCACACACCAGCATATTTTTAGTCTAGTGTGTGCATTGTACGCGCTAGGTAATATCTATCCCCTAGATACAGTAAAACCTCTATAAATGAATATTTTTGGGACCTGAGAAATTATTATCTTATACGGAGTTATTAATTTATCGA
>JAOTAY010000006.1:16910537-16924839 GCA_025629805.1 Erythroxylum baracoense
TTCCAATTCAATTCCAATTTTTCTCCAAAATTCCAATGGCTCAATTCAAAAATTCTTAAATTCATATGTCTAAGTTTTCAGTGCCATTGGACAGTCATTTCCTCTACCGGTAAACCCTTATTCTGCCGCTTGGCAGTTTTCCTAGTCCGAAAACGACCCCGAAAAATTTCCGAAAAATTTCTAAAATTCTCTAAAAATTAGAAAACCTAAATGACCCTCTCCAACACAAATTTTACACACACAAAGCATGTTTTTCAAAATTCACATTTATTCATAATTATACAGAAAAAATGTCATGAATGCATGTACAGTCATTTACATGTGCAAAATTCCCTATTCATGTGCATATATGAATGCATGAGCATAGCAATACAATTTTAAACACTCTTAACCCGTTCCAAATTACTATTTTACCCTTCCCATTGGTGAGGGGATGTTACATCGCAATACTCCTAGGGTAGCCTTTTACGACCATTACCAATAACTTGATTGATGTGAAGAACAAAAAATTGAGCATGTCTATTTTGGGAGAAATAATAGAATTTTCAATTTTTAATGTTAAATACATTCCTACTACTACTACTATTTGTGAAGAATGCTCTCTTGTTGATCAATTTAATTCTACAGACCTTGATTTTGCATTGCAGGAAGAAGAAGAAAAGAAGTTGGGCTTGGTGAAAGAAATTGATAAGTGTTGTCAATTGCTAGACAATGCAAATGAGGGAGAGGTTGGCAAATTCTTGAGGAACGATCCCAATGAAGAGAAGAAAATAGTAGAATCAATCACTCTGAGTGATCCGTCTTGATCATAACGGTTAAGGTGTCCAGCTAAAGGACATTAATAAAGAGCTAAATGGGAGGCAACTCCTATAATTTTCAATTATTTTTCAGTTAGTTGTTTGTTATTCCTTTTTAGTGAAACTCAACTTAATCTGTTTGCTTTGTGTCCACAGACCTACTTTTCAATATCTTCTATTTGTCCTCCTCGCAACTGTTCTCTACTCCTCAATGTAGTATGCCATGCTTATTGCCATGTTTCACATTGAATCGACACAGCCACCACCCACACTTTACTATCATATTTTTATCCCTTTTCTTTTTTTTATTTTTACTGCATGTTAGTTTAATGTCTTTTAGTTTTAATATTTGTCTTTGTTCATGTTATTTTGCATTTTAGATCCCTCTTTTACTTTTTTATATCACATTAGGAACAATGTGATATTTAAGTGTGGGGGAGTATTAGTTAAAAAATTATTATTTTATGTGATTGTGTGTTACAGTAAAAATAATAAAAAGAAAAGGAATAAAATATGATAGTAAAGTTTAATGTCTTTTAGTTTTAATGTTTGACTTTGTTCATGTTATTTTGCATTTTAGATCCCTCTTTTACTTTTTTGTATCACATTAGGAACAATGTGATATTTAAGTGCAGGGGAGTATTAGTTAAAAAATTATTATTTTATGTGATTGTGTGTTTGTTTTTTCCCATTTAATAGTTAGAGATGCATGGTCATTAAATGAACTTGATCTGGATTAAAAATGCATAATATGAGTTAATGAGTATACGTGCATGCTTAGGCTGATTGAATTGGATTTCGATTAAAGGGACATTAGTTTGTTGTGATGAATGAATGACACTTTTCATTTGGGAAGAACTTGAGCCCTTTTGAAATATTTAATACCAAATTCAAGTATTCTTTGTTAAGAGTGTTCTTTCATGATTAAAGAACTCTAGAACTTACTTGCAAATACTAATCAAGATCACATAGTCTTATGCAAATATTGAAATGATGAAGGCAATTAGGATATACCTGTTTTGCTTAAAAAATCACTGTAATTTTACCCTTAATGAGCACCCTTTGAGCTTAACATGAACCATTTCTTCTTTAAACCCAAAATGTGAGCATCAACCTTGATTATTTAACTTTTTCATCATACCTACCATAAGGACAAATTGAGCATTTGAATGAGTATGAATGGATTTAGGGAATAATTGCTTGAATAAGAGTGGGGGAATCATAGGATATAGTTGGTTTTTGAGTTAGAATGAGTATGGTTATAATAATTTGTATCTCTCCTCCACATTTTACCTCTTCTAAACTTGATCTTACTCTAAATAAAAAATAATTAAAAAATAAAAATAAAAAATAAAAAGAAAAAAGAGAAATTGAAAGGGAAAAAGAAGGAGGAGAAGATAGCAGAAAGTAAAAAGAAGAGGAGAGACATTAAAAAGTGAGTGCTAATCTTGTTAAAATGAGAGGAAAAATTGAGCGTTTTATGGTTAATTGTTTTGTATTATTTTAAATGCTCAATTTGTTTTGTGGTTTTAAACTGCAATATTCTTTTTTCCTACCCTTATCTTGACCCCATTACAACCAAAATAAAGACCTTTGGATTGATGTTTATGTTTGATATGAGTGGTGGAGATTGGATTGGTAAGCAAGCTTATGGTAGATGTCTTACATGAAATGAACGATGAGTGAATATATATCCTACCTTTAAATGCTTGAGAGGATTGTGAGTGGAGTGAGTATGTATCGCACTTGTTAATGGTCTTTGAGTTGAAGTAGTTATTGATTTGGCTAAGCATGCGGATAATAGCCTGTTCATAGAGTATTATGAGTTTCAAGTGCTTAGGTTGTGCTTATTGAAATGATCATTGATATCTTTGGCCATTATTTGGTACAATAGTTGTTTTCATTGTTTGTCCTTGTATAGTCTAGTATTCTTGATTTTGTTTGAGGACAAACATACTTTAAGTATTGGAAAATTGTTGTGTCTAATTTTGTTGAATTTTTCTTGCATTCATACCTTAATTTTGGTTACAAATTCTTGTGTTTTTAATCCAAATTTGTGGTGAGTTGAGTGAAAATGGTGTGAATTTTGCATGAACATTAATTGGATTGTCTTATGAATGTTGCATGGAAATTAGAAGAATTTTGCATGAAAATAGGTGTGACATGTTAATTACATGTCACACACATTAATTGCATAATCACACATTTTAATTGCATGGCCATAACTTAATTACATTGTGACGCGTTAATTACATAATCACACCCATAACCATGTAAGTCACGAGTGTGAAACGTGAATTACATGGTCACACCCATGACCACGTAACTCATAAGTATGATAATGGGTTACACCTGTGACCATGGCTGTACAGGGGTGACAATGAGTCACACCCGTGATTGTCATACTCACACCTGTGACTACTTCTTTCCACTCAAGTTTGAAACATGGTAGCTGCAGGGTTGATGGCTCGAAACCCTAAACCTGGAGTCATACTATAAATAGAAATGGAATAGAAGGTAGCGTGGAGACAGATCCCACAAACTCATCCATTAACAAAAAACAGATAGAGAAAAAGAAGGTGAGAAAGCAGAGATCAGTCAGGTGAGGTGAAGAAGAAGAGTAGCAGAGAGTGGAAACAGCTTGAGCATTCGATGATCTAGGTGAGTACCAAGCAAGAGGAGAAGGCGAGAGCCAATGCATAGAGCATGAGAGCATAGGAGACCACTGCAACTCACTCATCTGATCTTTGTTTGCTTACTCTATTCTTCATTTGTAGCATTATTTCTCTATGTTTTACTTTTTTGTTGTTAACTGAACTTATTACCATGTTAGCTTAACTGACTGATGCTCTGTAGCTTTTGATAGTTCATTTGGTTATTAACTTAGTTTGTTACTTTTATACTTCTCTTATACTGATAAAGATGGGATTGAAGTATATGAAGATGAAGTATCTTGTTATTTCCATGATGGATTGATCTCTTTTTCTTAAGCATTAATGTAGTTATTTTAGTTAAATATGCATGATTAAGGGACTATGTTGTTATCTTATGTTTGCTATAGTTTCTGAACTGAATGGATGTAATAGTATGACCAAACTTTGCATCATTTTTGTATTAAACGAATGATCGAGAGAAGAGGTTTAATATGGAATGAGAAGCTATAGATGCTTAGGTTAAGAACTAGAAATATATTAACTTAAGTGGTAATTAGTAGTCAGGTTTCTATAATTAATTCAAGTATAACTTGTCAAATACGAAAGTTAGAATTAGTTTATTATTCGAGTTGATCGTAGAACCCAACTGATAATTTTAGTAAGACAATTACCTAATCATTTCCCCTTAGTCATGCATATGAGATTAAATTAGTGAAATTAATTCTCAAGAGTTTCCCAGTTCGATTAATCTATTCATTTTTGCTTCCAGTTAAATTAGTTTACTTCTCAGTTTAATTTTGTGATTTTCTTTAAAGCCTTCACTCAACAAATCGGGATAGAACGTTTAGGATTACAACTTTTTTTTGTTCAAGGTTAATTTGAGTGGACCAATTTCACTCTGTAGGAAGCAATCCTAGTAATCAAATACAACTACCTCATATACTTACGAGTAGGATAGCCTAGGTATTTTTAGAACTTATTTTGGGCACAACAATCATAAGCATGGATAAGGCCCAGAAGAGATTGGAAGGGAATTTCGATGAAGTAGTTAAGAACCACGTCTTTTCTATTCACATCTAGAAGTTCAAGTGGGCCAATGGCTAATTCATTATATATAAAAAGTGTGGGGAGCCTATTGATCTTTTAAAAATAGCAAGAATTCTCATGAAAGTATTTAGTGATAGTTGCATTTTTGTTTGATTAATAATAATAAATGCATACTTACAAGTACCATAGGTGCATGAATAGGGTGTTAATATTTTGATTGATATGTATATTCAAATCAAAGAACTTAAATATGAAAGGAATAAATTAGTATGGCACATTTTGAATGAATTGTGTTTGAGGTTAAGCTAATTCCATAAGATTTGAAGCCATTGTACCATTATTGTATTATTGCATGAATGTGTGATTATGTGTTTATGTGTTTTGAATTGTTTGTATTTTTAGTTTTGCTTAAGGACAAGCAAAGGTTTAAGTGTGGGGATGTTAATAAGTGTAAATTATACTATATTTTGCTAGGTGTTTAAGTATATTTTTAAGTGTTTCTTAGATGATTATCATGTGTATAGGCTTATAATTGCGCTATTGTTAGTGTTTTTATGTATTCTAAATGTTTGTGAGCTTTAGAGCAAGAACGTGATCTTAATTTTATGTTTCATAAGGTGTTCGATGTGTTTATGAGTGTTGCAAATAAGATAATTGAAGAACAAGGAAGATTTGAAGCAAATTAGGGAGACACGACCATGTATGTCTTTTAGCTAGTGTAAAATCGTGAATTGGAGACTTTTGAGCTATACATCGTTTGATACATTATTGCATATCAGACTGTGTATCTACCAATGAGTGAAACAACGAATTTCAGCTTTTCCAACTCACGAGTCTTTTTGGTCTTTTAAGGTTTCAAGGCTATTTTTGTAATTGAATAAAATGCGAAAACCCTAAAAACAACCCTATGACCCTAAAATACTATTTAAGAACGTGAAAGGCACAAAAAATGTATCAACCATCATGAAAAAGTGGATCAAAGTGGGAGATTAAGACCATCATTAGAAAATTCTAACTTTCTAGATCAAGGAGTAAATAAAGTTTTCATTCCTTTTCCCTTATTTCTTTCTTTATTATTGATGTGTAATTGGATTTCCAAGATGTTAAACATGTTCATAAGTTTCTATATTCCATATTATGGTTTATTCTGAATTTATTTTATGAACTTGATTATTATTGATTCAATACAAAATTATGATGTTGTGATAATTGTACATTTCATACTTTGATAGTAAATCAAGATAGTGAGTCAAAAGTAATATGATTAAATTACACAACGAGAAGTCATGTGATTATCAAATCAACTATCATTTGAAGATAGACCTTGTGTGAGAACTTGATTATTCAATAGATAGCTTCAAATCTAATTGAAAGCGTTAGGAAAGTTTTGTGAACCTATAGGTTGCAACATCTAAATTTTTCGAATTTAATTAGGGTTAATTGGTAAGGTCTTGAAAGAGAGTAATCAATACATCAGGAAATCTAGGATCAATACATAATTGGATATAATTGGATCAATCATAGTTAAGGAAAGAAAATAGTGAAAGAATAAATCCTAAGCATTCATCCTTGATCAACCTTAATTATTTGTTTATTTGCTTGTGTTATTTACTTTTTTTAATTTCCTTTATTATTTTTTATTGAAATCATATTCTACTATCTTAAACAAAGTTAGGTTCAAATTGTTTTATTTATTTCCTCGTACGATCAATACCCTTCGATACTACAAGATATGATCCGTATATTTGTAGGTATTGAGAGTTTTATTGGATATAAAACTTGGTCAACAAATCTCTTGAGCAATACTCCTACTATAAATTTATATGGGAGTCAAATATTGAACCTGTTAACTCCTTCATATTATGGTTGTCATCTCTGCGAAGGTTCGGTTCAAGAGACAAGCTAAAATTTGATGTTCCTGATGTAAAATATGCCCTATATGAAAATTCACTGGAGACACATGATCATCTATTTTAACTTGAATTAGAATAACCGGACTTGTATGGATATAATGACGTGGGCAGCTAAGGTGAAATTGAATGTGAAAGGCGATGATAAGATTTTCAAGGCTGGTTTTGCTCTTTAGTTCATTACATATGGAGAATTGGGAATGCTAGAACTTTTGGTGATGCTAAGGCTCACTGGGATTATAACTTGCGAAGGATATATGACCAAGCTCAGACACGTTGCTTTGATAAACTCATACAAGGACTTGATCACAAGAAGGATGAAAATTAAACCAAACTTATGAAGCATGGCTATTACACTTCCACGTTCTCTATTTATCTGTTTTGTAACTGTAGTTGATTGACTCCAAAATCAATTGGAGTTGTTTGTTGCTCTTGTAATTAATGAATTCATGAGAAAGGGTGGTTAGGACTATGCATTGAGCTCAGATTTACATTTTTTTCGCAAATCTAAGCTCATGGGCAAAAGATGCACATGATGTCCAAACCCGTAAATAAACTGGACAGTCACTATTGCCAAAAAAAGCATCAGCCAAGTCCGTCATTGAAGGCCATAAACAAGCAAGGCACCTACTGCACCAACACCAGCCAGCAGACCAATAACCACTCCAATTGGAGGCAATCCACCACCAATTGCTTTTCCAGTATTGACATCGTACCTAGCAAACCTCTTTTTGGGTGCTCTACACTGTGGACAAACATATTTATCCGGCTGCAGAATTTGAAAGAACGAGAAGATAAGAATGGCATTTGATGGGAATATACTTATCAAGTGATCAATTGATGATGTATATTTGAACTGTTTTTCAATTCTTGACAAGTTTTCTGTCCTTAAATCAAAAAAAAAGAAAAAAGACAAACATACCTGTTCTTCAAATGGTTTTGTTAAGGTGTATATGTATCCACAATCAAGACATATGTGAGTAGCTCTGGCCTGCGGAACAATTTGCACCGTTAGTATCTAGGAGAATCAGTAACCACTGTTCCTCATTCGAAGCCAGGACAATCAAATACTTATCATTAAAGCATCCTTGCCTTCTGAGCCTCAGTTAACTTCCTTCCAAACCGAGGAGGAGCTGGACGCTTCGGAAGTCGTTTCACATCTACATCTGCACCTCTGCATGGCAGTAAAGATGGAGGAGATGAATGCAAAGTTTCTCTTTTGAAATGAACAAATTGGAGCGGAGATCTTAGTTCACCATCTTATCTTTATTCATCTGATGTTCACCATCAGCCTATCTATATAAATATAGGGTAAAATTTTTACAGCCAAATTTACTAGTCTCTACGAAAAGTCCAATCGCAGGACAGCATATTTGTGCTCGATTTCGATCACATTTTGTAAACAACATGATGTGACTTATCTCCCTAAAGCCTTTACTCCAAGTGCCTCGAGAGGCTTTGTTTTCCTTATCATTTATCTAAAGAACCAGCCTTTTGTCTGTGGCAGAGATTGAATCTCATTTTCTTCAACATTCTGGAACCATGAAGTTTTCATAAAAGGAGAAACAAAAAATTTATTCTCAGCACAGTCAAGATATTTAGACCCAATTTCTCAATGGTAGAACATTTAGTAATCCTGGGAAGACAGTGATGTCGGTGGTATCCAAAGCACTAGAGATGCTATGTTCTAATTTGCAGATATCGAGACATAATGCCTTCCGACCTGCATGGTCCTTACAACTACATTTGGAGAGAAGCAAAAGTGGCTTGTGGAAAAAGAAAGTTCGGGCTTATATTGTTTCAGATCAAAGTTAACAGTGCTTGAAGTTTTCTCCTATTTTCAGTTCATGCAATACAATTCGAGCAATTGAAGTCCCAGTTTTCAATCATGTTAAGCAAGATTCTGTAATTCTTGGGAATCTGTGAGCACAAATGCAAATAAATATTTAAAAGGAATTGGAATGTGTTGAGGTCATGGAAACCTGCTGACAACGAAGTAAACAGATTCAGGCTTTGCTTGGATAGCAGTTTTAGTAAATCCAAGTTTATCAGCAGGCCAAAGTTCATCGCCGAAGAAGCTGCTAGTGTACAGCACTTGGTCTCCTGCTTTAAGCCCTGCTTTTGCTGCATTCCCTCCTCCCTCTACAGCCTAACAAAACACCAATTACGTCATCATTAAGTTTCACAAATGGCTCTTACTCTTTCAGAACCAAGTGCGTCAAATAAGCCAGAGACGTGACTCACAGTGATGACAACACCACCACCAGTCTTTTGACCCAAAGTGAGGCCAAGTGGCTTGTCAACCTCAACCTCAATAGTCTTGGCAGCGCCAGCAGCTCTGGCAGTAATCTGAAGAATCTTTTTTTTCCCAACAAAGCCTCTCTGTTTCTCCGCTAGAAAGAGGTCTGATGAAGAAGCCCTTTTGGAATCCTTAAGTGAAAGGCCTTGGAAGCATGTTCTCTGGAGTAGGAAAGAAATAATATGCTCAAGTCAAAGGCTAATAAAGTTCAGTATAGAAAGAAACTTGGCATAAACTAAGAAGACAAACCTGAAGCTGTGAGGACACAAGAGGTTTGAAAGATGGGGTGGAAGCTGTGGTTTTGTTGGAGTGATTCCTGGTAAGAGCTGCGGAACAAGAGGGGGCACCGGCAACCACAGCAGATGGCATTGTTCACACTCGAACGAGATACAGATGGATGCAGAGACAGATTGAGACGCTGATGAAGAAGTAGTTGTGTTTTAATGAGAATTTAGCTGTTGTATTTGTTGCTCTGCTGGTTGTTGATAAAATTAGAGGACAAAATTGTTGGGCAGATAAGATAGCTAGCCTGTGGCAGGGGAACACGACGGAGTGGCGAGTGTGAGAGCCACGGGACAACGGTGTACCAGTATGCCACTAATCAACTATAAGACTAGATATATGGATTCCACTTACTCCAAAAAAATGAGATATATTATCAAATTTTTAATTATAAAATCAAAATTTATTTATATTATATTATAAAAGCGAAAATGTGATCTCCTCGTAAAGAGTTAAACATGCAAATTGATCGTAGAAGCGATGTGTTATCCTAGAGTAATTGCTCATAATCCAATGGCCTTAGAGTAGCACCTTGATCCACAGTTTCCGTATGTTAAATTTTAATATTTATAACTTCGATAATGCTTCAAGCATACAAATCGTTTGCATAGTATTTAAGGTATCGATCTTATGAGAAGGGTTAATTTAATCCTAAAATTTAAGATTTGACTTAAATTCGCAATAAATCAAAATAACAAACAAAAGCAGAAAATTATTCAATCAAGCAATCAATCTCAAGAATTAAATTCAGAAATTAAAACAACATAGTAAATTACATAAACTAATCAATAATTAACCTAGGAGCTACTAATTGAGAGAAATGGGGTTTTAATTTGACTTTAATGAAAATCTAATTGATTATGAAATTATCGAATTACCGAGTCAAAACGGTCCTAGGTGGATTACTCTCTCTTGAGTTATAATCTTTAACCCTAATTAATAATTCCTAATTAAATTATAGAATTGCAATCTCTCGATTCACAATTTACCCAAAACCTAATTTAATTTTGAAATTTTCTAATAACCTACCGAAACCTATGCACGATCTCTCGATGCACAAATTTAACGGTTTGATTCAATTGTTTATCTATCAAACTACCTAATTCTTGTTAGCCCAATTTGATGATATTCACTCAGTTTACCCTCTCAGTTTGTTATCGAATTCTTAAGAATCGAAATTGAATCACAAATAACTCAATAAAATTGCAATAAATCAAATTTCATTAATATCAAAGACAAATCCCGAAGGTGAGTTTAGACAATATCCTCAACATTCAACAATCTATCATCTTTGGCTATCTCAAATTGTATACAATTGTAAGAATGAAATAAACCAAAAATAGTTCAGAATGGATGATGATGGAGGCAGCGACGGCTAGAGCCAATTGTTCCTGGAAGTATTTCGCATCAAACTTCTTCTCCATGTCTCTCTTCCTTCGTCTCCTTCCTCAAATCTCTCGATAAGCTCTCTAAGGTTTCAAAATATGGCTGATGCAAAAACTCTCATCTTTTGTTCTTTATGTTCCTTAAATACCTTGGAAGCCCTAGGGTTGATTGGGGTCGAAACGGTCAGAAAAGTTCCTTAAAACTTGACGTTTTCACATATTTTCATGTTTGTCTGATGCAAGCTACGATCGTGGCCCTGTCTACCACGATCGTGGCCAGCGTCTAACCTCTCTATCACGATCGTGACCAAAGAGTGACCATCGTGGCCTGGTTCAGATCTCTTTGTCACGATCGTGACCAAAGTGTCACGATCATGGCCTGGATCTTGGTGGCTCACATCTTTCTGACACGATCGTGGTCTATTGTGCCATGATCGTGGCCTGTGATTTTGGCCTGAAACTCCCTGAAACTTTTCCGTTCTTTACCATTGACCCTGAAATACTAACAAACACATCAAGGTATCTCAAAAACATAACATTTAAGCTCAAAGACTCATACTAACTCATAAAAACACTTAAACACATAAACTAACACAAATAAAACCTAAATACACATTAGATACAAATTAATACTAAATACCTAACAAATTGAACCCTAAAACATAACGCAAATCACAACTATAAACATCCCCACACTTAAACATTTGCTTGTGCTCAAGCAAATGAGAAAACAAACACAAAACAAACAATACAATAATGAGACAATGACTTCAACTTCATGAAATAAATTTAATCGTAAACACAGTCATACACATTATATCTAATCATTAACATGAAAAATCTATGTCTAGGAGCTTTGAACTAAATATAAAAATTAATCGAGATCTAAGTGTTAATTTTACCCTTTTCAATTGCACACACACATTAATAATTCTTTGGTCCTTCAGACTCTGTAACTGTTCCTAAATGTGATTTCATGAAAACTCAAGCTTGTTACAAGTCTAGTAGGTTTTTATTCAGAACATACACATTTTTTTAAATTAGTTAACATAGACTTAGTCTTTTTACGCGGAGACAAACATTGGTAATAAATGTCGATCTAGTTACTTGACTAAATTATGTTTTTATTATACTACTTGGTTGAAACATCATTATAGCTTTTTGACGCGAAGGCACACATTTGTGATGCATGTCAATCCTGTTACTTAGCTATATCATGTTTTCAACTGGCTACTAACTCTATTCATAATCCGAAGGTCAGCAGAATAGTGATTTATTTAACATATTTTTTATTTATTTTATTGCCTACCGTGTTGTTTAAGCTACTGATTTCTATGAAAAATACTAGTTAAGCTATTTAAGTTGAAAGGCTTCAAATTATGAATGAATGTGACAACCTAGAAGGTGTTAAATGTACACTAAATCCTAATTAAATTGTATATTTCCTTTAATTCACTCATTTTACGGGCTAATGATTATTCACAACTTAGTAGACTATGTTCAAAATTAAATAAATTTCACTTCATCTAAGTCATTGACACATTCAAACATTTCACACAATGTAACCTAATAACTATCATAAAATATGCAAACTCACATAAAAAAGTAAAACACATAACCCTCCCCACACTTGAACAACAGATTGTCCTCAATGTGAAAAGGGAGCAAACAACATATAAAAGAAAAGAAAGATTTTAAAGTAAACAAAAAATATAATATAAACAAACATGAAAAAAATAGAACTGAAAGCTAATTTGAAAAAAAAATAGGTTAGACACAAATCTTATGGAGATGGAAGCAGTGATGAACACCCTGAGAGTCAACACAAATTACTAACGTTTATTGAAAATAAATCTAACTACAACTAACATTTTCAAACAAACTTCTAAACTCGCTATGTTATAGTCCTTAGCTTGACCTTGCGTCCGGGAAAGTATCTTAATTATTCAGAGACAAGGAAATCACTACCTTATCTTTGGCAATTGCTCCTCCAAAATAAAGTTTGCAAAGATGCCCGTTGACCTTAAAAGTCTCCTTGTTAGTGTTTTCCAGTTTGAGGGCTCCATGATCAAAAACTGAATGACCGTAAACGGTCCACTCTATCTAGACTTTAACTTCCCTAGAAATAGCCTCAACCGTGAATTATATAACAGAACAATGTCTCTTACTTTAAATTCCTTTTGCTTGAGATGAGCATCGTGCCATTTCTTAACCTTTTCCTTTTAGAGTTTGGCATTTTCATAAGCATTAAAATGAAATCTTCAAGTTCTTCCAGTTGTAGACGTCTCTTTTTGCCAGCTTGTTTCTAATCAAAATTTAATGCTTTAATCGCCCAGTATGCTTGATTTTCTAATTCGACCAGTAAATGACATGCTTTCCTATAAATGAGCCTATAAGGAGTTGTTCCAATGGGTGTTTTAAAAGTTGTCCTATAGGCCTATAAGGTATCATATAGCTTTGCTGCCCAATCATTTTTGGAGTTGTTCACTGTCTTTTCCTGAATTTGTTTTAGTTCCCAGTTAACAACTTCCACTTGGCTACTAGTTTGCGGATGGTAAGGTGTAGCAACTCAGTGGTGCACTCCATATCGTTTTAAGAGGGCATCAAAAGATATGTTGCAAAAATGTGTGCCTACATCACTTATTATTGTACGTAGCACTCCAAACCGAATGAACTTCTGCACTAGCTTCCCATCATTGGTTGGAGATGCTATTTATTTGGCCCAACGTGAAACATAATCAACCCTCACTAAAATATATATGTTCCCCATTGAAGATGGGAACAGACCCATAAAATAGATGCCCCATACATCAAAGACTTCTATTTCTTGAATGTTAGATAAAGGCATTTCATCCCTCTTGGAAGTGTTACATATTATCTGGCATCGATCATATTGTGCCACGTAGTTCTGCGCATCCTTAACTAATTGTGGCCAATAAAATCCACTCTCAAGTATTCGAGGCACTGTTTTGTTGGATCCATAATGCTCAGCATACTGACCTTCATGACATTGCTTTAGAATGTCTAACATTTCCTCATCTAGAACAAAATGTCACATTAACCCATCCGTATATGTTCTATACAGGGTTGGCTTATCCCATATACATCGGTTACAGTCATTTAAGAACTTCTTCCTTTGTTGGTAAGAGAGATCTAACGGAAGTTTACTACTGGCAACATAATTGGCAATGTCCGTAAATCATGATGTAGTCAAGCTCTTGAGGAGCATAAAAGTTTCATCGGGGAAATTTTTGTTAATGTCATCACTTCGCTTGCATTCACCTCTCTCAAGTCTGGATAAGTGGTCTACAACTACGTTTTCTGCTCCCTTTTTATCTCTCACCTATATATCAAATTCTTGCAAAATTAACACCCATCGAATGAGCCTAGGTTTTGTATCTTTCTTGTTGAAAAGGTATTTTAGTACCGCATGATCGGTAAATACAATTACCTTTGAACCCAAAAGATATTGTCGAAACTTATCACACACGTACACTACTACGAGTAGTTCCTTTTCTGTAGTGGTATAATTTAGCTAGGGTCCTGCAAGAGTCTTACTAGTATAGTAAATCGCATACAACTTCTTATATTTCCTTAAAATGCAACCTATGGCTTAGTCACTTGCATCACACATAACTTTGAACTAAAGTATCTAGTCTGATGGTGATAAAATTGGCGTCGATATTAATGCCTCCTTTAAGGTATTGAATGTAGACATACACTTGCCATCAAACAAGAAGGGCACATCCTTGACTAAAAGGTTTTTCAAATGTCTTGCAATTTTTAAAAAGTCTTTGATGAATCGACGGTAAAATCATGCATAACCTAAAAATCCTCACACACCTTTTACATTGCTTGGTAACCTCAAAGTAGATATAAGGTCAAAACTCAAGAGGTAAATGATATATATAAAAACATGAACAAGGAC
>JAOTAY010000006.1:16956762-16978268 GCA_025629805.1 Erythroxylum baracoense
GGAGTTGAGTATCACTTTTTCATTTGTATGCATGATCACACTTTCCTTCGGAACTAAGTCCGGCATTTAACAACCAAGTCATATATCACATATTTCATCCAATTCACAAACAAGGAGCACTTCAATATATCATCCACATTCCACATTCATCGGACCTTCTGTCCGGAATTCAACACAATCAATCACATTCATATGAATATTCAGTAGGCAATTGATACAAAAATTCAAACAAAACAAACAATAAAATGAGACCATCTAGGTCTACTCACAGTATGCTCCAGATTAGCATTTGCTTCCAAATTCTGGAAACGCCTGACTGTGGACTTTTAACCTGCACAACCCATTTATGTAATACGTTACACACACATTAACAATTTTGCACAATTATAAGCATTCAATGCACATATGTGTCTATGGCTGGTCGCACTCGCGAGAGTCTCGCGGCCGCGAGGCACGCGCTGGATGTACACGCTCGCGATTGCGAGCTCTAGGGCTCACGAGGAGCGCGTAGCGCGGTCTCCCTCGCGCTCACGAGCTCTCGCGCTCGCCCTCGCCCTCGTCCTCGCGAGGAGCGGGCTCACCCTTGCACCCGCGATCTTCTCGCGCCCGCGAGGAGCGCGCCCTCGCGAGGGCCAGCTTCCATGCCTAACTCTGTCTACCAATTTTGTTTTCCACTTATTTTCCTCTTCCAAAACACATACTCTTCCAAAATACATAACTTTTCGCTTAGGAGTCCAAACTTGACAAATTTGGTAAAAATAGAAAGATAATAGAAAAACGTACAATTCCCATGAAGGACTCACAGACAAATTCCACCTTTATAGGGGTCAAAATTCACTTCAAACAAATCTGTCATGTAAATCTCATTCTAAACAGTAACACAACTTCTAAAAATCATAACTTCCTATTCCATTGTCCAAAATTTCCATGTTTTATATTAATGGAAAGATTAAAACACAATCTGAAACTTTCAAGAAGAACTTAAAAGCAAATTCAACCTCCAACAGGGTCAAAATCTCAATCAAAGTTTCTGCCCTATTACATATAACCTAAACCATATCCACATTTCACAAATTTATATCTTTCAATTCCCACATCCAAAAATGGCATATTATACATCATTAAAAAGATATGAAATTCTTCTACAACTTTCAATAAGGCTAGTTGATCCAATTCAAACCATATCAGTCCAGAATTTGCCTCAAATTACAGTACTCACAAAACCTACACACATGGACATTTTCACAAACAAAGCACATTATCTTTAGAATAACATCCAACAATCAACACATCATAACTTTCAACCCTTATATAGAAAAATGTCATACTTTTTAGCGATAGAAAGATAACAAGAAAAGCTATAACTTTCATGAAGACCAATTTAGCAAAATCTGCCTCAATCAACCTAGATAAATTCCCAAAGTTTCAGACCACAAAATGAAATTCTCGAGCTACTGTTCATCCCTACACCCTTTTCCACATTCATGTCAAAATTTGGAACTCTTCAAGCCAAAATTAAACATCACTTCCTTCACACGAATTATAGCCAAACAACTCTAGTTTAATTCAAGCCAAACCTCATCTCAATTGCATAACCATATAAAAAGTTATGGCAAAAACATGGAAACATATACAAATCCAATTTCCAGCTTTTCAACCTAACTCACCTTCTATCACTTCCATACTAATTCTACACCAACAAGCATCCAATTTAGTCAATATATTAACCACAATCAAAGCAAGATCCCCACTTGAACATGTATCCCCAAAAATGGCAGCAACCTACACTCAATCATTTATCCTTTTCTACACTCATCTACAACATTAATTAACATCCAAAACCTCTAAAACATCTTTATAACAACTTATAGATCACTAATCATCATACATGTAAAAGCAAGACATGAATCTTCCACATTCCTCAATCACGTTTTTAGCATGTACCCAACCCCATGTTATGATCATTTAACCTTTTACTATCATCAAACATGCATCATTCATCAAAGCTATGAAGAGTAATAGGTGACTTACTTGATTTACCCAAGGCTTCTTCAAGAATCTCCAAAAACCCTAGCTTCCCCAACATCCACGGAAATTAACTTTCAAAGTAAAAAGGGTTGGGTCTTTTAGCAAAAAGAAGGAGAAGACAATGAATCTTGAAGAAACAAAGTGAAAGAGTTGAACAAAAGTTAACATGATGAGGGTGAGAGTGGATGTCGTGAGTGAAGAAGAGAGAAATGAAGAAAATGAAGAAGATGGAGATGAGAGGAACATATGTCGTATTTAGCAAGTGAAAGACCCAAAATATGGTCTTTCACTTCATAATGTCGTGATTTAAACAAGTGGTGTGGCAAGTGACACTTGTCACTTGCCACATGTCACTCTCTCAAGGTCTCTTCTTGATCTTTTAATAAACCAGTCCATTTGATTCCAATTTCTACTCTAATTTTCTCCCAAATTTCAATGACATAAATCATTAAATTCCACAGTCATTTATAAAAGTTTCCACTACCATTTGACTCTAAATTCTACTTCTTTTCATCAACTGTTCTGCCACTTGACATTTTTTTCTAATCCAAAATTTCTGGAAAAATGTCCCCGAAATTTTCAGAAAAATTTCTAAAATTCACTAAAAATTCTCAAACCTCAATAACCCTCTCCAACTAAATTTTCAAGCACTCAAATCACATTTTTCATAACAATCACCTTTATTAACAAAAATACCGGGAAATGTCATGAATGCATATACAGTCATTTTCATGTGCAAACTCACTATTCACGGGTATGTGCATGCATGAACATATCAAGACAATTCTAAGCACTCATAGACCATTCCAAATTACTATTCTGCCCTTCCCATTAGTAATAGGATGTTACAATAAAGCTATTGAAATGTATGTAATAGTATAATTAATTAGAACATTAATCAAATTAATTAGTACATTTATATGACAAGTTATAAGCATATTATCATATATTCATGTTTCATAAAATTAATAAAAATTTCACTTTTTTTCTTTTTAATATATGTATTATGTGACAACTTTAAATTATAACAACACATAATGAATTGATTATGATATAATAAAGTTATTGAGATGTATATAATAGTATGATTAATTAAGATATTTAATTCAATTAATTAGAAATTTATATAAAAAGTTAATAAGTTAACAAGTTAAAAGTTATTGTTAAAATTATGAATTACATTAATTATAAATTTTTAACTTATTTAAATTATTTATTAATTATTTTAATAAATAATTAAAATATTTATCAATTTTTTTGGTGGTAGGCGGGCAGTCGGCCGTTCGGCCCGTTCACAATTTCAAGGGCCACAGGCTGGTAGGCTAGCCGCCCGTGGTTCGGCTCGTTCATGATTTCACAAGCCACGGGCCGACCTGTGGCCCGTCCACCTCAGCCTGTGGCACGTACTTCACGGGCCATACCGACCAAGTACATGACCTGATCAAATCGGGCTAAATTCATTGATCACGGGTCAAGACGGGCTGGGCCCAAATTGACATCTCCAAGCACGGTAGCAAAATAATAAATTAGCAACAAAACGATAGCAGACCCAAAACATCATCAGCAAAAACAGCCAAAACGACATCATATAAGAAGAATACACTTATCCACAACAGGAAGAAGCAAGGGAGAATGACATAGCAGAGGACAACGCATAAAATGCAAAACGCCAGCACCAAGAATGAAACGCACAGCAGACCAGAGCTGGGAGAATAAAACGTTACATAGTTGAAGAACAAAACATGCAGCACTTATGAAACGACAACGTAGAAACATCTGGGAGTAGAAGCAAAACAACAACAGAATAAATAAAAAGGTTGCAGCGGAGGCAAAAACGCAGTAGACTAGAGACGTTTAAGACTCCATAATTGTAACTACTCGAAAGGGCCAAGGAGTTGTGAGGTTTTAAGACTACAAAGAAGAACATACGGGGGTTTTGAGACGTAAAAAAAAGGGGTTTTGGTTTTAAAAAGGAAAGAGACAAAGGCGGTTGAGAAAAAAAACAGATACGAAGTATGCAGGTTATTAATTCTTGAAGAATAAAAGAGGGACGTCTTTTGTTGAGGAAGCATAGAGGCGGCTGAGAAGGGCAACAAGCGGTAGGTGGAGCTCTCTAACGTCGTTCCCCTTTAAATTTTGTTCATAAGCCTAATTTTATTTTTAACAATTCTTATTTGTTCTTTACTTCTTACAGCTCGTAGCTAAATTTTTATTCTAATTAGATGATTGTATTGAAGCCTTAATTTCATGGGATTGTGATATCTAATTGATTATATATGCTTTATATTCATGAGTATTTATTTATTCTTTGTAGTTAGTGTCTATGATTAATTTTGGATTTGTTACATAAAAGATCTGAATTTGATAATCTTGGAATAGTAATAGCTAATTAGAACTATACGTCCGCGATTGTGTGTTTGGACTAATAAAGTGACAATCGACATAATTTTATCACCTTGCAAGTGGTTTATTCTGTATAGTGGGAATGAATAATCTAATCTAAATGAACCTAATTGTGTATTTATTGGTTAAAAATGGGTCTCTCTAGATCTTAATGTGTCGGAAAATTAAATCTTGCTGGACAATTTCAGAGGGTTGTCTTTTGATTAGAGAAGTAATTAATGGGCGTTCCTTAATTACCAAAAAATTAAGGAGAGATTGGTTATTTAGCGCATTCGTCGATAACTATAACCAGTTTACTTAAAAAATATGAGTTGATTTTTGCATCGATGATTAAGTAACAAAATTAATATGAAAATACATCCTTTAATTCTAAGATTTCTCTTTTGTTTAGTTTATTAAATTTATTGACATCTTTGTTTTCTTTTGAATTGAATTATTGTTTACTTATTTTCATTAGTTGAAACTCCCCAATTTTACTGCTTATTTTTGTAAGAGATAAAATCCACCGTTCCCTGCGTAGAGGATCCCTACTCACTCTATACTCGTATTTAGTGAACTAAGGTGATTTTTCTTTTTGGTTTGACAACCACCAGTATCAATGAACAAATTCAAAAAATTCAAGATATTAGTTAATAAGAATTATAATCAGGATTATAATAAAGATTATAATAAACTTGAAGAATTATAATCAGGATTATAATAAGCTTGAAGAAATTCGTGATTCATTAAACTCATCCCCACCTTTAAAGTTGCACATTATCCTGAATGTACACAATATAAACATTTATGAAAAAATGAGAGGACTTAGTGGTACTTTCTTGACTATAATCATTTCTCTGATTTTGATCCATCCAATATGAAACTAACATCTTTGCAAGATATAAAAGAAAAGGATAAAAGAAACAAAAGAAATAACATAATAGAAAATAAAATCCTATACTAAGACGAAAGCAAAAACAAAATAATATAGAAATTAAAATAAAATTAAAACTAACTCATAGATTGTCTCCCATGCAACGCTTCTTTAATATCGTTAGCTTAATGTAACCTTTATGCTCAACTTCATCTTGTATCAATAATAAATGATTTGCTTCCACCCTTTTCTCTACAAAGCGGTTTCATAGCCCATAAACAAGTCAAATGTTGGAAGATGATCAAAAGGACATAATTTATTAAGTTAGTAAAACGAATTTCAAGCAATAATGCCCCTTTTTAATGATAAGCTATTAATAAAAAGAGGGATAATGAAACTCTCTAAATCATTGATTAACTCAAACATTTTGTCTTCGAGGAAGTGGGAACCCTTCGTACTTAAGGTTACTACCAATGCCTCATCAGTAGTTTCCTTACTTAGTTCCTCCTAGGCATGGCAATGGGCCGGGCCAGACCTGGGCCGAGTCACTGTTATGGCAGGCTGCGGGCTGGCCTGTGGCCCGCGCAGGTTGGGATTGGCCGGCCCACAACCCGGCCCACCAACAGGCCGATCGGCCCATATATATATACAAAACGACATCGTTTTGGACAAAACGATGCCTTTTTGTTCAAAATGGGCTGGCCACCGGCCAGCCCGCGGCCCACGCGGGTCGACCATGGTCGAACAGTGGCCTGGCCCGGGCGAACCATAGTCGACCCGTGGCCCGTCATATTCTGGCTCTTCATTCATGAAGCCAATTGTCATCTTTTCTTCACTCAACTATGTTAATAGGCTTAAATAGTGTTCTGCGTTATGCTTAAGATATTCATTGAAGGAACTCGTTTTTCAAATTTGCATCGGCTAGCTTTAAGTTTGGCAACGTATTCCATTAATTGATTTGAAACACTTTTATTTTTCTTCCACAAGCTCTTTTTAAAATGTCTCTTCATTAATGAAACCAACCTGTCTTTTCTTTACTCTCAAATTCACGTCGATTAGTTTTCATTTTAGCAAGGATTTCCATTAATTTATCTTTAAGACTTACTTCCTCGTCTTCTTCTTCCGCTTCTTCTTCTACTTGGAGTTCTTTTTGGAATGTCTCTTCATTTATGAAACTAACTTTTATCTTTTCTTCACCCTCGAATTTACGTCAGTTAGCTTTCATTTTAGCAAGGATTTCTATTAATTTATCTCTAAGTTTGTCTTGATCCTTGAGAGTGATTGTCATTCCATTTTCTTCAACATTCATTTCAATAGACCTAGGCACACTCCCTCAGATTTCGTCAGATAATATGTTTGTCAGTTGGTCCATCCAATTCACCAAAATTTGTATTCGAGCCTCTACTTTTTGATGCTTCATGATAGATTCTTAAATAAAATCAGCCATCATATCTTCCAAAGTTAGCTCATTAACTGGAGGCACTTGGTTTAGTAAATATTCAACTATAGCGTGGTCATTTCATCCATAGGCGTAAGAATTGTTCCATTTTGAATTGTATTTATTCTCGTATATTGCACCATAAGGTTAATAGCACATGCTCAGTCACTCCCATATATTTGTTGGTGCTTGAAATTCATGATTGTAGTGATAACTCCCACCATTATCGTGACACGACTTAAACATCAGTTGCACTTCTGAAAATATGTGAGAACACCCCTCTCTCCAATATGGTGATGATATTGATCATGAAGACATATTCTGGCTCCTACAAATGTCTTTTCTAATCCATCCTTCCATTATAAGCTGTGACTATGACAATGAATCGTAATTCCTATAATAAACCATAAACTTAAGATCAAGTAGAGAAATTTAAAAGATAATTAAATTAATAAGCCATAAGCAATAAGATAAAATAAAATAAATACAAAAGCAAAATGAAAATGAAATGAAAATGACTAAAGTAATAACATTTGGGCTTTCCTAATATCAAAATCTCCAACAACGGTGCCAAAACTTGATTGACTTATTTTGTGAGCAGTCAATATTCTAATAACTGAAAGTGCTCGACATAGTTGCAGTTAGTATCAGCAAGTACAGGCTGATCCTATGAAAATGATGAATACAAGTAATTAACCTTCTCCTATTATCTAACCTAAGGATTGATTTTAGATTTTTAATTAAAATAAATAAAACTAAGCAAGTAAAATAAAATAGGAAACAATAATGAACACAAAGATAATGGAATTCATTTAGAAAACTATCGTTATCAGAAATTATTATCTAAATTCGAATCCCCCTAAACCCTTAACAGCTTGAACTTTTATCGTGTGATTTTTTTGTTGATTTATTGGACCGTGGAGACTCCTATGAAATGCTAATATTAGGCCTTGAGTCTACTGACAACTAATCCTAAAGTTTCCAACCAAATTACTCAAGTTAAAGTTTACACTACAAGAAAATGGACATTTAGTTGAAGTTAAAGTTGTCACTAAAAGCATGAATTTTGGTCACTATTAATTTCTGTTACGATTTTTTTCAAATCGTCACTTGTAGTTAAAAATACCTCCGTCACTAATGAAATAGTGACTATATTTAAAAAGTTGTCCCAATTACTTATGATTTTTGTAATCATTGTTTTTGTCACTGAAATCGTTTGCCTAAGTGACAAAACTTTATGGTCACAATAACATTACTCATTTGTGACGATAGTGTCGACAAAAAAAGATATTAATAGTGATATATAAAAATGTCACAAATTTTAATAATGATACACCAAAGACGTAACAAACATTATTATATTGTGACAACATTTTTCACACTAAAATTATATAAAATTGTGATAAGAAATATTGTCACTTAAGTAAGTCTTATCTATGAAAGATAATTCGTCATTAATATTATCATTTAATGGTAACAAATTATGCTATTACATGTATTATTATTATTAGTGAGAAAAATATGATCATTAATACTTTTATTAATGGTGCCAATAAATTTTCATCACAAATTTAGAATTTATACCGTATGACAATTTTGTCATTACTATGTTTACTATTGTCACAAATAAAACTTTGAATATAACAATTATTTTGAAACTCATAGTAATCCCACACTGGAAACAAAATTAAACACTAAAATTAAAAATTGATTGTCCACCAAACTTAAAACTCAAAGCCTTAGAGATTGTCCTTGGCAACTATTGATTAGTATCCTGCAAAACAAACAAAAATATTAATTAGAATATAAAATATTAGTATATTAATTAATAATAAAATATTATAATTCAGTAGTAAATTATCAATTATACTTACATTATTAGTTGAAATACTTGGTGAAGACCAATTCGGTAATACCTATAGAAATTTGTTTCTATTAAAGGCTTACACCAAGTGATACCATGAGTTGCAAGCAATTATGAAGATGTATACCTTGCCACAAGAAGACCTAGGCGTGTTGTAAAGTTATTTAAAACTAGCCTAAGTTGGTGGCTAGTGGGATTTCCATGATTCTAAAAATGACGTAATCAATAACCTTGGTATAAAAATGTAGATGAAATGACATACTAAGTAAACAAAAAAGAAGTAAGAACATTTATACTAAATGTGATAAAAATCATTCACCATCATACCTTCCACAATACCACTACACTACTAGATCATATGACAAGTTAATACTATTATTTTCACTATTTCACAATAAAGATTCTGAGCTTGAATGAGTTACCTTTAGATGAGCTTGACATCAACAAGCACGTAGTCTTGGAGCTAGAATTTTGAAAATGAGAGTATCTCTTAGAATTAGCCTATAAAAATAGCAAATGAAAATTGATATTGGGATCCCATTGTACAATGAAAAACATCACATGGACTTAACTAGAGACATATTCAAAACTTTGAGAGCCAGCTGACTCTGATCGTGTAATCTTATAACCATACATGTAATAGAAAAAACTATCTCCTAATTACTAATAATACAAATAATCAAAACTACAATAAGTGCATCAAGACAATTTCTTTAAATTAAGGGTTTAAAATATCAACCAATTAGAAAGTTCTAGCTAAATTGAGTGTAGAAATGGGCTGAGTTCATGCCAGTTGAACTCTATGGGTTATCAAAGTCATAGAACCAAAAAAGCGCAAAATTGTAAGAGTTTTTTCCAGCTGAGAAACTTGGTTATGAGCTTCTAACTGCTTGTTTTGTAACAAACATATCCATACACCTTTTTATTATTCTGTTTCACCGGGAACCAAACAACGACACAAAATTATTAAGGAAACTGATAAACAAATTCTCCACAATGTCCTCTAAAGAAAGGAAAATTAAGGTTTAAGGGTTGTGATTTACCTCCAAGAAGTGAAATTTGGGGGTTGCATCAACAACATTCAACCTATAACTCTTCACTAACAATAAAAAAGAAATTAGAAACAAAATGTATAAATTAGACGAAGTTTGATAGAGAAGATACCTTGAAATCAAAAGTAGTTATCATATGAAGAAGAAGAAGAAGAAGAAGAAGAAGAAGACATACATAAAATGATTAAAAAAACGAAAGCGAGAGGTGATTTTGATTTGTATTTAGCATTTGTCTTCACCTTCACTTTGCATTCTTGCTAAACCCTAAGTCCACGCATCACCTTACTCTTTTTTTATAATTATATTATTATTAATTAATTACTCTAATTAATAATTATAACAAACCATCCCTTAATATGTTTTTTTAGGTTTGATTAAGAAAAGGCAATTCGTAAAATGTGCTGGACCAAGATCTTTATACGATTATTATTTTTTAATTATGGTATTCAAATTTAAAAATTATTATTAAATTGTAATTTAAGAAAAGTGGAAGTATCTATATTAATTTAGGTTTTCTTATATATATACAATTCGCATAAAGGTATAATAATTAATAAAAACATTTTTAATGGTATGTTATTGGTAAGCTCAACTAAGAATTTTAGTAATTTGACTTTGTTTGATTAATTAATTTTTTAAAATTTGATTAATCATGACTAATAAATTAAATTAAATTAGAAATAATAATAATTGATTAAAATTAAGTTCAAATATTTAAATTTAAATAATCTTAGAGGATTTGTTTTTGATTTGACTCATTACAAGCCTTAAAGCAAAGGAAATGACTTTACTTGACTAAATATTAAGTGTTTCTTTCTTATTTTTCTTAAGCAAACTCAAGTGATGAAGCGAGCGACGTATTAAAACGTAATACGTACCAAGTCGATAGCTAATCAAAACATTGGGCTTTGAGTCCATAAGCTGCTCATTGCATATTAGAAAAGTAAAAGTTATTAATAAAAATATTTTTTATAAATTAAGATTATTTATTTATTATTATTATTAAAGTTCCTCAAATTGGGCACTTTTTAAAATAATTATTTTAATATAATAATATTTTAATTATTGTTAGTTATACTTTAATTATTATTAGTTATGACAAAGTTTGCCCATTTTGATCTGATTTTGCTCGACTCAGCTCGAGTTGAATAGATTTAAGACCGTGACTTTAATATTTTTAAGTTTCAAGTCGAACTCGAACTATCTGGTCCAACTTGATCCAAAATTTAAATTTGTTAAAAATGAATTTATTTTTTATTTTAAAAAATTAATTAATATATTTAATAGAGTTTGATTATACTCAATTGTGCTCGAGCTCAGACCAGAAGGCACAATTTAACAAGAACATATTACTTATGAATCAACTTCCCAAAAATGACAATAATATTTTGAATAATATTGACCATAAGGGTAAGTTTATTATTATGACGATATTTAATTGACATTAATTAGTTAGGCTTATATTAGCGACAAGTTTTAGTCATAAAAGGTTTAAAATTTATGCGACGAAAAGATTTATCGTTGCAATTATTTTAAAATTTGTGTGATGAAAATATTTTTTTCACTGTCATTTTGAATAATAGTGACAATAGTGGTTCATATGTTACTGTGACGATATATTATTGCCACAAACTGTTTTTGCTGATATTAACAACCGTCATCACAAAAAATATATCTATTAAATGGCATATAATTTTCTCGTCACAATAACGAATAATAATAGTGACAATTTATTTTGTCATAATTACATTTCATTCTTGTTAAAATGGTGCAGGCGCTAAATATTTAATACTATTAGTGACAACTTAAAAGTGACAAAGTTATTATTGACACTAATAACATATTGTTAGTGACAACATATTATTAGTGACGATGCAATTGTGTCACAATTACTATACCATTAGTGACTACGTAATAATTTATCACAAATAATGAAAGTAACAGTGATTTATAAATTTTTTTATCACAATAACTAATCATATTTGTGACGAAATATTTAAATATCACAAGAAATTGTCACCTTATGTTTTAATTCTTGTAGTGTTATATGATTGTTTTACCAATTTATGATTCCCTCCATTAGGTTTGACCATAATCTAGAAGATTTATGTCATCCTATCTCTAAGATTGCAATCAATTCCTTCCAATTATGGTAGAACTATTAAACTTAGGATTTCTCAATCTCTGTGTAAGAAATCAAATTATAACTAAAACATGTAATTAGATCCAACGTAACAATCTCACCAATTGCATTCATAAAAGAATTAAATCATATAAAAGTGTTAACATAAAGTTCAGCTAACCTAAATACTAACTAGATGTTTAGTTATACATCATCAAACATGAAATCAAACATAAACCGAAAGAAAAATGAATTGAAATCAATGGGTTCATAATTTAAATATGCATAATTGTCTTCTATCGAATATTCTCACAATGTAGAGGCTTGATCTTGTATTTTGATGGATCTTTCGATGATTTCTTCGTGTTTTTTACTTCTCTGGCTCAAAATTGCACGTGGAGAATGAGTTACACGTCTAGAATAACCTCCCCACATCTGCTCTCGACTCCTATCGACTGCCTCCCACTTTCATGTCCCAAAATGTCTCTTTATAACGAAATTTAGGATTATGGGAAATGTCGTGCATCAGACCGTGCATAACAGAAAATTGCAACAATCTTGAAGATGCACGGGCACGAGGATATGCATGGCCATGTATCCTTTCTGCGCTTCAAATCTTTAATTTCTGTCGTGATCTCATCTCTTTTTAGTCGATGAAGGCAATTATACTCTGTAAATACACATGGAGAGGATTAGGCACCAAATATAAGTAAAAGTATCAAATATTAAGCTAAAATACATCAAATATGAGGTAAAATTATGATCAATTATGCATCTATCAAAAATCAAAATAGAAAAATAAAATGGAACAAATGACCTCTTAGTTTTTTCACAGTCGGCATACAATATGTAGTTGAATAGATATTTTATATCAATTTGGTGTCATAGCTTTTTTGTTTTGAGCTACCAAAAACACCCTTAAAAATAGAAAAAGATGAAAATACTTTCTGAAAATGAAAATAAGAAATAATATTTCCGGTATCAAGTAAATGCTTAAATCTAAACTTTTCGACTAAGTAAATTTTATGTGGACACGTGTATTTCGTGGCACCTGAAAGCTGCTTTCGGTAATACTAAATTAGGTAGTGCTGTGCGTATGCGTTGAACGGAGGACAATTTAGTCAAATAAAATTTCAACGGATATTTTGGAAACTAGCCGTTGCAGCCCAAAATCTGCCAGGAAAGAACCAAACAAAACCTAATATAATTAGTAGCAGTAGTAGTTGCTTTTCATTTAGTATAAAAGCAAATCTCACAAATTCAAATCTCATCGAAACACCGTTTTTCTCACTGCTTCATCTTCTTCTGGTTCATTCGCCATAATCCCGCGAGCACACGCCTGCGTTAATAAAGATCTTCCTGGGATTCTTTTATTTTGTGTTTGGCAGGGTTTTGTTGTGCTTTTTATATCTCTATATACATCCAGTTGTTTTATTTCACTTATTTGTTTTATTTTCTTGCATAGTATTGTGGTGGTTTGGTTTGCTTTTGTTGTGTTAGTTAATGATGGATGCAGGATCTGTGAATTATTCTTCAAACATGAAGGACCAACCTCGATTCCCTCTCCAAGAACAGCTTCTCCAGAGAAGGAATTCTAAAGAAAATGTAAGAGAAGAAGAATAATGTTCTTCTTGGGGTTGTTTGGTTGGATATAATGGGAATTAATGCATATAATATTTGAAACAGTTGGATAGATTCATACCGAATCGGTCAGCGATTGATTGGGATTATGCTCGTTACATGCTCACCGAAGGGAAAAATGACAAAGAAAACCCGGCTGTAAACTCACCCTCAAGAGAGGCCTACAGGAAAAAACTGGCAGAAACCTTGAACCTAAACAAGTCCCGCATTCTAGCGTTCAAAAATAAGCCTCCTGCTCCCGTTGAATTGATCCCACAAGAACACATATCCTCTTTCAACCCTCAGCCTAAACTAAGCAAGTCCCGAAGATACATTCCTCAGGTATGTAATCCCTTCTCTGTATTTATCTCATCTTATAAGTTTGCTTTTTTTTCTCTTCTAATTAGTTGAACATGTATGTATCGCTTACACAGACTTCCGAGAGGACACTGGATGCTCCTGACCTTGTGGATGACTTCTACCTAAACTTGTTGGATTGGGGCAGCAGCAATGTTCTTGCCATTGCTCTTGGAAGCACGGTATACTTGTGGGATGCGTCCAATGGTTCAACCTCAGAACTTGTCACGATTGAAGATGAGAATGGCCCTGTTACCAGTGTTAACTGGGCGCCTGATGGACGACACATCGCCATTGGCTTGAACAATTCTCAAGTACAGTTATGGGATTCTACTGCTAATAGACAGGTTTATTACCTTCCACTGCGCATCAGCATTTTGCTTGGTCTTTCAAGTATTTTTGTCTAATTTCGAATGTTCTACAGCTAAGGACATTGAGTGGTGGCCACAGATCGCGGGTTGGTTCGATGGCCTGGAACAATCACATTCTTACAACCGGAGGATTTGACGGTCAGATCATTAACAACGATGTAAGAATAAGATCACACATTGTTGAAACATATAGAGGGCACCAGCAAGAGGTGTGTGGGCTTAAATGGTCGGCTTCAGGCCAACAGTTAGCAAGTGGAGGCAACGATAATCTCCTGCATATATGGGATAGGTCTATGGCATCCTCACAATCCGCCACACAATGGCTCCACAGGCTTGATGACCATACTTCTGCCGTAAAAGCTCTGGCTTGGTGCCCATTCCAAGGGAACTTATTGGCCTCGGGAGGAGGAGGAGGCGATCGCACTATTAAGTTCTGGAATACCCACACAGGTGCTTGCTTGAACTCGGTAGACACTGGTTCACAAGTCTGTGCTCTCCTTTGGAACAAGAATGAGAGGGAACTGCTTAGCTCTCATGGGTTCACTCAAAATCAGCTCACTTTGTGGAAATATCCATCAATGGTGAAAGCAGCAGAGCTCACTGGCCATACCTCTAGAGTGCTCTTCATGGCTCAGAGTCCAGATGGTTGCACAGTGGCATCAGCAGCAGGGGATGAAACATTGCGATTCTGGAATGTTTTTGGTGCTCCAGAAGTAGCTAAAGCAGCTCCAAAAGCAACCAATGAGCCATTTTCCCATGTGAATCGTATCCGATGATTGAAGAAGAAGAGCTTCCATATTCTGCCAAAAGGTAATGCGCAAAAATTACACATCAACTTCTTTATAAGTAATTACTTGCCTCATAACTCTCTGTTTCATTTTGCATTTTCACAGTTGGAGCTGTTAAGTATGGAAATTCAGTTCAATTTACGCAAGGTGGATGATGAACCTCACAAAAAAAGTTAATTGTATCCTCCTGTCTCCCACAATATGGGAGAAAAAGCTGTGTATTATATAATAATCACGACATAATGGAAACGTAAACTATCACCCGTGGATGTAGTCACTATTCCTGTGACGAACCACGTAAAATGTTGTCTTTGTTGCATTTTATTTTATTTTGCCAAACAAAAATTACTCTGCTAAACTAGAGTTCCTGAAATTGAAAAAGAAGAAATTTGCATTAAAAAAATATTCCAAACACGCCCCCCACCGGCACATCCCAAAGGCGTTTTCATAAAGATCTCGTTACAGGAATTCTTGTATGGTCTTTACAATTTCTTGAGGATTTAGTGTTGCGTCAACTTTCAATATTCCTTCCCATTCATCAATCTGAAGTAACTCTAACTGAGACTGCAAAAGATTGGCCGGCATAAAGTGTTTGCCTTCTGAAGCTCTTCGGTTTAGTCTCTCCAAAAGCACCTCAACATTGGCATCCAGCAGAACAAAAATGATTGAACTGGCAGAGCTTCCATATTGATAATTAGGATCTGCAGACCTAAGAATTTCTCGATATTGCTTCTGCAGAGAGGAACAAGCAAGCACTACAGTTTTTCCACTGGTCAAGACCTCCATTAAAGCACCACGTATGACTTCAAGCCATGGTATCCGGTCTTCCTCTGACAGAGGAATACCTTGACACATCTTTTCTATGTAAATCATAAAATAATGCCATTAATCAAATTAAGAAAAAAAAGAAGATTTCATCATTGATTGATATGCGTAGAGTAAGAAATGCATTTGGCAGCAATAAACTATACCTTTGTTCGATTGCGGGTGGAAATCATCAGCGTCAATAAAGTCACAATTGAAGACATTGGCCAGAATCTCACCCGTAGTCCTGTTGCACTTCTTGAATCAATATATAGATATCCCTAATGCATTAACAATGTCTAAGAAAAGTGCACGATACTGTTAAAAGGAAAACACGGATATAATTATGCCATGAGACTGTTTTTCAGTGAATCTTGAAGCTAATGACAAAATGGCTGGCAATGTCAATTTCATTTCACAGGGAGCGAGTGGCATCTCATGTCCCTGGTTCTATTCTCCTATCAGTGTAAACAAAGGTTGCAAATGATTATGCAACATTAGTCGGAGTAAATCATTAGTAATTATTGCTAAAAAGGGATAATTGCTCTCCATCCATATGTTGGATCGTCCAAGACTTTGGAGGAAGTGTTACACAAGTTAAAAGAAGAAAATGCTTGTGCAGATTTGGACACAACAGCCTTTAAGGATATCTCCAGTTCCTTACTTTGTCTGCCTTAGGACAATCCATTTGCGTCCTATGAAATCCAATGCTACATAATTTTGCTTAGAAATGAATTGTTGTGGTCTCCCCAGCTTGTGTCACACATGCTAATATTATGATCTCATTGAATTCAAAAATTGGAAAAGCACTCCTTTCCTGACAAAAAACACTAAATAAACAAACGATGTTTGAACTGTTGGAAGATCAATGATATCATAGGAAGAAAGTGTGAGCTGCTGACGCTTTTGGTGGTGGTGTATACAAAAGAACTTGTTCTTGACTTCTTGTACTATTTGCATGTCTTTTCCAGAGATTACTTAATACAGTAACGCTTTCATATTGTGTTTTGTTCAAAAATAACAGTTGATAATCCAGTAAAGCATAATCGTAGCTACAATTAGACCAAAGCTATCTGTAAGATTATGGACAGAAATTCTCAATTCCAAACGAAGGCAATTGAGACCATGACCACAGAAGCTATAGATTAGCTTTCATCGAGTAAAGAACTTATTTCTTGGGAACCCCTTAAAAAGAAGAAAAGCAAGAAATCGCGATTGTTCAGGTTTCTTCTTTCCTTCTGCACGAGTAATGAAGATTACCCCAAGGATGATAAAGCAATATGATGGGAAATGAACATCACAAAAACCCCATAATAAAGTTGTGTGAGAAAGTAGTGGATGAAAAAACGCACGATTTCCCAGCTCCACAGACACCCATAATCACAACAGCTTTACCTGTTTATAGGAAAAACGAATATCAAGATGAAAACACCAGATTGAAGAAACTTTTTATTGTTCAAGCATAGAGGTGAGAATCAGAAACAGAGGAAAGAATCAAATTACCTCTATGACCAGAAGCCATATTCGAGAACATCGTTTAGAAACAGGTCCCACTTCCAGAGGAGTAAAGTTATGTATCACACCTACAGAACAGTGTCACGTCAACAAAATTAGTGCCGTGTCAACAAAATTAGTGCCGTGTCCAATTTGATATTGAGTTTTTAAAAACTTATAAAACAAATATTTTACGACTTGCAATCTTTCATAAGAAAGATTGACTCAATACCTTGATAAAGCAAAACATTAAACCCAACAAAGAATTTAGGTATGTATGGGACGGAGATTAAAATTTTGAAACGGCAGAGATAGATCTGACAATAAAAGTAATGTTCTGACTTTCTTTGCAAGTATGATGTAATCTAGAGCTAGATTTTGATGTAATGGATCCACATATTGACAAAAGGGCCTGAGCATTGGCTAGAATTATTAGGCTCGGGCTTGAGTTGCCCAGGTCTTATAACCTAAAATGATGTCGTTTTATTGTAAAATGATATTATTTTGCTTTTTCTTTAAAAAAAAATTTGCCCAGCATAAATCTTAGAATTGCTTCTTAGGGTTATAAGAATCTCTCTCGAGTTGGAAGAGCACAACTTATTGTCCCCATATTGAACTAAATTAATATTTACTAGGCAGTTCACATTGCTTTTCTACTGAAAGTCATAAAGGCAATCATAGAATTTTTAACAAGTTTTGGTGGATTGGTTGCAAAGGATTATTGCAAGGTGAAGATGATCTGGGGGGATGTTTGCCTACCTAAAAGCTAAGGAGGATTTAATATAATTTCTCTCAAATCTTTCAATATTGTCTTAATTTCTAAAAGACTATGGAGGCTTTAACTAAAGCAGGCTTTATGGTGTAGATGAATCCACTTTTATTTCATTAAAAACAAGAACATATGGTTGTTTAGCTCAAATAGCCCATCTACCACACTAAAAGCCATTCTGAAGCTTTGGGAGAAAATGAGGCCTCATTTTATCAACTTCATTGGCAACGGGGAAAATACCTCATTTTGATTTGATAATTGGCTATTAGTAAGGCCTTTGGAATAATTGGACGAAGTTGTTGCTTTAAGGCTTCTCATACAACAACAAGATTAAACTAAAGCAAATCCCTATTTGGATGAATATCCATAATATACCATTCGAATGTTAGTCTACTAAAGGATTAAGTCATCTAGTAAGTTGCCTTAAAAGACCCATTTACATGGATAAGGTTACAATTTTAATGAAAAGTATAGGTTATGTAAGATTATATGATATTGTTGACATGTAGCAAGACTTACTTGAGGTGACACCCTTGATGACACTTGGAGAAAATGATGCCATATTGGACTCCTTCATGATCTCTTATTAATAAAGACCTTCCTTAAGTTAGTAAAGGAAACAATAAAAAGCCTACAAAAATGGTTTTCCAAAGAGTTGTATGTTTGGAACTTAAAAGATTGAATCTCCTAGTAGTGCATAATGTAGATGCTACGAATAAGAATGGCCTAAGAAGGTAGATACCTCTTATTAATAATGAAGTAGTAGATGCAAAAGAGGAAATGGATAATAAAAAATAAAATAGGGAGGAGAGCAATAAGGTTCTTACTTCCAGCATGAATAGCTCCCTAGTGACAAGAACTCTAGTTACTAATATTCCCCTAGAGGCTAATGGATAATTAGGTAACTAAAAAAATTGCAGGTTTTCCCTTATTCCATTCGTGAGGATATAAGAATTCTCAATTAGAACAACTTTAGAGGTTCCATTCAACAAGAACAACCTTTATCTTACTTATTATGGATGACTATAAAGTGGATAACAAAAGGAGATTAGGAAGAACATGGCTAAGAGCTCTAGGAATCACACCCCTATTTGATATCTATACTTTCTTAGAATGTTAGGGGTATCAATTTCCTCAAAACATAATAGGTGATTAGGGATTATCTCTATAAAGTAAAACCTATGTCGATAGGTCTTTTGGAAATAAAGCTTAAAGCTAGGCAAGTATAAGAAGTAGATCTTTTTAGAGAAGTATTGGCATATCATTACAAACCACCATTTCCATTATAATCGTCATATAACCATTGCCTATGAACTAAATATAATTGAAGCCTCATATGCTTTGTCTGTGGACCAAATTATTCATCTCTTAATAACCTTACTTTAAGAGGGGACTAAGTTTTTTGCTAATTTTATCTACAAGTCCAATCATGCATTTCAATGAATCTTATTATATGAAAAACTACCATTCTTACATTGACTCTTGATATGTGCTTAATTGTTAATACATTTAACCCCTTTACACTTAGTGATTAATGATATGAAAAAACGTAAAATACTATAGTTCTTATACGGTTTTAGGTATAATTTAGATGTGAAATAGCTAAAGTGAATCGAAAGCACTATATTTAAGTTGTCTTCTTGAGAATCACATTTACTTGTCTTCATGGAGTAAGAACAAGAAGGAATAGAGCAAGAGAAAACAACAAAATACATAAAATGAAGAGCATGAAGAGTGTTGAACCAGCTCGCGACCATGTATGATTTGTCATGGCCGTGAGACACACCTCACAGCCATAACAAAATGTGTCATGGGCGTGACACATTTGTCATGCTCATGACTCATTTTGCATAGGCATGACACCCATGTCACACCCATACACATGAGGCTTATAGTCGTGAGCCTCAACCAAGGTGGCTCAAGGGCGTGACACTATCATACACCCCCTTAAGACACTTACAGCTCACTCGAATCCTACTTTTTAATATAAAAGCATCATTTATGTTATGGCTGTAGGGGGATGAAAGAAAAGGAGTGTTTTCAGTTGGGAGAGACTCGGGAGCTTCGGGGGAGGTGAGAAAAAGGGCCAAACCTCTCAACTATGAGAGACCCATGGAGGGGTAGACATCCCGATGTCGATTTGGAGGTGACATCGACGCCGATAACCTAGTTAAGCATTTCTTTCATTGTTTTTTTTCTCTCTTATAAATTGATTATGTTGTTTTATGTTTAATGTTTAGGTGTTGTATAAGAATGATTGAATGCTCTATTTGATTATTTTTATGTAGGAACTCATTGCTAAAATTGAATATAATATGTAATCGTTGGTTTTGCAATTCATTTGTAGTGACTAATGGTTTATAATCATTAAGGATAACATAACCTAGGTCAAATAATCTGAGATTGTGTGATTATTGCTTAGATTGGTCTAGTTTTCTCATTCGTAAGGCGACTGTCTGATTAAATCTAGAAAACGTCTCCTAGGTTATCCGATAGGGTTAATTAATGAGCTCTTCTTAATTAAATATGACCTAAGGAAAAATTGGGATTCACAGAGTTTGTTGTTAGTCTATGACTAATAGTTCAAAAAGAGATGTGAAGATAACAATTCAATGAAATATGTTTAATAGGGTGTAGGTCGAGATTGAACCAAAGAACTGGACTCCTAACAAATTCACCACTTTCATCATTTTTGCATGTTTTCTTTAATTTGCTTTTGCTAGTTTAGCTTTATTTTATTTTCTTATTTTTTAAAACCAAAACCCCCCCAAAACCTATACACTGATTAATTTCATTTCAACAAATTTACACACTCTTTATAGGATTGACCTAGACTCACCACTGCTATAGTAATAGTCTACCTTATTTTGTGTAGTTTTACGACACGCTACCAACTGTTTATAGATAATTTTAGGTGATTTTAACAGAACTCTTCAATACTTTAAAGATGAAGGGAATACATGCATGAAGAACTTCAATGAGGACTTTAGGGATTATATTAATATCATAGAAGCTATTGACTTAAAGTTTAAAGGAAATTTCTTCACATAGAGTAACAAACAAAGCAAAAATTGGCACATAAGGAAGAAGCTTCACAGAGTTTTTGCTAATAAGGATTGACTAGTAAAATTTCTAGAGAGAAAAATAATCTTTACCATTCCTTTCTTCCTAGATTATTATTCAATTATTATTAAGAAGCTCACCTTAAGTCAATATATGAAAGCTCCCTTATGTTTTAATAGCTTTCTATCAAAAGTTGAGGGACTTTACAAAGTAGTAGTCAGGGGTATATCTTATCTTTTAAAGTTGTAAATCATTTATTTTAAATTAGGAAGCTTAAAATGTTCTATGGAGCTATGAAACTCATTACTAAGATAAAAATAAAAAATTCAATGTCTTAAAGAAGGAGATAAAGACACCAAATTCTTCCACAAGATCATCCTCTTAAAAAGAAACATCACTAGGCTATCTTGTAACACCCACATAATACCCCCTGGAGGATATGTGGATGCCACACAAGACAGTACAAACAAACAAAAAACA
>JAOTAY010000006.1:16978368-17000131 GCA_025629805.1 Erythroxylum baracoense
CTAACTAAATTACTTAATTAGTCTAATCATGCTTTATTAAATAAATAAATAAATAAATAATATTTAAAAAAAAAAAAAAATTTTGGGGCTAATACAGCTACTCCTAAGTCGTTATCTGTCCTGAATTCAACAAGTTGTATCATGCTTTAGCTTGATCTTTAAACAAGAATGAAAACAACCTCAGCTTCACCTCATCATTGGACATTTCGTTGAATCAAAAAGTGTCACAAATCTCCAAAAAATTTACGATGTGGGCATTCAAATCTTCGTTGAATAGCCTATAGAACTGCACATTATTTTGTAGATTGTTGAGGATTGCTGACTTTATCTCGAAATTGTTCACTTGAACCACCAGTCTCGCCACTCCTTGAGGACTAAATCCTAGCCTCATGAAATCTGTCAGAGTCCTCTCCTTACTCTCCTTCTTTAGCCATATCTTGTTGTGAAAAGTTTAAACGCTTTGCCCTTCTTAACTCTCTTTTGTGTCTCTTGATGTCGGAAAATTTGTCTTCACTAACCTCTTTCATTCTTCGAATGCTCTTTGTGTTCATGCACCTGCAGTGTTCATGCACCTGCAATTACACAAGGAAAAGTATCAAAATTCTTAAATCAAAGTATTTTAAATTAAACAAGACAATAATCAATCCCTGATCAAAAACTTGTTTGAGTGTAATGATGCATCACAAACTACTCGTTTTATGCTCAAAAATCGCAAGTGTACAGGTCGTGACTTGTAGTTAAAAAACATATATTGATTCCATAGGGATTGATGCCCAGACATAACTTAATTCAAACAAAACTTTGTTTAAGAAACGAAATTGTTTAATGCAAATAATCTAGAAAATTAAATTAAAATTAAAAGACTAATAATGAACATTTAACAATACCAAAATGCAGAAAGATCATAATTCAAGAATTTAAAGACTAGAGATTACTTTTTTCCTTATTTTGTCTCCCTCCTATTTTATTAATCGAATTGTGTCTTACCTAAGATTTCTAAATGTATTAATTACCCTCTCTCAAGGTATAATTAATGTCCTTAATCCAATTTAACATAATCAATTGAACAATCTCTCAACCTACACAATGACTCCACCGATTCAATTAGTTATTAAACTATCCTATGGGTGATCAATTGAATTTGACGAGATTTCTCTTCTAACTAATCAATTGACGTGACGATTGCAAGTCTATAGGTTGCCAACTCTTGTTGTACAATGCTACACAAATAATCTTACTCAGTCTCTTAATTTATTCCAAGATACAAAAATAATCAACAATCATCGAAGATAACTTCATTCAATTCAATAAAATAGGAGTTTTAACAAAATAGTTCAAAAGCAATCCCTAAAACTAAATCAACCAATCATGATCTCCATAACATCATCAACATTCAAATAAACCATTTTACAAAGAATAGAAGAAGTAAAATTGACAGAAATTTGAATAAAGAAACTCTTTCTCTTCTTTCCTAAAATCAAGTAATTTTGGTGTTGATGCGCTATTTTCCCAATTTTGATGATAATCCTTGACTTCAATCCTTCCTTAAGGCTAAACACTTATGTTCTTCACTCAAAGAGGCTCTTTCTACAAAGGGTTTTCGTCTCTCCTCGATCATGGAGGCTTAATCCTTCTTTTATAGTCCTGAAACCCTAAGTTTAATGAAGCCCCACATATTGAATCATATTAGTTTAATGAAGCCCCACATATTGACTAGGATTATAATTCCTACGATTGTGGGAATTGGCATGATTCCTACGATCGTGGGAATTGGCAACAGAGAGTCTCCTAGTCTCTTCTCCTCTTTGATCTCTATCTCAATCTCCATGTTGCTCAATCTTCCTTCCTATATAAAAATAGTCAATTCTTACCCTAATTTAATATCAAACATAAAAGAACAACAATAGAAATCAAACTAAATGAAATCATACAAAATGAATCCTAAACAGCAATAATAATTAACAATTATGCAAGAAACACATGCCAATTACTTAGAAAAACATATACTAATGCAAAATTGTCATTTATCTAAGTATGGAGAGGGTCGTGTTATGTGTATTATATGTTTTATTTTGAGTGTAAATTTTTCATATTATATGTTAGTTTTGTTTAGGTTTACATGAAGTAACTCGTGTAAATGTGTCAATTGCTAGGACTTAACTAAATCGATTTAGCTTTGAACATAGTCTTTTAGATTACTTTGGTTAAATGTGCATGTTAATTAGGATATGATGTTAGTTCATTCATCCTAGGAATTTGCCACATTCATTAATAATTTTAGGTTAATCGAATAAGTAACATCGTTAGTATCTTTTCATAAAAACTATTAACTAAAGAAATGAGGTAGGCAAGAAAATATATAATATAAAATGTATGTTTTTGTTGAGTAAATAACTATTCTACTAGCCCTTTTTGAAACAAATCGAGTTATGAATAAAGCTACTAGTCAGCTGAGAATGTGATCTAGTTGAGTAACTGGGGGACATTCATCACAAATGTTTACCTTCACGTCAAAAAGTTATAACGACATTCCAACCAAGCTGCTTAATAAAAGCATGACCTAGTTAAGTAACCAGGGGATATTCATTACAAATATTTGCCTTCATGTCAAAAGGCTAGGTTCATATTAATGAAAATTAACAAAAATAGTGTGTTGTTTAATAAATCATACCAATCTTTGTGAATAACTTAAATTTTCATGAAAAGCTAATTAAGGATAGTTACAATTTGATTGACCAAATAATTATCAATGTGTGTGTGCAAGTGACAAGGGTGAAGGAATTTGACATTAAGGTCTTGATTAGTATGTATATTTTAGTTCGAAGTGCCTAGACACAAATTTCATAGGTTAATAAGTTAGAACAACTTGAAGGATTGTGTTTGTAGTTAAATTTATTTAGGCCATTGTACCATTATTGCTTAGGTGTGAGTTATTGTTTGGTGTGTTTGTGTTTTGATTGTTTTGTTTTTTCTTAAGGACAAGCAAAATTTCGAGTTTGGGGATGTGATAGTTGTAGGTTGCATTGAAGTTTAATAGACATTTTAGTATGTTTTTAGTTGTTAATTAATTGATCCATGCATATTTAGATTTAGAATTGTGTTATTTGGATAAATATTTATGTTTTGAGTGATAGATGGGTTAGAGCATACTATTGAGCTTTAATTTTGTGTATTTGAGGTGCCTTAAGGTATTTGTTAGTGTTTGAGAGCAATTGAAGAACGAAGGAGATTCAGAGGAAGCCTAAAAGAAGACCTAGGGCCATGATCATGGCCTGGTCTGCCACAATCGTGGTAGAGAGCATTTTAAGGCCACGATCATGGCCTACGTGACAGCTGACACAGACGACTTCTAAAACTTAACTTTTCGAGGACATTTCGGACTTTTGAGGCCTGGGTAAAACCTAAGTTTTACCCTAAATAGAAAATACTATAAACAGAAGAGGGGGAACCTAATTTTGGCGTGCCTCCATTTGCTACATTGGGAAAGATCCAAGGAAGGAGAAGACGAGGAGAGAAAAGGAGAAAGGAAAAGGGAAGAAGAAGGGCTGCTATTGCTGCTACCTTCCCAATCCATCCCGACCTTTCCAATTGACATTTTCATTTCATCTTTGTTATTCTTTCTTTTGAATGTATGAGATGAATTTAATATTGATGGATTTGGGTTTGATGATGATGTTCTAAACTCCTTTACTTATTTGTTCTTGAATCAATGTTGATGTGAATTCTTTTGATGTTAATACATTAGGCATTGTGATTATTTGTTATATTTGGATAACAAATCGAGAGAGTGAATTGATAGTAAAACAATTAGATTGGGTAATGAGAGTTAAACAATCTAATAGATCACACAAATAATCAAATTGGTAATTTATACAAAAAGAGATCTCGTATGAAGTCCCAAAAGTCTACTAGAGGGATTAAGATCTAATTGGATGTGCCAGCTTTTTTGTTAATTGAGAGATTGAAAATTTTATGATTCAATTAGGAGTTATGATTTAGGGTTTAATGATTATAACTCGAGAGAGAGTAATCCACCCTTCAAAAGTCTAGGACCGATACCATATTAATGCAAAAATAATCACATTAGCATTTAATGATATGATAAGTCCACCTTCTCATAATCAGTTGATAAGTGTAAATTGCATCATGTTTTAGGGCATAGTTTGATATGTGCTTAGCCATTAATTCAATCATTTAGTATGTGTTTAGGTTAGAATTGTGTTAGTTTATTAATTGTTTGTGTTTTAAGTGTTATATAGGTTAGTACAAGTCTTTGAGCTTAAGTATTTTGTTTTTGAGATACCTTAATGTATTTGTTAGTTTTTCAAAGTCAACATCGAAGAAAGGAGAAGTTTCGAAGACATTCGAACTAAAACAACAATAGGCTACGATCGTGATAGAAGCATTAGAGTTGGCCCACGATCATGGCCTACATGCCACAATCATGACAGAAGGCTTAGAAGTAGGCTATGATCGTGACCTACAGGGCCATGGTCGTGGCCTACATCGGGCATATGTGTAGCCACTTCCAAACTTCACATTTCGAGGGATTTTTTGGACCTTTCGGAGCCCCAAAAAACCCTAGTTTAGCCCTAAACACAAAAAAAACATAAATAGAATAGCAAGAACAAAAAGTGAGGGCTTTTGCATCAGCCACTTTAGAGAGAAATCCTAGAGAGAATTTTTGAGAGATTGAGAAAGAGAAGAAGGAAGAGGTAAGTGGAGAAGAAGCTGACATCGACGTACTTCCCAGATTTGGAGTTTCCCAACGTTGTTGCCTCCTGTCTCTGTTTAGAATCATACTTCCTATTATTTTCCATTTTTATTATTGTATAGAATTGGGAATAGCATTTTAATGATAGGATTGTGAAAGTTGAGATATTCTATGTTCACTTTCGGATTTTTTATCTTTGATTTAATAAAATTTGATTGTTTATGTTTATTGGATTTATTGTGATTGATTTCTATGATTGCTTAATTCGATAATAGACTAAGTGGGTGAATCGAACGAAAAATAGTTAAATTGGGCTAACAAGAGTTAGGTGATTTAATAAGAACAAAAAATTAATTAAATCGGTAATTGTGTGAAGAGAGATTTCATAAAGTTCCCGATAGTTTATTGGACAACTTCAGATCTAATTAAGGTTTTAGATAGATTGTTAATTGAGATATTGCAATTTTCCATAATCTAATTAGGGTTTATAATTTAGGATTAATAGTTATAACTCGAGAGAGAATAATCAACCCTAGGATCGTCTAGGACCAATAATCTGATAATTCATAATCAATTAGGTTAACGTTAAAGATAGGTAAAAATTCCCCTTTCTCTCAATTGATAGTTCCTTTGGGTTGATTCTTGAGTGTGTGTTGCAACTACTATTTTGTTAATATTTTAGTAATTGATTCTTGGAAGTGTGTTGCATGATTGAATTAAATTCTTGCCTTAATTTTATTACATTTTGAATTACTACAAATTGTGTTGGCCTTAGATTTAGGATTAGGTTATCCCTCCTCCTGGGATCAAAATATTAGGTACTATGTGAACGTCGTGCGCTTGCTCAATTTTGATTTCTTTGTGTTGATTTTACAATTTCATTTTCAATCAATCCATATTTGCTTCTTTACTTTTCTATTTAGTTTTCCTTTTCATTTTAGTTATCCTTTAGGCCATAGACAACCTAGAATTCAATTAGTTCACTAACTCCTTGAGGGATTGACACCTCATATACTACACTCACGACCCATGCACTTGCAGTATATTGAGGGATGAGAAATTGTAAAAGTTGCCCACTCGATTAGTAATAAATGTTCTGTCAAAGAAATATTTATTTTGTGGTGCATGGACAATAATGTAATAGTTTGTACAATCACCCATATTTTTTAATTTGTAGTTACTGCTCTTAAAAAGAAAAATAGTTATCTTGGCATGGGATATATTGTTACCACACTTGTTGTTTACTGTGGTGTTGATGTTGAAGGACTAACTGTTGTTTTTCTTGAGTTTTTAAACCACACTCACTTACGATGTGCTGAAATCTTGACGGTCCATCACATGGAACTCTAAGATATTAGTTTCAAAACACATATGAAGACACACAAGATGATGAGGAGGAAGGTTAGGAGAAGGTCTTCAATTCGATCTCCAATAACAACAAAATTCTGAAGGAGATGGTGCAAGAACAACAAGGACAGTGACGTGATATCAAGAAGATTTATAAGTACTTAGCTACTCAAGGTGTTCACATTCCTTCTTCAACACCATCGCCACCTTAAACTCTGTAAGTGGTTTCATGCTCTTAACCTTTTCGTTTTGTTATTTCTTGTCATTTTTATTTTCAATATGTGTTGTTTGTTTCCTCACATTGAGGAAAATGTATTGTCTAACTGTGGGGAGGTTTAAACATTAGCATGTCATGTGTGTGAATTTTGCATATCATATTATGTTGACTTTTGAATTAGGTTTACATTTTGTGAACATTTTGTTGCATATGTATGAATTGTATGAATGAGTCAATGGTAAGAATTTGATGGAATTAGTTTAGTTTTGAAAAGTAATATGGACTTGTGAATTTTATGTTTTAAGTATCTTTAGTTGCTATGATACCAATTTCGATCACTTTGGCAAATAGTCTTATACATTTATTATTAGGAGTCAATTGAATTGATTAGCATTACTAGCAACCTTTCATGAGAATAATTGACTAAAAAGAAATGAGGTAGGCTAAGAAATTAAAGAAAAGAAAAGATGAAGTATGTGTTAAATAAACAACTATTCAGTTGGCCCTTTTTGAAAAAAACAATTGGGTTAAGAATAGATGTAGTAGCCAGTTAACGATGTGATATAGATGAGTAACTGGGGGCATTCACAACAAAATGTTTGTCTTTACATTAAAAGGCTATAATGACATTCCAACCAAGCCACATAATAAAAATATGGCCTAGTTGAGTAATCAAAGGACATTCATGACAAGGTGTTCGCATTAAAAGACTTGGTTAACGTTAAAGAAAAATTTTAAAAATGGTGTTTCGATAAATAAAACCTACTATTCTTTGAAAATTGCAAGAATTTTCATGAAGGGATACTTAGTGATAATTTCATTTTTTGATTGATTACTAATTATAAATGCATGTGTGTAAGTTGCTTAAGTGTATGACTAAGGTGATAATATTTTGATTAATATCTATATGCAATTCCAAGTGCTTAAACATAAAAGGAATAAGTTAGTATGTGTGCACAATTTGAATGATTGATGTTTATGGTTAAATTGATTCCATAAGATTTAATGCCATTTTACCACTATTGCATGTCGAATGAATATGTGCTTGTGTGTTTTGTGTTTTGTTTGTTTTTTTTCTCTTCGCTTGTGGACTAGCAAAGGTTAAGTGTGGGGATGTTGACAGCTATAATTTATACTATATTTTGATAGGAGTTTTAATTTATTTTTTTAGATGTTTATTAGATGATTACTATATGTGTAGGCTTAGAATTTTGCTAATGTGAGTGTTTTTTATATTCGAAGTGTTTGTGTGGTTTGGAGCATGATTTCAATATTAATTTTATGTTTCTTGAGGTTTTATATGTGTTCGTTAGTGTCGGAAATCAAATAATTGAAGAACAAAGAAGATGAACATGCATGGGACGACATGGGCAAGATCACTAGAGAGAAATTTCCCAGAGTCATGATTGTGAAAGACACTTCCTAAGTACGAGTTTTTCATCTGTTTTAGGGTTTGGGGCATTTTTGGAATCGATTAAAGTGGGAAAACCCTAGTTACACTCCCAAGACCCTAATGTACTATTTAACAACATAAAACACTAAAAAATGCAGCAATCAACGCACCAAAGTGGATCAAATATGGAAGATCAAGAACAATATCTAGGAATTCCAAATTTCTAGATCAAGACCTAGATAGAGTTCTTCTTTTCCTTTAGTCATTTCATCAACCTTAATATGTAATTTGAATTCCAAGATGTTTAACATGTTCATGAGATTTTAAATTTCATATTAGGATTTATTCTGAATTTATTTTGTGATCTTGATTTTTATTGATTCAATACATATTCTAGTGTTTGTGATAATTATGCATGCTTGTGTTTGACAAAAAAACAAGAGAGTGAGTCAAAAGTAATTAGATTAGATTGAGTAATGAGAGTTGATAGTTTAATAAGTCCCATAATCATCAAATTAACAATCATTTAAAGAAAGATCTTATGTGAGAAATTAATTATCCAATAGACAACCTCAAATCTAATTTAAAACGTTAGGGAAAATTTTGTGAAATAAGAGGTTGCAAATATGGAATTTCCAAGTTCAATTAGGGTTAATTGATTAGGTCTTGAGAGAGAGTAATCAATACATTAGAAAATCTATGATCAACACATAATTGGATCAATAATAGCTAAAAAATAAAATAAAAAAAGAATAATTCCTAAGCATTCATCCTTGATAAAACCCTCAATTAATTTGGCAGCTCATTGTTTTACTTGTTATTTGATTTAATTACTTTGTTTTATTATTCTATTTCAATTTCTGTTATTTATTTTTATTAAACTCGATTTCTTGTTACCTTAGGCAAAGCTAGATTTGAATTGGTTCCTGCATAATCCTCGTGGGAACAATACTTTTTTGATACTATAAGATATGATCCATATATTTACAGGTATTGAGAGTTTTATTAAATATAAAAATTGCTCAATAATCTTAACCAAGGAGACCCACTGTCCCCCTTACTTATTTGTTCTTTTCATGAAAGTTTTGACAAGGTTGGTCAAGCATAACGTATCCTAGGATCAGAGCTTTAAGTTCCATAATATATGTAAAAAACTTGAATTGTTCAGCATCTCTTGCATAAATAAAATTTTCTTATTCTCTGAGGCTTATGATAGATCAATGTAGATCCTAATAACTTCTCTTCACACATTCCAACATTTTTATGGATTAGGAGAAAAACAAAAGCTATACGGTCCTAAGTGATCGAGCTTCATACAGTACAAGTAGTGCTTCATATAGTATAAGTTGATTCTCTTCTCTTATATGTATATCGGTTAAAGACACTCCATTTGTATACTAGACTACCTATCTCCACAAGGAAGCTATAGGATAGGGAGTGCTTACCACTTTTGGAGAAAATATAAAAAAGGTTAGAAATATAGTGCAACAAATTACTATCCTATGCTGACAAAGTAGAACTGACTGATAAAATTATGTGCTAAAGATCCTTCTATGTTTCCTTACTAAAGAATTCTCCAGAATAATAGAAATGCTACTTAGAAAATTCCTTTAGGATAGAAGTCCGGGAAAGCTATACAATGCATGCAAAAGTGACTTGGAAGGAATTGTGTGCAAGCTAAGGGAAGAGGGACGCTAAGCATCACTCCCTTAGATCTTAAAGATCAAAATTTCTTATCTAAGAGACTACGGAGACCGATGGTTCGTAAGGATTCATTATGGGTTAGATGGATAAAAATATATATATGTATGTACGTATCTTGAAAGGTAGGAACATATGGGAACTCAAGCATAAGCTTTTCACTTTCATAGTTCATATATCACCTACTTAAGCTGAGGAACAAGGTAGCAAGTAATTTCGAATGTCTGATAGGAAATGGAGAGTCTACTTCCCTATTATGATAACTGAAGTATAGCAGAGTTAAAATTTTATCTTCCACGAGGTGATAAGCTTCATAATGTTTCATTTTTAAAAGAGTTTAGAAGTCATGATATAATTATATGCAGAATAGAAGCTATAAATCCTATGTTTAATTCTATTAACTATGATCTAATGGTCACAAAGAGTTTTGAAAAGTATTTATTGATTGATAGTATCAAATAATATTTATGAAATAATTGGAGAAAATTATTTCCTAAAAGAATATTAGTTATGGTATCATAAAAGTAAAATGGTGGACAAGCAGTATGCATGATGGCATTGGGATCGTGTGTTTACAAATTTTGAATGGAAAGGAATGATAAAAGCTTTAAAGGGACTAAAAAAGACACCAACTGGATAATAGTTGATCAAGGAGAAACCGTTTACAACAAAGATAGTGTAATACAAGAATTGCGGTGACATGGAGGTTGTATTGACATTATGAGGAAACCTAGCTCCTGTGTCAAATTCAGCATAAAGATTGATAGTATGAAGCAGTTCTAGGCTAGTTAAAAGAACAATACACAATAAATTTGGCATGCATGTTTAGGGCCCATGAAATCTGGAGAATTGCTAATAAATGATGATGTGGTTACTGAATTCCATCCGTCCTATAATTCGATACCACTTAGTTGCGAACATGAAGAGGGAACTAGTGGAATGGAATGGAGGAAGCAGGGGCGTACCTAGCTTTAGGTAGACATGCAATAGGTAGTTGGAAGATGGACATCTGTTTTAAGAATGGCCATTCGAGCTCAATGAATAGGTAGTTGGAAGATGGACATCTGTTTTAAGAATGGCCATTCGAGCTCAATGAATAGGTAGTTGGAACATGGACATCTGTTTTAAGAATGGCCATTCAAGCTCAATGAAGTGTCCGAGCTCCAGGTGCTAATTGACTTCTTGGTCGTTTCTATTGTTTACTAAGGGTGTTTTGGTCGTTTGATATAAAATTTATTTATTAAGGTGATTCAAACATAATTGAGAGATGACATTTCTACCATTAATTTTTAATACCTTTAGGTAAAATTATTCTATAAATTTTATAAGTTATACTTTTTAGATCGGCTTAGATCATCTCCACTAGTTATAAATAAAAAAGTATATTTCTTTGATTAAATAATCATTAAAAAATATGATATTTCAAACTTTAAAAAACATATAAATTACACCATTTGTTATTTAAGATGTAAACTTTAGAATATCAAATATTATGCCGATTAGGGGAGGAGCAAGCTGAGTGATGGTGGGAATCTCCCTAAAGGAGTACAAATGTATCATGTATATTTAACATCATCATTATCATCATCCAGTCCGAAATCCCGCAATAAAGCGGAGTTTGGAGAGGTCCGATAGTACCCAGTCTTACCCCTATACAGTAGAGAGGTTATTTTCAGTAAACTCACATACAAATGAGACAACATACAAATGATGCAAGTTACAGAAAAAGGTAAAATTAGCACGGAAAACAAATGTATTTAGTGTACACCTGAAAGAGTAAATTTCAATTGTTTTAAAAATAATTATGAGATTATGTTCAACTACGAGAATTACTAAGAGGTCCAGTTGCCTGCTGCAACTATGGGTACAAGCCCTCTCTTTGAGCCTTCATAAAATTCACCATCCTTTTAATATTGGTGTCGATCTATTTATCGAGAAAATGTAACTCATTCATGTGTAGGAATCGCTTGGCTTTGTGGCTTTCCCTAATGGTTACTAACAGCTACTGTTTCTGTTTTAATTTGAATGAAATTTTTTCCTAGGCTCTTCAGCATATTATTATTCATTTATGATATCAATACACAGATTAGAACACGTCCAATTAGACTACATCGCTTCACGTATAATGTGCACCAAGGAAAAAGAGATACAGCCTAGGAGCAGTTTGCGAAACACATCCAATGTTAGGTAGCCAAAAGTGTGTAAACTGGGAGACATTAAATGCTGGGTAGGAAAAGTATGGTGCCATCCTGCCTTCAGTAGCATTTGTTGTTGGAAGATTATGATTCTGAAAAGTTTACTCTTTGCCAAAACCTTGAAATTGATCGCCAAGGAAGTCCCCGTGGATACGGAAATTTGGGTTTTGTCGGCTAAGCATAATTACTCACCGACAGCAACAAAAGGAATGGCCCTGAAATCATACAAACCAAGTACTTAAATCAGTTTTTATGCTCGTAAAAAATTCAGAGTATGTACAAAATAACACAAACTCTGCTTCCTGGCAAAACCATATATTTGATCCTTGAAGTTGAACCATCATTTCAGTTTGGTGCTTCGACTTTCAAACGTTTCTCTTATATCCCTGAATCCTCAAATATGGAATTCAATAACTTCTAAAACCTTCTGTTATTATCACTTGCAAATTTCTGTTCAATTTTAACAGTTCTTAGACATGAATGTGACTGATTTTCATTTTCTAGAGAAGAGGAGAATCTGCAGAATTGCTATTAAGATTGTAACCCTAGAAACATATGTAAGATTACACAATAAACAAATAATGGAAAAGAATTTTGAATAACATCAATAAGCAATGCTAAAAATGAAAATCTCAACAATTCTATTTGATACTCATCAAAACTTTTCAACGTAAAGATGCCACATTGTTCAAAAAAGTCAGCTTGCTGTTGATCTCCAAACATCTTCAATCGAATATATGTTGGAGCCTAGCCCTCACTTTAAAACCAACAAAGACATAACACCACCATCTGGCTCTTACTCACGATGAATTTTAAGAAATTGGGGAAGGATTTTCAATGGTAATTACGTTTGCTTGAATTTTAATGAGAATACTTCTTCCTGTGCAGAGTTGGTGTTAATGACATCTAAATTAGTAAAATGTTAGCTGCGAATATGTTATTTTCCATTTCCATACTTTTTTCTACTGGGCAGACTTTGTATTAGCTTTTCTCAAGCTCAATGATAAGAGAATTTTCTTTGAACTCTACGTGTTCTGAAAATTTCTTCAATTTTATCTGTTGTCTTTCTTCTCTATTATTTGCTAGATTTCAAAAAACTATAAAAACATTAGCTCAGACCCTGGTACCTGCAAAACTTTAACGAACTATAGAACCATGTTCCATGTGAATTATATTCCCTATCTCTATGAATATGATCAAAGTTTTCCATTCGGCTATGTTCAGGGGTCTTGTCAAAAGAATGCCCAACTGGAGAAGTGCACAGCTGATCTAAGAAAATGTTATAGTAGCTTAGTTAAAAAAATTATTCTGTTGAGACAAATTCAAACCAACTATCCCCTACTAGTGATGGTGAAGGTAACACAATTCAATTCTTTACCAGACTTCCCAAGCCGGAGTTCCTATGTACATATATATATATATATATATATATATATATATCTCTTTAGTTGGAAAGGAAGGCATTGTAGTTGCATGGGGTGTTTAATCCAAGCAAAATTGACACATTGACTTGCATGGATGAAGATGTTAAAGAACTTGTAATCCTGGTTTGGAGAAGAAATTTTGATTATATTAACCTCTTGTTGAGAAACTCTACAAAAACCCGATACCCTGGTTTGGAAAATAAATAATAAATACCAGCGAGGATTTTCACACCAAAGACCTTATAGCAAGCCTATTCCCTACTTAAACTCCCGGAAGGAAAAAACTGGCATCGAACACTTTAATCCAGTATCTGCTACACATCAGCATGATTGCCTTGAAAATCTAGGAAAATGCCATAAGAAAAATCCCTAGTAAAAGCCCTAAGTTAGGCACATTCCCCTTAGCTACCCTGCCACTTGGCCAACCTTCATACAAGACTTTTTGGTTAAGGGATAGTTGTCAGTTACTATTCTATATTAATTTTCTCAAGCTTAGTGATTAGAGATTTCCCAATGATCTTTCTTCTTCGCCAAATACTTCCTCAACTTCGTAGTTCTTTATCAGATTTGAAACCTTAATCATTACATTAGCTGCTATCAGATTCATCTTGTGTTCCTAATCTAACTGATATTCTGTGTTAGGCTCTGATAGTCCATGGCCTTCACAAATTTTAGAGGATCAATTCACACAGTGACATTTGAGAAATAAGTGGGAAAATAATTCGCATGACAACTTTGCAAGAAATTGTTGGATGGTCATTGCTGATAAATTTCTTGTTCTGAGTGGCCTGAGTTTGAGTTTCTGGGCTTCAAGCGCTTTGATTTTAAACTTTTTATAACAAAAAAATACTATAATTCAACAAATGCTGGAGATGCATGCTGTATGTATTACACTGAAGTTAATGGCATGTACATGACTATAAACGTGTTGCACAAGAAGGTTCAAACGCTGGAGATGGCACAGAAGTGGATTATTTACTTACTGTTTCAGGGCAAAGATGAATATTTAAATTTTGACTGCAAAATAATGGTGCCAAAATGGAGTATAAACTAAGTGATGGAAACATTTTCTCTGAAATCTTTTTTCATAGATTATTTTAGGTACTACCAATTTACATTGAAAACTAATAATTGGCCAAACAATTTTTATCTGTCACCTTTAATCCAAAATGAAAAACCAATCACATGAATATCAACGAAACTCCATGCTAACATTAAGGATTTAGAGGATTAAAATCAAATTGAAAGTTACTCTCATGATGTAATTAAAATTTTTGAAGGAAGTAACTGCTCTTCATTGTTTCTTAAAAACCCCCTGTTGTTTAAATCAAACTTCCGAGGTCCCCATCATTTGGTAATTTGTAAAACAAACTCATCTGTCAGTATTGTACTGTATTTTGGATTTGTTAAAATAATGTTGTAATCCAAAGTAATCTCATATTGCCAAATGAAATCTGTTAAGCAAAAACATGTATGGACAGAAAACATGGCCTTTTAAAGCTAAATTCAAGTCATAGGGGGTTTTCAGAAAACAAATGAAACTACAAGGAGTCTTAAGTACAACATACCCTTTAAAAAACACAGGGACAAAACTGAAATGAGAGTTCAACTTCAGAGACTATGTTTGTGGTTTTCCCTCTTAAAAAATATTATTCCTAAAGGAATAAAAAAAAAAATTCTCATCTTTCGATAAATTCTGCAAGTAAAACTTACCAGCCACCATGCCTGGAAAAGTAATCATTGTCCAGTGAAATAGCAAGAGCAACAGTTACAGCTCTCTCTGACAAAGTCAGTGGCCGGACAACTTCCAACTCCTCAATCTGCAATAATATAGTAAAATACAGCAAAAGACAAGTGAAAACACTGAAAATTACATCAAGAAATGGTGTACAATTGAAAATAAATATGATGTTATCATTTGGTATTTTACCACTCTAGCAGGACCAGTTTTGGATCCAGGATCAGAAGTCCCAAATCTTATCACATACTGACCAGCATCTGTGAAAATCTGCATTATATAAGGGAGAACAAACATTAATTACCTAATCTATATATAGCAACTCAGGAAACTTGCATATATTATGTGTTTCTTTACCCCATAACTCAACCTTTGTTAATATAATCAAATCCAAAAGTTGTGTTATGTAGCAGGTAGTTGGATGTTAGTTATGCTTGTTAGACAACAGTTGATATGGTTAGTTTCCGATTAATAAAAAAAAAAACGTAGCAGCAGCAGTTAAAAGTAAAGAATTAGTCAGAATGAGCTTAAATCTCAGCCATCAATCCATTGTATAATAGAGGATCATTCATTGAATGCAATACAATTATAAATTTGAAATTTCTTAAAGGTATATGCTTGAAACATAATCTACTAGTTAATTTGAATTTCATTTATTACATTTACTTTATTTCATTCAAATACTATAACTCAAATATGTTTGAGTATTATTTTCAATGTTGTTTCATCTTCTATTTGCATGATTTATCTTATAAAATTTCAGGTGCTAACGAAAAACAATATAGAATCAAGATGGATCACTATCTATTACATATTAGATACCTCTATTTCTTTTTAGATATCCCTTTTTTTTATATTTGATCTAATCCTTGTTGTCTCCCGATTTTTCGACCCTTCAGTCACTACAAACGGCCTCGATTAGTACAATGGGATGTGTCTATTTAACACCCCCCCCATCCCCCCTCCCCCTTTTATTTGATAAAAATTCCTATTGCTGGATCCGATTGTAACGAGCAGTTTCTCTCTCTATATATCTTCTTTCTTCTTTACCTTCTTCCTTTTCTTATTCTACTTCTCTTTATCTAATTTTGGAAGTCCATTTCTGAAAATTCCGTGTTCTTGATTCTATTCTAGGTCGATGAGCTCTCTTCTCCTAAATTAGACCCAATCTAGGGTTTCCAACCTCTAAACCTACGCCTCACACGATGACAAAAACAGAGGCTTTTTATGTAGTTGCAATCAGTGATTTTGTTCGCCAAGATTGGGCAGGAATTCTCTTTGCATCACTAGTATCAGAGCTCGTTTCAGAAAATGGCAAACAAAAACAAAAAGAAAGATCTCATGGATCTCGAGAATCTCATTAAGGAAACAAATGATAAACATAGTAGAGCATTTGAAGAAATCAGAGAGTAAACCTATGGAGAAGATCAAAATGATGATTGCAGGAATTGTTTTACAAGCTACAGAAGTTGTATCTCACTCTGAACAAGCTACTAATAATGGCAATGGAACTTTAAGAGCAAGATTGAGCAATAGTGGAGGACTACACCAAATTGGAATTTCCTCAATTTGATGGCGAGGGGCTGAATGAATGGGTTTATAAGGTGTAGCAATTCTTTGAAATTGATCACACAATGGAAGTGGATAAGGTGCAGATTGCTTCCATTCATTTGGATGGTATGGTTCTCATTTGGTAGAAATGAGTCTTGAAGACCAATGACAGAGGTAGAGTGATTCCTTGGGGAGAATTTGGAAAGCTTTACCAGCAAGGTTTGCAGAGCAGGTGCTTGTGGATCTAATTCCTGAACTCAAGAATTTGAAACAGGTGGATTCACTTGAATATTATCTTGATGAATTTGATATGAAATTGGGTAAGATAGATTGGAGTGAATCTCAAGCCATTAGCCATTTTCTGGGGGGATTAAGAGAAGAAATAGAATTGTCAGTAAGATTGTTCAATCCAACAACCTTCCAATCGGCTAATGCCCTAGCTAAAGTTCAGAAGTCATGCAGCCCAAAAACGCTTATGTGGATAATATGGGCAAAGTTTCAAGGAGTGACCAAGACTCAACACAAGGAACAATTGTGAAAACCATTTTTACTCCTAATATGAGTAATAATGTGCCTAAATCAGGCATGTTAGCCTGGCCTACTCCTAATAGTGTGGTCAGTAATGGGATTGCAAATACAAAGCAAACCAGGAATTAAACTAGTTAGATAAGAAGAGACAAATTTATATGTTAACTATTGACAATGATGAAGTTGAGGGAACAGACTCACAAGGTGAGGAGGAAAACAATGAACAATCATTAGCAGAAAATTCAATAGCTCCACAATTATCCATTCATGCCATTACTGGGACTTACAACCATCAGGTCATGAGATTAAGCGGTTCTATGGGAAGGAAGCACTAACAACTCTATGGATCTTAATGTAGTAAAGAAATTAGGTCGCGTATTACAACCTATTTTTAACCTAAAGGTCACTGTAGCTACGGAAATGAATTGATTTGCAAGGAGATTTGTAGAAATTCTCAATGGGCTATGCAAGGGTATCACTTCAAGGCAAATTCCTTAATCCTGCTTTTGGATAATTATGATTTGGTGTTAGGCATACAATTGTTAGCTTAGTTGGGAGATATTATATGGAACTTATAAACAACTGCAAATGAGATTCCAATTGGGGAAAGAAGAGTATGTCTTAAGAGGTGAAACTTATAAGTTTCAAATGGTCACAAATGAAAGTATGCAAAAACTATTCTCACAATTGTCACTCACACAATGTTATGCATTGTCCACCAGAAGCAGATTTAGCCGATGCTGTTAAACCATTAACTGGAATGATATTAGAAGCATTGAAGAACTTTTCAACAATTCTCTAGGAACTTAAGGGACTACTTCCTCATAGGCAGCATGATCACAAAATTGTTCTTAAGGAGGGAGCATAATTGGTCTAAATAAGACCATACAGATACGGAGCATCACAAAAGGATATCATAGATAATATGACTCAGGAACTGTTGGAATTAGGTGTCATACAAGCTAGTCTCCTTTCTCTTCTCTTGTTTTATTTAAGGCAAAAGATAATAAATGGTGAAATGTGTATAGACTATAGAAGCTTAAACAATCAAACAATTAAAGATAAATTTCCTATTCCTATTATTGAGGAATTATTAAAGGAATTACAAGAAGCCTCAATCTTCTCTAAATTGGATTTAAGATTTGGTTATCATCATATTAGAATGCACCTTGATAATGTTCACAAGACAGCCTTTGGAACAAACGTAGGCCATTATGAGTTCCTTGTAATGCCCTTTGGCCTTACCAATGCACCCTCTATAGTTCAAATGGATGGGCAATATTAAGTATTTAATAGGTGTTTGGAGACACCTACCTTCGTTGTATGAGAGGAGATTTACCAAGGAGTTGGTATTCTTGGATTTCACTGGAAGAATTTTGGTATGGTAAGCCATTAATCTCACCCCTTTTCAAGCTTCAAATGGTGTTTTACCACCTCTACATCTTCCCTACTACCCTAAAGATTCTCCAATAAAAGCAATCAATTCATTGCTTAAGGATTGTGAGGTTGTCATTCAGCTACTCAAGCACCATCTCTCTAGGACTCAAGCATCGCAAGAAGGCTCGAATTGACAAGCATCGCACCATCGTTCCTTCAATACTGGTGATATTGTCTATCTCAAAAAAGTTTTGTAGCTCAAGAGGTTCTTAAATTAGCAGCCAAATAGTTTGGTCCTTACAATATTTTTGATAAAAGTGGGAACACTAATTATAAATTGGCATTGCCACCATACTTTACCATCCATCCTGTGTTACATGTGTCTCAGCCAAAAGCAGCTCTTCCTACTGATAAGGCCACTTCTGTTCTACTTTCTTCTTACTCTTCCCACTGCTATGCTAAAACCATTAGCTACTTGAGACAAATGTAAAACCAAGAGAGGCAATGTAACAGCCACTCAATGGTTGATCTAGTGGTCCAACTCTTCCCCAGCCAATGCTATATGGAATTTTGCAAGTGATCTTGAATTCATATTTCTAGATTTTCCCTTGAGGACAAGGGATTCAAATTTGGGGGGAGGAGGGGGTGATGTTATGTAACTGGTAGTTGGATGTTAGATATAATTGTTAGATGACAATTGATATGGTTAGTTTCTGCAAAAAATAATTAGCAACACCAGCACCAATTAATGTGAAAAAAATCATGTATATTGATTGATTGATTGTATTTTATTAATTTTTCTATTATATTAGAATATCACATAAATCATGGGATTGGAGAGTATCCCATAAATTATGGGATTAGATATTGTATTAGAATTATTAGTTTCTATTTATAAGTACTAGAATTTTGTATATAAGTAATACTTGCTGTAAACTTTAGAGATACGCAAAAAGAAAAATTTTTATTCAAATTTTGACATTGTATCGGAGCCAAGTTTGACTCTTTGGATCAAGTTGTTTCCAACCTTTATTGCCGCAAACATATCTCTTTTCCTTTGGCTCAACCCTCATTTCTACACCCTATTTTCTTCCTTCCATTTCAATCTTCATTGTTGTCTCCTCCCTGTTTTATCTCTTTCATCTTAGCCTTCATTGCTTATTATTGTGCTCTAAAATAGAGCATTTCTTAAAGCCTTTATTGTTGGAAGTGTCAGGTCTAGCCTCCTTGTAGAAAGAGGCAAATGTCAAAGGTTGAAGTAAGAAATATCACTACTACACAGTCGGAAGAAACTGCTTGATTCCAGCAATTAGTGGAATTACCATCACAAAAGTCAAGTAGTCTTCTTACCCTAAAAAGATTCAGAGAGAGAGAGATCTTTTATAAACAGCCATAAAAAGCCCTCAAGTACTTGTTATTTGGCATATTCAAGTAAGTTTCCATTTTCTTTTGGATTAAATGCCTCAAATACAAACTTTACCAACTCTTGGGTGATGGACTCAAGAGCTACATACCATATGACCAATTTATCCATAGACTCCATGTCCAAGTGGTAGAAAAATAGCCATAGATAGATCTTTAACAATTGTAAAAGGTGTAGGGAATGTCAAAATAAGTCCATTAATAACTCTTAAGCTATGTAGCACGGACACGGCAAAATGGAGTCGTGTCGACGTGTCGGACATGTGTCTGACATGGAAACCCACCCGACACGTGTCCGTATGTGTCAAAATTAAAAAATAAGTTTTGTCGGTTCAGACACGGCTAGAGACTTGGTTGATAAAACGACATCAAAAGTTGGAGCCAACTATGAAAACGCATTTAATTGCTAGACCCTACCACTACCATACTACGCCACGTGTGTACAGTAATTAACTCTGTTTTATCAGGGTAGATACTGTAGTTAGATTTTTTGGTTGTAAATACCCCTGTGAATGACTAATTCTACTTTTGGATAGGAGATTGTAGACAAATTGCTTAATGGAATATATGCTCCATGTTTTTTGAGAGGGGCTTATAAAGTACCGAATATGTATGAACTATCAAGATATTGGAAGTCTTGAAACACATCAATCAATATATATCATATTATGAATTCTGAATTTTTTTCTTAATTCTAAATTATATATATATATATATGTCATGTCTGTGTCCACCAAATTTTAGAAGTTGGTGTGTCCCCGTGTCCGTGTCCGTGTCGTGTCCCGTGTCCTTATCCTTGTCCGTGTCCGTGTCCGTGTCCGTGCTTCTTAGTTCTTAAGAAATGTTCTTGTTCCTTAGCTATCACCCAACCTTATTTCCATACAAAATACTCATCCAAGATTTATATTGTAATGTAATATTTTACAATAGTCATTGTGTATTTCAAGACAACGATTCGAGTAGGGTGACTAGACTAGCTAAAAAGCGTGGCCTCTACTATCCTAAAGCACCAAATTAGTTGAACATAACTTTTTGGTTCAGCAAGTATATCACCTCATCAATAACTTGTTTTGTTATTGATGCATGAAAACAGTAGGTTACAGATTGTTAAATGGATGATTTAGGTTGAGATTTGAGTGGATTCATGGTAAAGATAGGTGTTATTGAAGTGTTTTTGAATTGGGAAAATTAGAGTTGTAGATGTGCTTGTAAAAAGTGACTGTTAGTGACATAAGTGACCAGAATTTTGTAAGCCTTAATGTAACCAATATGGAAGTTAAATTAACATGAAATAAAGTAAACTTAAAAGATATGAAATCTGAAACATTGCAGGTGCTAGTAATTTCTAAGCTTGTAAAATTCGTGAAGTATTGAAGGTAGTAAAGTTACACACATTAGTGATGTTGATGACAAATTTTGGAATTCTAATTTCAGCCTTGTGTACATGTCGAACTAGCTAAGAAATTTCTCTCTAAATTGGTATACTAGGACTTAATTAGGGCTAAGAATGAACCTAGATTGTTGCTTGATTAATTGGCTAAGAGCTCGATAAATTTATATAATTAATTGATGTCATAACCCAAATAATTGGTTTTTTGATATGGTTGAGTTCAAATATGAAATTATGATTTTTTAATGAATAAATGAGTTCTTTTAATGCAAACATGATCTTAAGGACATGAGTAATGTTTATAAGGTATGGATGAATGAGCATTGAAGAACATGGAGTAATTATGAATGAGAATTGGGTAAATGTATGAATATATATTGTTGGAAAAGTTTGGTGAATGTATAGATCTAGCTTGCTGAAATTCCAGATTTAAAGTAACAATAGTGTGTGTGTTATAAGAGGCTTTTTGATCATGAAAGTGTTCAAGGATAGGTGTAAAGTATGGTTTATGAATTTGGAGTGAATCAAGCTAACTTAAAGGTACAAACCTAATTTTAAATGGTAGTATACAAAATATAATATTTAAATGGTCTTAGGGTGCATAAGCACAAATTGAATAGTCAAGATCTATGTATAAGAATACATACTCGGAAAGTCAATTGAGCATTCATTGAACATGACACATATACATATGCATGAGTGAATAATCATATGATTGATCAACTTAGTAATGTGTAAAATATGTGTGTATTGCATGACTAAAGAA